>JAYESA010000003.1:190079093-190629093 GCA_036927795.1 Iris macrosiphon | reverse complement strand
AACGACCCAAGAAGCCTGTTTTTAGTTATTTTATATTTGTTTAACTCTTTAGAACCCTGTTTAACCTTGCTTTTCGTAATAGGTCCTTGCGACACCAGTTCGGATCGCTAGTTGCTCAGTACATCAGGCGAGTACATTTTCTGATAGTTTTCATTATCTGATAATTATTATGATTCAGCTTCTAGTATAGTATCATCTGATTTTTCTGGCACAACACAGGACACGGACTGGTATTTCTGGATTCATGTACTTGCGATACGTATTTTTCATGTTTCTGGCCTCTATTCTGGAATCACCTACTGGCATCACTACAGGCATCACTCATGTTTCAGGCTGGACTCATCTTGATTTAAGTGTCGGGTCTTGGATTCACTTATATTAGTCGGGGCGGAAAAATACTCAAGTAGACATGTAAACATTCCCATCTGGAATCATCAGGAATCACTCCCTCTGGTCTAATCTGGAATGATAGCAGCCGCGCACCCAGTGCGCGGTGAGCCGTACTTACCCCTAGCCGTTTATATGTCGAAACAAGTATTTCAAAGACACCGAGTTCATTCTTTATAGTCTGGACTCACTTGCATTCTTGTTGGTCTCACTTACATGTTTCTGGACTTGACTCACTACATGTATTTCATGCTGGACTCACTACACGTTCTTGTGCACAGACTTACTCTTAGTTTAGATTTCTTGTATCTTACAGTCATTACTATCTTGCTTCTGATATTCATGCATCTTTTGCTTCTGATATTCATTCATCTTTACCTTTATGCACCAGTGATATGTATATTTCCTTGTTTCATACTTTATTTTCTTTACCTTGCTACTTGCTATAACTGTTTTATAGTCTTTATCATTTAACTGGAACTGCTGTTAGAGGTGTACTTGCTCCAGTCCTTAATGGACATATTTTTTTCAGAGTATCCGGAGGAGTGGTGTTCGACGTTTTATGGACCTGAGCTTGTCGATGGTGCAGACAGATACCCTCTAGTTTAAGGGTGAGTTCCGGGTTGGTAGCCGGGATCACTAGGACCTTGTTATTATTTTTAATAGCCTTTAGTACCGAATTTGTCTCCGGTTTTGGATTGAAATCTTGGTATTATATTTGATTCAGGATGTTGTATTATTATTATTGATGTTGTGGTTGTTGTAGTAGTTATTGTTGGTTAGACTTTATAGTTTTTAGATTTCTGTGTTATCTTATCGTGCTTAGATTCGTGATTGAGTACTTGAGATTACCATTATGATATTGCTCCTCCGTTTGGAGTTGAGATCTTGACAGGTTTATATATTGATTGCGTGAGATTGTTAGCTAGATAGTTGACCTAGACAGCGTTCTACCGCCGATGCTGCGGCGTAGGCTGGACGTACCCACGACTCATGCCCGATTTTTTAGGTGCGGGTCATGACACTCGGGATAGATCTCGTCAGTTAATCCTGGGGACATAATCTGGATCCAGGTCCTCAGGGGACATAGCAAGGTACAAAATAACTTAAGCCAAAATAAATCAGTGTAGCAATAAATAAAACAATATGGGGTAAACTATATAACCATCTATGTGATATGCAAGATGAGAGCATCACTAGTACTCAGGCTGAGCTACTACAAGCTCTGTGTCGAGGAGCCGGTAGCAGTAATATCACTAGTAGAGTGCCAAGCTCTGATATAGAGTCTGAGGCCTCACAATAAATATAACACTAGTAGAGTGCCTAGCTCTGATGTAGAGTCTAAGGCCTCACCATAATAAATATATATAAATCAGCCTGTAACCTGTGTGTCTCTCCCCACCCAATGTAATCACACTCATGTCCATGACACGCAAGATCAAAACTAATATAGCAAGTCATATAATGTCTATGTCATAAAACCTGTATCCTATACAAAATCACCATGAATATCTCAGGAAGATTCTGTCTCATGAATAGCGTCAAGTGTCCTAGGTTATGATGTACTTGATAAGACAAGTATGAGAATGTAAAGGGTAACGATATCCACGTCTAGATGACGTTACACAACTCCGCGTACGGTGTTAGCACCCGACTATTAATCGGACGCTATGTAAGTCACACGGTCCTAGGTTAAGCATATACAACAATATAAATACAGTCAAGGAAATAAATAACAAAACTACAAAGTTGGCAAGGTACACTTGCCTGGGGTTCTGGCTCCAACTGTAGCTCTGGTCTCAATAGGATTTGCTGGTACTCCTTCGGTTGCTGAAATAAACATCACCATCAGATTCATAAAATATCAAATATCTAGAAACGCCTGTCCTTGAGTCCAATTTGGACACATGGGCAAAAATAACAGTTTCTGGTCAAAGCGGGGTCCACATGTGGGCCGTTTCGCACCGAAAAATGTGTCAGAACCAATGGTCTCCAAATTTGTTAAACTTAGTGTCAACAAGTCCAGAACGATGATACGAACCCAACGGAACTCCCAGAACTGGATTCCGATGAGCCGATCATAAAATCGCCCATCAAGTGGAGCCGCGGGGCCCACGATACGTAATTTTGTCAACGTTCTCAGAATCGAACCAAACTTGGGTCACAGGACCAGCGTATTACTACGAGTTTGATGGCACAAGTTTCGTTTCGATTCGACGTGTGTACATGAAGTTATGACGTATTCTAGAACAGGTGGATACGGGACATTGTCGGCGGATACGCGTTGATTCCGGTGTGCACGCACATCCAAATCAACTTCTACGAAATCTCGCACGTCCGTATCAACGGCGTGCATGTTTCGGTGAAGGCCGCACGCTACCAAGTCATCCCGTTTGGCAGGGCGTACTCAGTTTCGGGCGAAAATGGGGCATTGGTTTTCCTGTTTTTGGATCGCGGTTTACGATCGCCACAGGACGCGACGCACCGAGCAGGTTGCACGGGCATCGAGGGGGTTACACAGCCTACGTGTCACAACTGACGGAACGAAAAATGGGACAACGAGGAGAGAGAAAATGCTACCTGAACAGGGCTCCATGGAACAGGGTTTCTTCGTGTCCGCGAGGAGATGCGACAAGACCCTGTGCTGTGTCCGGGTCGCTGTGTCCGTTCTAGGGTTCGATGCTGGGGTTGGGGGATTCGTCGGAGGAGGGCGGAGACAGCCGGGGATGGGTCGACAGGCTGAGGCACTGCTAGCCGGGGCGCTGCGGGGAGGAGGCAGTGGCTAGGGCTCGAGGCTGCTGGGAGTCGACGAGGGCTGCGAGGTCGTTGGTGGTGGTGCTGGGCTGGGCAAGGCAGCTGGGCTCATGGCGGAGGAAGGAGGAGAGAAGGCGGCTAGTCGAGGGTGGGGCACGGCTGGGGCGGAGGGGAAGAAGAAGGAGCTAGGGCGCTGCTGCGGGTTGGGGGACGGCGGAGGACGGGGGAAGTCGTGGATAGGGCAGGGCAGCGGAGACTGGAGGGTGGTGGTGAGACAGCTGCGAGATGAAGGCGATGGCAGCGGAGGGTTTGGCCGGGGACGACGGGGCTGCGAGGGTCGTCGTCGAGAACCGTCGAGGGGGTTGGGAGATCGACGGTGGTGGTGCGGGGAGGTTCTGGTCGAAGACGGCGGCGAGGGGAGACGGTCAGGCGAGGCGGAGATGGGTAGGCGGCTGGGGACGGAGATGGGTCTGCTCAGGGACGATGGCGGAGGGAGAAGAGGCGGGGCAGTGGGCTAGGAGGTTTGAGGTGAGGGCAGCAGAGCGGGGCGAGTCCAGGTGGCCGAGGGGAGAGGTTCGTCGGGAGGAGGAAGAGGGGCTTAGGGTTCTGGCAAGTTGAGAGAATTATATAGGGTTGCCAAAACAGTGAATCCGATAAGGATTCCGATTATGGTTTGGTTAGGGTTAACGGGTCCGGGTCGGGTTCAATATGAATCCGGCCCGATCCGCTATGAGGTGGGGCGGGTTTCGGGTATTCGGGTCAGGTTTAGATCCGACCCGACCCGCTAAGGTTGGGTTCGGTTCAGTTGAATCGAGTCTGGGTTGGTTCGGGTTGGTTTGGTTTATTTAGAAATAAACCGGATTTATTCAGGATTTATTTTGGTTTATTATAAACTTGGTTTTTAGGGCTTTTAAAATATTTTTGGGGTCCAATAAATTTTCGTAAAATTATCCTATGTCTAGTTTTTTATTTTACATCAGAAAATATTATTTTTATAATATTTTAGTATTAATTAACATCATTTAAAAAATCATTTAATTATAAATACTTTAGTTTTATTTACAGAAAAATCCCAGAAAATTATAAAAAATCCAAATTAAAAATTCCTGAAAAATTAGGGGGTTTACAATCTACCCCCTTAAGAGGATTGCGTCCTCGCAATCAAAGAATAACCGGTCAACAGAGATGACACGGTTGCAAACATTGTTCGAAGCACATCACGATCAAGAAAATTCAAGGTTGAGGGTGTAAGAACAACACATAGAAAAATTATTTTCCTAAGCATTAAAAGTTATGCAATTTCCCGGATAAAGGAAATTTAGAAAAACTAGGTTATCACTTAAAACATATTAGGTTAACAATTATAAAATATTCTAGGTTATCAATTACTAGCAAGTTGAAACTATCAGGTTAAGGCTAAGGTCACGAACCAACATGCACGAACTAAAGCAATACTAGAAGCAGATAACTATATAAAGGACTTACGCGCATTAGCTACTCCATGAATCTGCGCGTCCTCTAAAGTCATCGCTTGTTCGCGTCCTTGCGGTCGATTCCTCTGCTGCTGTTGAGCCTGCTGGAAGACTGCTGCTTGTGGTGCCAAGGGTGGCCTCGGCTGATTCCCTCCTTGGGCTGGTGGTCTGACTTCTCCAACTCCCGTCTGTGGTACTCCCAATGCTGGATAGACTAGCCTTCATACTGGTAAAGCTTTTTGATGAATCATCAGTGTTTCTTCTTGATATGTTGTGCAATTTCTGGCTAAGTATTGTCTGGATCTGCAAATTAAGCATATTCCCAGCTTGCGTCTGCATTCTTTTTCAATATGGCCTATCTTGCCACAGTAGTAACAAGTAGGAAGGAATGAGGCTCTTGGTGCTGCTCTCGGTGGTGGATTTATCTGTTTATGCTTTGCAGACTCCTCTTGTGCTGCTCTGGTTGGTGGGGATGTGGAAGGCCGCTTCAGGTTGGTCTCTCTCCTGATGACGTGCTCCATGCGTCGGGCTGCTGCAAGGACGTCCGAGTAAGAAGTAGGTAGAACGGATCCGATCAGTCTCTGTAGCTCGAAGTTTAGTCCGTCGAAGAACTTCTCAGCCTTCTCTTCTTCTGTCGGGATCAGGGTTGGGGCGAAGCGACTTAGACGAATGAATTCTGCATTGTATTCTTCCACTATCATACTGTCTTGAGTGAGGCTATTGAACTTGTCGCGAAGTTCTAATCGAGCGATAGCTGGAATGTACATCTCCTGAAAGAGTCTGAAAAACTCTTCCCAAGTGACTCGGTCTGGTCCGAGCCGTGTCTTCTCAGATAGCCACCAGTGATGTGCATTGTCCGTCAATTGTATTCTGACGACAATCATCCAATGTTCCCTTGGAAGCTCAGCTGCTTCTAATTGATGTTATATGTTGGTAAGCCACTCATGAACTTTTGTGGGCTCCTCTTTGCCTGAGAAGATATGGGGCTTCAGCTGGCGGAAATCGGTGATAGAGCCCGTCGTTGGCCGTCGTGCTGGTAGATTCGCCTGCTCTAGTGCGGTTACTAGGCTACGATTCAAAGCCTCTTGTTGAGCTTGCATTATTGCATAGATTATTTGAAATATCTGCTGTCCGTCCATGGCCTGCCCTTGTGGAAATACGGGCATTTGTAGAGTAAATTGCGTCGATGGTGGAATGTTATCTTGCTGGATTCCCGAGGTATGCTGATTCGCTTGACTGCTTTGGTGTGCTGATTGATCTCCATCCGCTAGTGTTACTTCATCTTCGTTGGTTACCACAGCATCTCGTGGTGATCTTGTAGGAGTCTTGTCGTTTGCTTGTGGGTCCATAACTCTGTATCCAAAATAAACAATTAGAGGCGCACATAAATCAAGGCAGGATGCAAGTCAAGAAATTAATTCGAATCCGATATAGATATCAAGGACGATTCAAGCAAGTGGATGAGATCCTAAAAACTTATCCTATTCTTATTTCAGGCTTGCTCGGTCCCTAAGTTGAAATCGAACAATTTTCTCTATTGACCTGCATGGGCCACCACAAAAACCATGTCATGCCTCAGTCCCAAAATATCGAGGGACTAGACACGTGACAATGGCCAGCAGCACACACCGATGGGCAAACCCAATTTAATGGATCCATCAGGATGTACTTAAGCTGTAATACAACAATAAAGGTCTAGATATACTAATCTCATCCACAGAAAATGAATATAGCAATATTAGAATCAATAAGCAAGATCAATCACAATAAAACATAATCTCGGAAAATAATCCGATAATGAGTCTGATACATCTGTCAAGATACAAGAATAAAGATAACCACAGCAAATACTGAGTATGGAAATAGTATATACTCAGAAGATACCCGCAGAGATCACTCGTCTACTGGATCTGGTACTGGTCCAGTATCTGCTCCTGCTCCTGCTTCTGCTAATGCTCCGGTCCCGTATACCTCGGGATAGATCTTGTCAGCTAATCCTGGGGACATAATCCGGATCCAGGTCCTCAAGGGACATAGCAAGGTACAAAATAACTCAAGCCAAAATAAATTAGTGCATTAATAAATAAAATAATATGGGGTAAACTATATAACCATCTATGTGATATGCAATATGAGAGTATCACTAGTACTCAAGCTGAGCTACTACAAGCTCTGTGTCGGGGAGCCGGTAGCAGTAATATCACTAGTAGAGTGCGTAACTCTGATATAGAGTATGAGGCCTCACAATAAATATAATACTAGTAGAGTGCCTAGCTCTGATGTAGAGTCTAAGGCCTCACCATAATAAATATATATAAATCAGCCTGTAGCCTGTGTGTCTCTCCCCACCCAATGTAATCACACTCATGTCTATGACACACAAGATCAAAACTAATGCAGCAAGTCATATAATGTCTATGAATATAATGTCTATGTCATAAAACCTGTATCCTATACAGAATCACCATGAATATCTCAGGAATATTCTGTCTCATGAATAGTGTCAAGTGTCCTGGGTTATGATGTACTTGATAAGACAAGTACGAGAATGTAAAGGGTAACGATATCCATGTCTAGATGACGTTACACAACTCCGCGTACGGTGTTGGCACCCGACTATTAATTAGACACTAAGTAAGTCACACAGTCCTAGGTTAAGCATGTACAACAATATAAATACAGTCAAGGAAATAAATAACAAAACTACAAAGTTGGCAAGGTACACTTGCCTGGGGTTCTGGCTCCAACTGTAGCTCTGGTCTCAATGAGATTTGCTGATACTCCTCCGGTTGCTGAAATAAATATCACCATCAGATTCAGAAAATATCAAATAGCTAGAAACGCCTATCCTTGAGTCCAATTTGGACACAAGGGTAAAAATGACAGTTTCTGGTCAAAGCGGGGTCCACATGTGGGCCGCTTCGCACCGAAAATATGTCAGAACCAATGATCTCCAAATTCGTCAAACTTAGTGTCAATAAGTCCAGAACGATGATATGAACCCAACGGAACTCCCAGAACTGGATTTCGATAAGCCGATCACAAAATCGCCCGTCAAGTAGAGCCGCGGGGCCCACAATACGCAATTTTGTCAACGTTCTCAGAATCGAACCAAACTTGGGTCACAGGACCAGCGTATTTCTACGAGTCCGATGGCATAAGTTTCGTTTCGATCCGACGTGTGTACACGAAGTTACGACGTGTTCCAGAATAGGCGGATACGGGGCGTTGTCGGCGGATACGCGTTGATTCCGGTGTGCACGCACATCCAAATCAACTTCTGCGAAATCCTGCACGTCCGTATCAACGGCGCGCACGTTTCGGTGAAGATCGCGCACGACCAAGTCATCCCGTTTGGCGGGGCATACTCAGTTTCGGGTGAAAATGGGGCATTGGTTTTCCTGTTTTTGGATCACGGTTTGCGATCGCCACAGGACGTGACGCACCGAGCGGGTTGCACGGGCATCGAGGGGGTTACACAGTCTACGCGTCAGAACTGACGGAACAGAAAACGGGGCAACGAGGAGAGAGAAAATGCTACCTGAACAGGGCTCCGTGGAATATGGTTTCTTCGTGTCCGCGAGGAGATGCGACACGACCCTGTGCTGTGTCCGGGTCGCTGTGTCCGGTCTAGGGTTCGATGCTGGGGTTGGGGGATTCGCCGGAGGAGGGCGAAGATGGCCGGGGATGGGTCGACAGGCGGAGGCGCTGCTGGCCGGGGCGCTGCGGGGAGGAGGCAGTGGCTAGGGCTCGAGGCTGCTGGGAGTCGACGAGGGCTGCGAGGTCGTTGGTGGTGGTGCTGGGCTGGGCAGCTGGGCTCATGGCGGAGGAAGGAGGAGAGAAGGCGGCTAGTCGAGGGTGGGGCACGACTGGGGCGGAGGGGAAGAAGAAGGAGCTGGGGCGCTGCTGTGGGTCGGGGGACGGCGGAGGACGGGGGAAGTCGTGGCTAGGGCAGGGCAGCGGGGACTGGAGGGTGGTGTCACGCCCCAGTCCCAAAATGTCGAGGGACTGGAGATGCGTGGCAATGGCCAGCAGCACGCACCGATGGATAACCCAATTTAATGGAGCCATCAGGGCGTACTTAAGCTGTAAATAAGGTCTACTACACAAGTCACACTAATCTCATCCATAAAGATAAAGAAATAAACTGCATAATCAAATGGAAATAATGTAGCAACATTATCACAGCAAGTCAGTCGGAGAAACAATCCGACTTAAGTCTGAATAAACTGGCTCTATAGGCCAGGAACAAAAGATGTAAACATGAAATAAAACTGAGTACTGGAACAAGCACTCAGGAGAAGTCCTCGGCAGTCACCTCGTCTTCAGTATTCGGTTCAGCTCCAGCAATAGCTTCAGCTCCTGTCCCGTATATCTCGGGATACTGCTCCTCAGCCAAACCTGGGGACATAATCCATTCCAGGTCCTCAGTGGACATAGCAAGGCACAAGATAAAAACAAGCCAACTGAATAAGCAGTACAATAAATAAATGAACAGCAGGGTAAACTAAGTAACCATCTATGTGATATGCAAATGAGAGCAACACTAGTACTCAGGCTGAGACCGCTACAAGCTCTGTGTCGGGGAGCCGGTAGCAGTAATAACACGTAAAGGGTCTAGCTCTGCTGGAGAGTCTACAACCTCACAATAATAGTAGATATATATATATAGAACAGCCTGTAGCCTGTGTGTCTCTTCCCACCCAATGTAATCACGCAAGCCATGACCATAACGTCTCATGTCCATGTTAGCGGGATTATAACTAATGCAACAAGTCATGCTGTCTATAAATAAATAACTCTATCAAGTCCTGTATCCTATTCAGAATCCCCACGAATAATTCGGGAAGATTCTGTCCATGATAGTGTCAGGTGTCCTGGGTTGTAGGGTACTTGAGAGGTCAAGTACAAAATAAGGGGGTCGTAAATCCATCTCTAAATGACGAACCCAACACCGCGTACGGTGTCGGTACCCGACTATAATCGGACACTAGGTACGTCATACGTTTCCTAGGTTTAAGCAGTTTAAAATAGTTTATATGAATTTGCACAAGAAATCCAGCAGAGTATTTTTACAGAAAATAAGAAAATAATGACTGCAAGTTTGGCAAGGTGCACTTGCCTGAGGTTTGAATTCCACTTAGGTCCTGGTTTCGGAAATTTCCAGAGATGTCTCCAAAAGCTGAAATAAATAGTACCATCACACTCAGAAGGTGCCAAACAGCTAGGAACGCCTATCCTTGGGTCCAATTTGGAGACAAGGGCAGAAACGGCAATTTCGACCCAAAACGGGGTCCACCGGTAGGCCCGCTTTGCACCGAAAAACGTGTCAGGGTCAATGGTCTCCAAATTCACCAAACTTAGTGTCAACAGGTCAGGAACGCTGATACGAACCCAACGGAACTTTCAGATTTGAATTCCGATGAGCCGATCACAAAATCGCCCGTCGAGCGGGGCCTGTGGGGCCCACGACACGCGATTTCGTCAACGTTCTCAGAATCGGACCAAACTTGACCCATAGGACCAGCGTATCGCTACGAGTCCGATGGCGCAAGTTTTGTCTCGATCCGACGTGTGTGCACGAAGTTAGGGTAAATTGCAGAAAAGGCAGATACGGAGCGATGTCCGCGGATACGCGTTGATTCCGGTGTGCACGCACACCCGAATCAGCTTCCGCGAAGTCCCACACGTCCGTATCGATGAGGCACACGTATCTATGAAGACCGCACGCGACCAAGTCGTCCCGTTTGGCGGGGTGTACTCAGTTCCGGGGTGAAACAGGGTCTGGTTTTTCCTGTTTATGGATCGCGGTGTGCGTTCACCACAGGACGCGATGCCCCGAGCGGTTTGTCCGGGCACCGAGAGGGTCATACAGGCTTCGCGTAGAAATTTACGGAATCGAATTCCGAGCTACGAGGAGGAAATTACGGGCACTAGAACAGAGTAGAAAAACTAGGGTTTACCTTGAGTCCTTGTGTCAATCTGACACTGTGTCCGATACGAAGGGCCGTGTCCACTGCCCGTGTCCTGCTGGGACCGTGTCTGGCAGCTGGCCGAGGTCGGCGGAGGGTCGACGAGGGGCTGGGCGGCTACGGCGGGTGGAGAAGCGCCAGGGGAGGCCGGCCGGAGGGCTGAAACGCCGGGGTCGGGGTCGGCTTCGCCTGGGAAGGGAGTTGCTCGGCCTGGGGACGGGGGTTTAGCTCTGGAGGAGGAGGAGGAAGAAGAAGGGTCGAGGGTCGGCGCTGTAGCGAGGCCGGCGTGGCGCTGGGTCGGGCTCCGGTGAGGGGGTGGCCGGAGTAGGGTGCTTAGGGTTAGGGTTCGAGTTTTGGGGTTGGAAGAGGTCGGAGGAGGGGGATATAAATAGGGGCTCGAGGGGGCTCGGCCGGGGACGACGTGGCCGCGGGATCCGGAGGGGAGGCGACGGGTCGTGGGGGCGTGGACGGGGCGGTTCTCCGGCGTCGTGGCCGGAGAACGCGGGTTCGTGGGTGACAGGGGAGAGGGGAAGAAGCGGGTCGGGTCGGTGCGGGTTCCGGGTTGGGCGGACCCGCCCGACCCGCTAAGTCCGGGTTGTGGGCTGGGTTCTTAGCGGGCTGCACTTACGGGCTCGGCCCACTGGGCCGGGCCGGGCCCAAGAAAACCGAGAAAAATAAACAATTAAATAAATAACAGATTTAATTAAATTAATTTAGAAAATAGTTTTTAGGCTTTTAAAAATAGGTCTGATGCCCAATAAAATCCCAGAAAATTACCCTAAGTCCGGTTTTCTATTTTACACCATAAAATTATATTTTTATTACATTTTAATGTTGTTTATTGGCAATTAAAAATTATAAACTCACTACATGGCCTATGTAAATTTCTGAAAATTTGCATATAAATTCCAAAAATTGATTTAAAAAATATCTGAAAATTTTAGGGTGTTTACAATCTACCCCCCTTAAGAGGATTGCGTCCTCGCAATCGAGGGGTAACTATAAAGGCAAGATTTACAGAATTTAAAGAATACTTAGGTTACCTGATTCTGCAAATAAGTGCGGATAACGCTGCCGCATAACATCTTCTCGCTCCCAGGTCGATTCGCCTGGAGAGTGTTGTTTTCAAGCTACTCGAACCAACCTGATTGTCTGCCCTCGCAGTGTCTTCTCACTGGTGTCGAGTATACCCACTGGCTGCTCTTCGTATCTCAGGCTAGGTCCCACCGAAATCTCAGAATGGTCAACTATATGACTTGGGTCCGTCACATACCTCCTCAATTGTGAGACGTGGAATACGTCATGCACTTCCTCTAAGGACGGAGGTAATGCAAGACGGTAAGCCACCTCACCGATGCGCTCCAAGATATCAAATGGCCCAATGTACCTTGGGCTTAACTTGCCTCTGCTGCCGAATCTGATAGTACCTCTAGTGGGCGAGATCCTCAAAAATACATGCTCTCCTTCCTTGAACTCCAGGGGTCGTCTGTGTGCATCGGCCCAGTGCTTCTGTCTATCCTGGGCTGCCCGGAGATGGTTTCGAATCTGTTTTACTTTCTCCACTGTCTCTGTTACCAACTCTGGACCCAGTAATTGACGTTCGCCAACGTTGCTCCAGCATATTGGCGATCTGCACTTCCTTCCGTACAGCGCCTCGAAAGGTGCCATCTGAATGCTTGCCTGATAGCTGTTGTTGTAGGAGAACTCCACTAAGTGCAGATGATCTTCCCAAGATCCTCCAAAGTCCAGTATACAAGATCGCAGCATATCTTCTAGGATCTGAATTGTGCGCTCTGACTGGCCATCTGTCTGAGGATGATAGGCAGTACTGAATTTGAGCCTGGTGCCGAGACTCTCTTGCATGCTTCTCCAGAAGTGAGATATAAATCTTGAGTCTCGATCTGATACGATACTAACCGGCACTCCATGTAATTTTACGATCTGACGCATATATATGTCGGCTAGTACTTCTGTGGATTGTCCGACTCTGAACGGCAAGAAGTGAGCCGACTTAGTGAGCCGATCCACGATGACCCATACTGCATCCTTTTCACTAGGGCTTCTTGGAAATCCAGTGACGAAGTCCATGGTAATATGCTCCGACTTCCATTCAGGGATGGGAAGTGGCTGCAACATACCTGCAGTCTTTTGGTGCTCGGCCTTCACCTGCTGACAGACTAAGCATTTTGCCACGAAGTAGGCAATTTCTCTTTTCATTCCATGCCACCAGTAATATTGTCTTAGGTCCCGGTACATCTTGGTTCCTCCTGGATGAACCGAGTATATGGAGCTATGGGCTTCTGTCATCAATTCCTGCCTTAATTCTCCATTTCGAACACATATGCGTTTTCCGTACCTTAATGTTCCGTCCTCGTGGATGCGAAGTCCCGTCTGCAAGCCTACTTCTGTTCTTTCTCTCAGCCTTCGGAATCTGGCATCATTAGGCAAAGCTTCCTTGATTCTCTCCACCAGCGATGACTTCACTTCAAGGTTAGCCAGCAAACTATTTTGTCCAGGTAGAACAACCTCTATCTTAAGATCTTGTAAATCTTGTAATAGTTGAGGCTGCTCCGTTAAGAAATACGCCGAGGGTTTTCTGCTGAGAGCGTCGGCTACAACATTTGCTTTCCCCGGGTGGTACTGCAGATCGATGTCAAAGTCCACCATCAACTCAAGCCAGCGCCGTTGCCTCATGTTGAGCTCCTTCTGTGTATAAATATACTTCAAGCTCTTATGATCAGTGAATATCTCGACCTTTTCTCCATACAGATAATGTCTCCAGATCTTCAATGCAAAAATTACTGCAGCTAGCTCCAGGTCGTGTGTTGGGTAGTTCTTCTCGTGGACCTTCAGCTGCCTCGATGCATAGGCGATAACCTTGCCGTGTTGCATCAAGACACAACCTAGTCCACTACCGGACGCATCACTGTAAACAACAAAACCTCCTGACCCTGAGGGAAGAGTCAAGACTGGTGCTGTTGTTAGACGCCTCTTCAATTCTTCAAAGGTATGCTGGCATTCTTCCGTCCATATGAACTCATGATCCTTCCGTGTCAGCTTAGTCATCGGCTCTGCGATTCTTGAAATTTTTTCTACGAACCGCCGGTAATACCCAGCAAGTCCAAGAAAACTCCTCACTTCCGCAACAGAGGTAGGGGTAGGCCAGGTTTCTATAGCAGTGACTTTCTCTGGGTCCACAGACAGTCCTTCACCCGAGATAATATGCCCTAAGAATGGCACCTTGTCCATACAGAACTCACATTTGCTGAGCTTGGCATATAGCTTCTCCCTTCTCAAGGTTTCTAGCACAATTCTAAGGTGTTCCTCGTGCTCTTCGTGGTTCTTGGAGTAGATTAGGATATCATCAATGAATACCACTACGAACTTATCCAAGTACTGATGGAAGACCCCGTTCATCAAACTCATAAATACGGCGGGTGCGTTGGTTAAACCAAACGGCATAACTAAGAACTCATAATGCCCATACTTAGTTCTGAAGGCCGTCTTTGGGATATCTTCCTTCTTCTCCCTAATCTGGTGATAACCGGATCTAAGGTCAATCTTTGAGAATACCTTAGCACCACTCAACTGGTCAAACAAATCATCAATGCGTGGTAATGGGTACCGGTTCTTAATAGTTACAGCATTAAGGGCTCTGTAGTCAATGCACAGCCGTACAGATCCGTCCTTCTTGGGTACAAAAAGTATAGGTGCTCCCCATAGTGAAACACTGGGCCGGATAAATCCCTTCTCCAGAAGGTCGTCAACTTGTGTTTTCAGCTCCACTAACTCCTTAGGTGCTAGCCGATATACCGATGAAGTGATAAGTTCGGCTCCTGGAGTTAGGTCTATTGTGAATTCTATCTCCCGATCAGGTGGTAAACCTGGAAGGTCGTCGGGAAATACATCCACAAATTCCGTTATGACTCTTGGGTAACTTGAATCTTCTTCTACAGTTAATACCCTAAGAGTTGGCTGGACCCCTTGTTCTACAGCTCCTCGTAGAAATTCAAACTCAGGAAGGCTAGGGGGTCTAAATATCACTTTTCCAAGCCGGCAATCCAGTGTCGCATGGTACTGACTTAACCAGTCCATACCAAGTACAACATCGTAATCAGGCATAGAAAAGATCAGAAATTGGGCTCGCATCTCTCGGCCACAGACTACTACCGAACACGATCTACAAGTATCACTAACTAGGATAATTCCACCTCCCGTTAGTATTCTCTTCATCTTCGAGAGAGGTGCGGTAGCTATTCTATGTGTGTCTACGAAGCTAGCAGCAATAAATGAATGCGAAGCTCCAGAATCAAATAATGCTACAGCAGGAATTGAAGCTACTAATATGGTACCTGCTATCACTTCGCCTGCAGTAGCTTCCTCAGTGACTGCTAGTGCATATGCCTGACCTCGTCCCTGAGCGGGACCCCTTTGCTGACGAGCTTGTTGGAACAGTGCTGCCTGAGGTGGTAGAGGTGGCCTGGCTCCTCCAGGCCCTGTCTGTGTTGCTCCCCCAGCTGGAAGAGCTGCAAGTGGAGCTGGTCGATTCGGAACTCCCTCTCGACGTTCCGAACAGTCCTTTGAGAAGTGTTGTCCAGATCCGCAAACCAGGCAGAGTCCCAGCTTGCGTCTACATTCCTTTTCAATATGTCCTACCTTGCTGCAGTAGTGGCAAGTAGGCAAGTTCTTAGTTGCTGCTCTTGGAGGCGGGCTCTTCTGGGGCCATTTAGCAGATTCCCCCGGTGATGACTTGGACGGTGCTGAGGAGAAGGGACGTTTCAGGCTTGATTCCCTCAGAGTAACGCGCTCCAGCCGACGTGCTGCAGCTAGGACGTCGGTGTAAGAGGTGGGCGCGACTGATCCGATTAACTTCTGAAGCTCGAACCTGAGCCCATCAAAGAACTTCTCCGCCTTCTCCTCTTCGGTAGGAATTAGCGAAGGGGCGAAGCGGCTCAGGCGAATGAATTCGGCGTTATATTCCTCCACCGTCATGTTGCCCTGGATCAAGCGGTTGAATCTGTCTCGGAGTTCTGACCGAGCCACAGCAGGGATGTACATTGCCTGGAAGAGTCTGGAGAACTCCTCCCAGGTAACCTGATCATGTCCGAGCCTTCTTTCTTCGGACAGCCACCAATGATGCGCGTTGTCCGTCAGTTGCATCCTGACGGCAGTCATCCATTTGTCCCTTGGTAGTTCGGCAGCCTCCAACTGATGCTGTGTGTTTGTAAGCCATTCATGCACTTCAGTTGGTCCTTCCTTGCCCGAGAAGGTACGGGGCTTGAGTTGACGAAAATCCGTAATAGATCCCGTCGCTGGCCGCCTATTTGGTGGATTTGCATGCTCCAATGCTGCGACCAGGCTGTTCCTTAGGTTCTCGGCCTCTCGGCGTTGGGTCTCCTGTTGAATCTGTTGTTGTGCCTGCATCATGGCGTAGAACATCTGGAACATTTGCTGGCCGTCCATTGCCTGTCCTGGGGGAAAGACAGGCATCGTTGAAGGGAACTGGGGAGGAGGCGGGATGTCATCACGCCTGAACCTGGAACTTGGCTGGCCAGTTTGATTGCTCTGAGAGGATTGTCCTCTAGTATCTGGCGTCGTTCCAGCCTCGCAGGTAAACCCTGCTTCAATCGGTGTACCCAAGGGGGTCTCGTCACCATGTCTGGGATCCATAACTCTGCATCAAAATAAAACAATGAGAACGCACAGAGGAATCAAAACAGGATGCAATTCAAGCAATTAAATTGAATTCGACATAGAGTTCAAAAATGATTCAATAAATGGATGAGATCCTATAAATTATCCTATCTTATTGCAGGCCTGTTCGGTCCTTAAGTTGAAACCGAACAATTTAGTTTGGACCTGCATAGGCCACCACAAAAACCATGTCACGCCCCAGTCCCAAAATGCCGAGGGACTGGAGATGCGTGGCAATGGCCAGCAGCACGCACCGATGGATAACCCAATTTAATGGAGCCATCAGGGCGTACTTAAGCTGTAAATAAGGTCTACTACACAAGTCACACTAATCTCATCCATAAAGATAAAGAAATAAACTGCATAATCAAATGGAAATAATGTAGCAACATCATCACAGCAAGTCAGTCGGAGAAACAATCCGACTTAAGTCTGAATAAACTGGCTCTATAGGCCAGGAACAAAAGATGTAAACATGAAATAAAACTGAGTACTGGAACAAGCACTCAGGAGAAGTCCTCGGCAGTCACCTCGTCTTCAGTGTTCGGTTCAGCTCCAGCAATAGCTTCAGCTCCTGTCCCGTATATCTCGGGATACTGCTCCTCAGCTAAACCTGGGGACATAATCCATTCCAGGTCCTCAGTGGACATAGCAAGGCACAAGATAAAAACAAGCCAACTGAATAAGCAGTACAATAAATAAATGAACAGCAGGGTAAACTAAGTAACCATCTATGTGATATGCAAATGAGAGCAACACTAGTACTCAGGCTGAGACCGCTACAAGCTCTGTGTCGGGGAGCCGGTAGCAGTAATAACACGTAAAGGGTCTAGCTCTGCTGGAGAGTCTACAACCTCACAATAATAGTAGATATATATATATAGAACAGCCTGTAGCCTGTGTGTCTCTCCCCACCCAATGTAATCACGCAAGACATGACCATAACGTCTCATGTCCATGTTAGCAGCATTATAACTAATACAACAAGTCATGCTGTCTATAAATAAATAACTCTGTCAAGTCCTGTATCCTATTCAGAATCCCCACGAATAATTCGGGAAGATTCTGTCCATGATAGTGTCAGGTGTCCTGGGTTGTAGGGTACTTGAGAGGTCAAGTACAAAATAAGGGGGTCGTAAATCCATCTCTAAATGACGAACCCAACACCGCGTACGGTGTCGGTACCCGACTATGATCGGACACTAGGTACGTCATACGTTTCCTAGGTTTAAGCAGTTTAAAATAGTTTATATGAATTTGTACAAGAAATCCAGCAGAGTATTTTTACAGAAAATAAGAAAATAATGACTGCAAGTTTGGCAAGGTGCACTTGCCTGAGGTTTGAATTCCACTTAGGTCCTGGTTTCGGAAATTTCTAGAGATATCTCCAAAAGCTGAAATAAATAGTACCATCACGCTCAGAAGGTGTCAAACAGCTAGGAACGCCTGTCCTTGGGTCCAATTTGGAGACAAGGGCAGAAACGGCAATTTCGACCCAAAACGGGGTCCACCGGTGGGCCCGCTTTGCACCGAAAAATGTGTCAGGGTCAATGGTCTCCAAATTCACCAAACTTAGTGTCAACAGGTCAGGAACGCTGATACGAACCCAACGGAACTTTCAGATTTGAATTCCGATGAGCCGATCACAAAATCGCCCGTCGAGCGGGGCCTGTGGGGCCCACGACACGCGATTTCGTCAACGTTCTCAGAATCGGACCAAACTTGACCCATAGGACCAGCGTATCGCTACGAGTCCGATGGCGCAAGTTTTGTCTCGATCCGACGTGTGTGCACGAAGTTAGGGTGAATTGCAAAAAAGGCAGATACGGAGCGATGTCCGCGGATACGCGTTGATTTCGGTGTGCACGCACACCCGAATCAGCTTTCGCGAAGTCCCACACGTCTGTATCGATGAGGCACACGTATCTGTGAAGACCGCACGCGACCAAGTCGTCCCGTTTGGCGGGGTGTACTCAGTTCCGGGGTGAAACAGGGTCTGGTTTTTCCTGTTTTTGGATCGCGGTGTGCGTTCACCACAGGACGCGATGCCCCGAGCGATTTGTCCGGGCACCGAGAGGGTCATACAGGCTTCACGTAGAAATTTACGGAATCGAATTCCGAGCTACGAGGAGGAAATTATGGGCACTAGAACAGAGTAGAAAAACTAGGGTTTACCTTGAGTCCTTGTGTCAATATGACACTGTGTCCGACACGAAGGGCCGTGTCCACTGCCCGTGTCCTGCTGGGACCGTGTCTGGCAGCTGGCCGAGGTCGGCGGAGGGTCGACGAGGGGCTGGGCGGCTACGGCGGGTGGAGAAGCGCCAGGGGAGGCCGGCCGGAGGGCTGAAACGCCGGGGTCGGGGTCGGCTTCGCCTGGGAAGGGAGTTGCTCGGCCTGGGGACGGGGGTTTAGCTCTGGAGGAGGAGGAGGAAGAAGAAGGGTCGAGGGTCGGCGCTGTAGCGAGGCCGGCGTGGCGCTGGGTCGGGCTCCAGTGAGGGGGTGGCCGGAGTAGGGTGCTTAGGGTTAGGGTTCGAGTTTTGGGGGTGGAAGAGGTCGGAGGAGGGGGATATAAATAGGGGCTCGAGGGGGCTCGGTCGGGGACGACGTGGCCGCGGGATCCGGAGGGGAGGCGACGGGTCGTGGGGGCGTGGACGGGGCGGTTCTCCGGCGTCGTGGCCGGAGAACGCGGGTTCGTGGGTGACAGAGGAGAGGGGAAGAAGCGGGTCGGGTCGGTGCGGGTTCCGGGTTGGGCGGACCCGCCCGACCCGCTAAGTCCGGGTTGTGGGCTGGGTTCTTAGCGGGCTGCACTAACGGGCTAGTTTTTAGGCTTTTAAAAATAGGTCTGATGCCCAATAAAATCCCAGAAAATTATCCTAAGTCCAGTTTTCTATTTTACACCATAAAATCATATTTTTATTACATTTTAATGTTGTTTATTGGCAATTAAAAATTATAAACTCACTACATGGCCTATATAAATTCCTGAAAATTTGCATATAAATTCCAAAAATTGATTTAAAAAATATCTAAAAATTTTAGGGTGTTTACAGGTGGTGGTGAGACGGCTGCGAGATGAAGGCGATGGCAGCGGAGGGTTTGGCCGGGGACGACGGGGCTGCGAGGGTCGTCTTCGAGAACCGTCGAGGGGGTTGGGAGATCGACGGTGGTGGTGCGGGGAGGTTCTGGGCGAAGACGGCGGCGAGAGGAGACGGTCAGGCGAGGCGGTGATGGGTAGGCGGCTCGGGGACGATGGAGGAGGGAGAAGAGGCGGGGCAGTGGGATGGGGGGTTCGAGGTGAGGGCGGCGGAACGGGGCGAGTCCGGGCGGCCGAGGGGAGAGGTTCGTAGGGAGGAGGAAGAGGGGCTTAGGGTTCCGGCAAGTCGAGAGAATTATATAGGGTTGCCAAAATAGTGAATCCGATAAGGATTTCGATTAGGGTTTGGTTAGGGTTAACGGGTCCGGGTCGGGTTCAATATGAATCCGGCCCGATCCGCTAGGAGGTGGGGCGGGTTTCGGGTATTCGGGTTTCGGGTCGGGTTAAGATCCGACCCGACCCGCTAAGGTTGGGTTTGGTTCAGTTGAACCGGGTCTGGGTTGGTTAGGGTTGGTTTGGTTTATTTAGAAATAAACCGGATTTTATTCAGGGTTTATTTTGGTTTATTATAAACTTGGTTTTTAGGGTTTTTAAAATATTTTCGGGGTCCAATAAATTCCCGTAAAATTATCCTATGTCTAGTTTTTTATTTTACACCAAAAAATATTATTTTTATAATATTTTAATATTAATTAATATTATTTAAAAAATTATTTAATTACAAATACCTTATTTTTAATTACAAAAAAATCCCAGAAAATTGTGAAAAATCCAAATTAAAAATTTCTGAAAAATCAGGGGGTTTACAAGTAGATAGCCTGTTCATGACCTTCATCGTTCTTCTGCGCTAGGAGAGCTCCCAAAGAATGATCCATTGCTCGAACATACAGCAAAAATGGTCTTTCTATGACGGGAGACACAAGAACTGGAGGATTAGTAAGGTAGCGTTTGATATCGTCAAACGCTTACTGACCGGCTTTGTCCCATACGAAAGACGCACCTTTCTTCATTAGGCGAGAAAAAGGCTGACATCTTCCAGAGAGGTCGGATATGAATCTTCTGATATAGGCTAGACGACCTTGAAATCCCCTGAGTTCTCTCAGATAACGGGGAGGTCGCATCTCTAAGATAGCCTTTACTTTATCAGGGTCGACTTGAATGCCTTTGGCGGTAATGACAAATTCCAGGAATTTGCCACTGGATACACCAATAAAGGATTTTGTATGATTCATTTTGAGTTGATGTTGGCGCATCAATTCGAACACCGTCTTCAAGTCTTGGATATGAGTACCCTTGAGGCGGCTTTTGACAGCGATGTCGTCTACGTAACACTCCACAGTTTTGCGTAGATGCTCATGGAATATGTTACTCATGGCTCGCTGATATGTAGTCCCATCATTCTTTAATTCAAAGGGCATGACTGTGTAGCAATATACCCCCAGTGGTGTACGGAAGGCAGTATGTTTCTCGTTTTCAGGATGCATTTTGATCTGGTTGTATCCTAAAAATCCGTCCATGAAAGACATGCATTCAAAATCGCAGGTATTGTCGATCATGATGTTTGTGATGGGAAGAGGGAACTCATCCTTGGGGCAGGCCGCATTGAGATCTCTGAAGTCGATACAAATGCAAACTTTCCCACTTTTCTTCATGACCGGGACAACGTTGGCGACCCAATCGGGATATTGTTCTTCCCTGATGAACCCGCAGGTTATCAACTTCTTGATTTCAGCTTCGATGGCATCCATCATAACCGGGTGAAACCGGTGTTGGTGCTGCTTTACAGGTTTTGAATTGGGCAGTATGTTGAGCTTATGAGTAGCCACTTTTGGATCAAGACCTGGCATATCCTCATAATTCCACGCAAAGATGTCGATATATTCTTTTATCAGCTGGATTATTTCTTTCCTTTCTTCTTCGGAAAGATTGTTACTGATAGCTTTGGTAAAAGTTCATCTCCAACGTCAATTTGGATAACTTTATCTTCAGTGGACGGTTCTCTTTGCTCGAATCGGAGTTCCCATTGTGTATCCATTTGCTGAGCCCAATAATCATTCTCAAACGGTTCAGATTCTTGTTTGTCTGCTTCAAGAGAATCTGTCAATACCGTATTTACTGATAATGCTCGTTCGAGATCATTGTCTGAGACGGGGGACGACGACCATCTTGAGAAGAGAAAAATATATCCTCAATTGACTCAGAAGTTGTGAGGGAGATGGTATACCCTAACCCAAAAAGAGTTCGTTGACAGTAGGGATCACCATACAACGACATTCGCCAGCCTTTCCCGTAGTTGAGGCCTAGTTCTGACTTCAGATCACAACCCATACTTTGCATAATCTTCAAAGCTTGGGGACTATATCTGTGAACCTGTATTTTACCAGCGTCTGATTCGTGAGAATCTTCTCGTACAACTGGTCTGTTGCGCATGCGACCGAAGACTATCGGATGCTGATTGCTGCGAGTAGGCGGGATAATAAAGATAGAATCTTCATGTGGCCCATATATCATGATGATATTAGTGTTGGCGCGACTTCCCACACATACGGATGATAGAAGTCTATAGCTTTCAAGAATTTTTGTGCTATAGGCTCTATATCGTTATGGAGGGATGATTCCTGATTAGGAAATTAAGCATCAATATACTGGAAAAGAGGACCTTTATTATCATCAGAAACCATGTTCCCGGCTGTATTTACATCAGTCAGCTGTTTGTTGCGCCGAAGGTTGATGACCAAAGGTGGAGGCTTATGGTTCAGAGTGATCACTAGGGGATCACTTCCTTCTCCTGATTTGGTTTTGTCCAAGTGGATAGCCATGGGTTCCCTGACTTTAGGACGGATAGTCCGTCCTTTCACCTGGATTGACATAGGTTGCTCAACAGACGGCTCTCCTGGCTCCCGGTAGGATTCCTCTTTTATCTTGCCTGATACCTCCTTCATGTAGTCTTGGGTGTACAACATGGTATCGGAGTAGTAGGACTCAACTCCTTTGAATGGGTTGAGATCAACAAACTCCGTTTTTACTGTTGCTTGGGCATCTACATATTTGAAGCATTGATGTAGGGTTGAAGGAACAATGTTGTGATCATGGATCCATGGTCTGCCTAGCAGAATATTATAGGACACCTCTGAATCAATGACATAGCATGTAGCTACTGATCTAAGGTCCCCGATCTGGATCCTCAGACGAATTTTCCCCAACGGCTTACTTTTTCTGGCGTTGAAGCCCACGATTGTAGTGGTAGTGTAAGCCAGTTCGCTGGTAGGAATCCTCAGTGGCCTAAGCAGACTATGAGGGATGATGCTGATCGACGATCTCGGATCTATATGAATCCGGTCTACCTCCATGGAACCGACATATCCGGTGTAATAGAGGGGTCTGTCATGCCTGTTATGTTTCAACAGCATATCTTCTTGAGCGAAAGTGATGTTAGGAACCACTTCCATTACACTATGGCATTGAGGACATGCCACGGGCTCTTTATCGGGAGACTTGAGCTGAGTCAAGCATGCATCTGCCTGCATTAACGCTTTACTCAAGACCTGACGAGTGTCTTTGGACAGCCTTAGGAGGTCAAAAATGGACAATCTGGCTGGTGTATTAGCCAACTGGGCCAGGATGTCGAAGTTATATGGCTTCTTCAAACCTTTGTTTTGAATGTTCTTCAAAGGTTTGTCAAAACGAACTTCTTTCTGTTTGCCCTTGTCCGTCGAAGTTGGTCTAGAAGGATCTTCCTCTGGTATGACATGTTCCGGCTCTGAAGACTTGGCAACTGAAGTGTCTGCTGTTGCTTCTTCTTGATTTCCTCCATAGTCCTTGAGGTAGGCTTTCTCTGACCGGATTCCAGTAGCCAAAGTCTCTTCATCTAATGTCGGAGATATAGCAACCATATGGCATGGTTTGCGCCTTGAGTTCTTTCGGGACTTAGCCTTAGCAGCTTGAGTCTCCTCCTCGATCTTTGACACCAGATCAGGATGAACCCACATAATCTCACCACGCTGGGTAGTTAGGGGTACCAGGTCATGGTTTTGACCCCTGGCCGGAGGGAGATTAACAATGTTTATCATTGTCCGGGAAATAGGTACAACCCCATCTAGAACTTCTTGAGGAGGCAGATTGCCGAATTGGAGAGAGATCATGTTGGCAGTGACCGTCTTCTCACTATTGTGCTGAGTGATGGCCTTGGCATCGATCAACTCCTGGATTTTCCTTTTTAGTATATAACACGCCTTGGTAGGGTGATGTATATACCTATGAAAAATACAGTACTTAGGGTTGTTGGTACTACCGACTTCATTAGGCCTTTTCACCTCGGGGAGGGTGAGCTTGCCACTTTTGACTAGACAGTCAAGATGCTCGGAATGTCATCATCATCAAAAGAATATTCTTTTATGGGTCGAGAAGTCCTAGGTTTCGTCTGTGTAGTTGCCGGTGTAGGTTGTCTGGACGTATTAATCGCCAGAGCTTTCTTTTCTTTAGAACCACGAGGATGGTCGCTATTGGAGGATGACCTCTTTCCATTATCCGAGGTGGAGATCATAATTCCATTGTCATGCGCCTTTCGACTATTGTCTTCGGCGGCTACCGCTGAGATGATAAATGAGGGCCAATCATGGAACTGATATGGTCCGGTGAACACCGAGATTAGTGGAAGAAGGTTCTTCCTGCAAATATCCACCAAAGCTGAATCCGGAACTCCGGGAGGCATTTGCAAAGTGGCATGACAAAAACGTTCGATGAAGGTGCGAACATTCTCTTTCTCCTTCTGTTTTACTTCGATGAGAGAGGACATAGACATGTCCATCCCTCCTTCGTAGAACCGCGCGAAGAACAGAGTCTTGAAATCTTCAAAGGAAGTAATGCAGTTATCTGTAAGACTACGGTACCACTGATAAGCCACTCCAGACAGACAGCCTTTGAACACTCTAGTGAGAAGGGCGTCATTTCTTTGCAACAACACCGTCATCATGCTGAAATAGTTCATGTACTGTCTCGGTGACGTCTTTCCCTCAAACAAAGCCATAGCTTGTGGTTTGTATTTAGGAGGGAAAGGGATCTCATCCCAGATAGCTGGGTAAGGCTGGTTGATTCCCAATTTCTTGAGCTGATCCTTATGCTTCAAGGCATCAAATTGGGCTTTCAATTCCTGCACTGCCTGTATCGGATCTTCCACTGGTAATGGGACCGCAGAGTGGTGAGAGATCGGCTGTATCGTAACTCCAACAGGAGGCAATACATTCTCCAAGTTAGAAAGTGGAGGAGCTGTTGACTCTTGATTTAGAACAGGCTCCTGGTTTGTATTGGATGGTGGTAGGTCCGCCCCCACACGTATTTGAGTCGGAAGAACCGATGCTGGAGCTATAGCAGCTGTATGTTGAGTCACCAATATTTGGTGCATACTCTGCATCATGGTATGCATCTCTTTGAGTGATGCTTCCAAAACAGCGATGCGTTATTCCGTACTTCCTGATGGGGAAGCCTCTTCATGTTCATCTCCAATGACATAGACTCCCATTTCTCTGGATGCTATTAAAGGATTAGTATAGATCTCCGTAGAGATTGAGTTTATACTTTCAGTATCCGATTCGAAAAACTGGCGACCCCCAGTGTCGGAATCAGAAGAATATGAAGCCGGTTGTCGTGACCTCGAACGGGTGTTTTGAAACACCCCAGCTTCAATGTTCTCAAGGAGTCTGTCGAATCTCCTTTGGTTTGGAGTTCTAGAGGGATGACGTCTTGAATTTGACCTTCCTGTAGGAATGTGTGAAGCCATATTCACTGATGCAAATGTAGGCTCTTCTTCCTGTAAAGACAAAGAGTAGTTCAACCGGTCAAAAACTGACCGTTTTGCCTTGGAACAACAATAATTAACTACAACTTTGTGACTATTATAACAGTGCTCCCTAGGGGATATAATAGACATATCAGAAGATCCCTTGCCTTTGCGTTTCTGGATCAAGAAATCGCGCAAGTCATGGGGGTTAACATAAGAAGAAGGCTTATTCTGCCTTTTTACATTAGTCGGAACGCGGATATTGGGAACCCCAACCCTTTCTCTGCCATAGGAATACAGCAGTTCAGCCATGTGAGTAGCTCATTATCCATGAGGAGCGTATCTATCCACAAACTGGGTCTTCTTTATGCCGAGAGGCTTGTCCTGGCGTAATCTGGAACTCTGCTCAAGTTGGCGTAAAACTGAGGAAGTCTTCAAACGGCCATCAGCGTTCCGCGTAATCTAAAGGGCGGGCAGATTCTTCTCTTGATGGCGTAAAAGCCGAAAGGTCGGGAAATCCGCCACTTGTTTTTCCTTGCGGAGATTACATAGACCCTCTGCCCTCTTATAGGTGGGAGAGGTATTTTTACGCGCGGGGCGCTTTTAAAATTTCTGACTCGGCGCTGAGGCCTTGCCAGTAATTATGTCAGCCACGTCAGCGACGGGAGATGAAGTTTTACGCGCAGGGCGCGTTTGAAATTTTTGACTTGGCGCTGAGGCCTTGCCAAAAATTATGTCAGCCACATCAGCGACGGAAGACGAAGTTTTACGCGCAGGGCGCGTTTGAAATTTTTGACTTGGCGCTGAGGCTTTGCCCGAAATTATGTCAGCCATGTCAGCGATGGGAGACGAGTTTTTACGTGCATGGCGTGTTGTATACTTCTGGATTGGCACTGAGGCATTGCTAAAAGCTTTGTCTGCCACGTCACAGACGGGAGACGGGTTTTTACGCACAGTGCGTATAGGTTGGGATGCCACAACCTTGTTGATCGGAGAGAGAGAGCCTGCAGGAAGAGTAGAGGATGTCCGGGGCATCCATACTTTACGCAACTTCCTGCTATCCTGAATAGATGGGGAATGAGAGCTACCCCCTGCGCGAGGCATGTCTTCATAAGCAGATTGGTCGAATTGGACGACCAGAGTCTTCTTCGATGATCCGACGGATACAGCATCGTATTGAGCAATAGCCTTCTCGTCAGAAGAGAAAGTAGTCCCCAACAGAGTCGCCATCTTGTGTTTGATAATAAACGAAAGAAATGAAACTAGGTTTGTACGAAACTCCTCTTTGGTTTACAAATAAGAAGTACAATTAATCCTATACGAGGATGTTAAGTACACAAATTTAATCTGGGTAAATATTGCTATAGGAGTCTGATCTGCGGTCGATCACTTTGTCCCTTGGACCATACGATGATGAAGAAGTACTGTAGAAGAAGGAAAAGCTTCAAAAATCGCAAGAGGGATTGGATGCTCAATGCCAAAGTCGTCAATCACTCTCTTCTGTCCGTGCTCTAGGATCTTCTCTCTCAACAATAAAATCTGATCCGATGCTCTCTGATCCCCTGATCCTTGATCTTTCGACCCCTGACCTCCGTGGCCGGAGGTCTCAATTTATAGGGTTTAGTGACAGTAACCGTCCAGTCGGCGTAGAAGCCAAATAGTGGAGAATGTGGCACTTTTTATGCGGCGGTTATAATAACTGCCACCCACGTATAAATGATCTTCTGAATTCGTGTGTGACGCATGTCCCATTATGAGGTAACGCATATAACTGCTGCGAAGATCACGACATGCAAGCCACGTAGGTAACTGCCCCTCGCGTAGAAAAGGTTGGCGTAGAAGCCAATGACTGTCACCATGGCGTAGAAGCCAAATAGTTGTCAAGTTGGCGTAGAAGCCAAGTAGGCATAGAAGCCCAGTAGACGTAGAAGCCTGATGCTGCATGGATAGGTAGCTAGCGTAAGGACAGCCGATTATCCTTGCTTGACTGAGGTCTTGAGCGTATTCTGGACCAAATAGCCTTATCACGCACCAATGCAAATATAGCCTGAGTTAGCGTATTCCGAGGAGATAGCATACGACGTGCTTCTGTAGTTGAAAATAGCCAGGTCGGCGTATTTCAAGGAGATAGCGTACATCGTACTCCTATAACTGAAAATAGCCTGATGGTGTAATATGCAGAGGTGCTGATGTGGACGTATTAGCCATAATTATGGCTCACCCAGTCGTTAAAAGTAGAACCAAATCTCATGCATTAAATGCAGAGATCTGTCCCCATCACGCGCATTAACTGCAGAGACGTGTCTCGAGTTCTGTACGAAGAGCAGATTTTGACGTGGTGGTTCGTTTTGTCTCCTGCTGAGTGTAAAAGATCATGTCTGCCTGTGTAAAACTAGGCAGCATATTTCCTTGAATGCGTAAAAGTAATTTGTATCAAGGAAATGTCACTAAACGACGGTCTGGGTCTCTGTGCAGAATCATTATTATAGCCGTCCTCTCGATCGCCGTGCGGTACTTTCTGTCAGGGGTCAGGTTTACTGCATGATCTGACAGGTTCATTCAAAGAATACGAAGAGTTTCTCGTACAACTTCTCGCTGCATTAAAAGCAGATAGGTTTTACGCCGAAGTGGCGATGTAACAACCTTTTTACGCTGAAGCAGTCTGGAAATACTGCATTACGCGGGTTGTTCTGGAGCTATATTTTACGCTGAATAGCGTTGAAGCTCTGTTATTTTGCCAATGGCTCTGAAGTCATGTCTTACACCACCCAGTACTGGAGCTCTATTTACGCGGCTTCCTGCATGTTTGAGGGTTTTACGCGTATAATTCCTCAGCGTATTTTTCATGCTTCTACAACGACTTCGCAATTGAGAAATATTAGTTTTGACAAATATACTATGCAATAATTTGAGATAATCAAATCGCATATGTCCAAGTCATTTTGCCACATCCACACTTTGAACCCTTTATTCGTTTCCTTATGAGAACCTTCTACAACAAGATCTTTAGTCAGCAAATCGGTACTATTTGACGTCAGCTCCAAGTATTATAGTTTTCTATGCCTAATACCATAATGAACCGTATTCCTCGTTCGAATGTCCTTAAAAATAAAAAAATGAGGCCAGAAAAAATCTCAAGATGATGTAAGATACTATTCTAAAAGGCGGCCAAGGCGGTGCCCGCCGCCTTCCTAATCCCTCGACGTCCGACTATACATATTTTGGAATTTTATGGACTTTTTTAAAATTCTCACTATTTTTTTGGATTTTTTTGAACCGTTCTAGACGGACTAGGTGCTGGGCGGCGGGTGCTCGCCTGATTAGTGTGTAGCACTTTTTACAACCTTAATATAAGGTGAGGGTTATTTGGGCTACCATAACTAAGTTATAATTTAATGAGGGAACAACAAGAACAATATCAAGATTATGTATGTCATAGAGAGAAACAATGCCCTCCCCTACAACAAGGACACAATAATTTGTGTGGAGCGGTTTAATGACTGACCCTGTCTAATATAACAAGAACAAACATTTTAAGTATTATATGCTTGTTATTTGCTGTAGTAAATAATGTTGATGCCTTCTCAGAATCATCTTGGCTTCAAGTACATATGCCCAATTTTTGTTGCAGCAAGGATCACGAGACTTATCCCAATTGTCGAGATTGGCGATCAACTCAAAACATCGACTATTGGAATATTATGTGAGGCCACAATGCAGGCATTTACCTGGTAGACGGTATGAACCATCTTCGGTAGTGACGGTTCGGTTTTGGCTGGTCTGGTCGGACCTGTTCTAGCCTTGTGCTTAATTATTCATAAAATCCTATCCACCTCCTATAGGGTGTTTTCAAACTGAACAAACATATCCGGCTCTGAAAACTAGTTGTTACAGTATTTAATACTGAGTAGACTACTCAAAGACAATATATTGTCGATATACTGTAGTAAAATTTTTGTGTGGCTGAAAAGACAAAAAACTGTTGGAAACAATTTTCCCCCGATAATATATCGATGGTATATTGTATGTATATCGCCAATATACTGACACTATACTGTCAGTATACTGTTTTTCGATATTTGACTTTTTGGCTTAGTATTTGGGTTTTGGAGCTTTTGTTTTTCTTTACCTATTGAGTTACAATGTCTTCTAGAGAGTAACTATAGAGAAATATTTACTGAACCCGATGACTTGATAGAATGATTTCTTCCTTTGTTTGAATGGTAGCATTTCCTCTTCGTGGACCTGAAGATATCGTAGGCAGTTCAGATAAATCATTGAGCTAATATTGTCTTGGCCCATCATGATTTGTTCTTTTACATAAGTCTATAATTGATTTTGCTTATTATTTTTCTGTAAATACATGTTAGATGAACAAAATAATATACATAATATCAAGTGTGATACGATTAGTGCATGTTAGGACTATGTCAAGTTTAAATATTAACAATATAGTGATTGCATAACCATTAGTGATTTTATAAAGAAACTTAATCAATTTATCATAATAAAAAACTCTAATTAATAATTGGGCTAACACGGTTATGTAGGCCATGTGTAAAACCCCATATTTTTATGTTATATTTAATTAATTTATTATGGAATTTATTTATATTATTTGATAGTCAATTAGAAAATAACATTTATTGATTTAATTACCTAGATAATTAATTATTTTTATTTTAGAAATCTCGTGGAAGAGTAATTAATTTTTTTTAGAATTTAATTTTGGGGTACAAATGTATTTTTTTGAATTTTTATATACCTTAAATATATATATAAATACTATATAGTAATTAGATATAATAATAAATAATAATAAATGTAATAATAATCTTAATAATAATAACAATAATAAAGTTAGTGATAATAATAATAATAATATTAGTAATAATAATTATTATATTAATAGTAGTAATATTAATAGAGTTAATAAAAAAAAGAAATAGAAAAGAAAAAGGAAAAGGAAAAGAAAAGGAAAAGGAAAAGGAAAACCCTAAAGCTAATCCCCCCCCAAATTAACGGCAACAAAATGTAAAACCCATTAACCACTAAAATCCTTAAGCAAACCACCCTAATCCTTAATCCCAAACCGCTAACAACAGCAGCAACAAACCTATCCCCCCCCCCCCCCCCGCGTCCCTTCTGTGCTCTCTATATATAAATATACATCTTATTTTTAAAACCCTAACCCAAAACCTATCGCCACTTCCCTCTAACACAGCGCCGCTGAACTTCACCGTGCTGCAGCCCGGCCACCTTGCAACCACCGCCGACCTCCAGCCAGCGCCGCGGCCACACGTTCGCACCAACCGCGCAACGCCGCGACCGAAATTCGCTGCAACGTACCCCTGTTTTTGCGCATATTTTTGCTCCATCTCGCAACCAAATTCGATCCCGTCTTCACCGGTATGTTCATGACCTATTTCTCTTCCAACTCTGTGTATTAGTTTCCTCTTATCAGCGCGTAATCCTAGGTGAAATTCAAGACCAAGTTGGAGAAAAACCACAACTTTTACGCTACAGAAAACTGTTGCGATGACCCATGTTTAAGGACTCGTATCTCCCACCACAGAGATCCAAACTTAGATTTTCTTTTTGCTATGTGAAGACCATATAACCGAAATTATTTTCTGTTAATTATATTATTTTATTATGTGTTAGAATCATAATTAAATTAGGTTGAAAATCCAGAAAAACCTGTTTTTAAAATGACAAAAACTTGTGATACGGAGCACGCCCCGCCAAACGGGACCGCCTCGTCGCATACCAATTGCACCAAAAGGCGCATATGGTATGTTCTAACGTGTGGGCTTTCACGGAAACTGATTTGGATGTGTGTGCGCGTCAGAATCACCCCGTATCCGTAAAAAGGCTCCGTATCGCAACTTTTGCAAAATACTGCACCATTAAGTGTACGCTCGTCAGAATGCGACAAAACTTGCGTTATTGGATTCGTGGTATCACGCTGGTCATGTGACCCAAGTTTCACGCGATTCTGATATAGTTAACCAAGCCGCCTATTTGCGGGCCCTACGGTTGACTTTTTGGGCGAATTTGTGTTCGGCTCACCGAAATCAAAAATTGGACGTACCGTTGAGTTCGTATTAATGTTTAGAATTTGTTTTACATATAATTTGTTTCATTTAGAGACCTTTACCCCTGGCACATTTTTCGGTGCAAAGTGGGCCACAAGTGGACCCCGTTTTGACCCAAAATTACCGTTTTGACCCTGTGTCCAAATTGGACGAAAGGGTAGTATTTTCTAGCTATCTCGCTTATTCTGGGAAAATTGGTGATATTTATTTCAGCATCCGGAGACGTTCATTCTGAGGCTGTAGTCTCTGATCCCGTGTGCTTGACTCCTGGACGTTACACTTTGCAGCTCTCTTGCCAGGCAAGATACCTTGCCAAATTGCTTACAGTACTTTTGCATGCTTACTATATTTTATATATTCATTACATGTGTATTTTTTCCAGTCATAATTATATACTATATATATGTTGACACACACTTGACACATAGTATCATGGGAGGGGAGGACAATCAGTAGGCGTATGGGCTATAACCAATCTGGTGAACCGTAGTATCTAGCACGCACTACGGTAGTGTGTCGCACTGGTCGCTATACCCCGAGGTATGTCGATTTCTGGTGTCGCGCTGGTCGCTACCCCCTCTTCTCTCATTTTAGTATTAATATAGTCATTAGTAGTGGATTTGTCTCCACCCGACTATTATTTTGGATATTTCAGACTCATATTGTAGTTTAGTTATTTCTTTTCTATGACTTGTTGTGTGGATGAGATTAGTATTTCTGTGACTTGTGACTATATATATACACCACATGTGAGTTAATATTCATATTATAGCGTACGTATGTATTATGGTATCCATATATTGGAGTCGTCATATACATACAACTGGCATGCTTACGTATTCCTAGTCCTACGTATTTTGGGACTGGGGCATGACATATTTTTGTGGTGGCCCATGCAGGTCAAGAGCATATTGTCTTGGTTACGTTACTGTACCGAGCAAGCCTGCGTATAGGATTAGAGTATAGGATCTCATCCACTTATTTAATCACCGTCCTTGATTTTATTTCGTATTCTTATTTGATTCTTGCATTGCATCTTTCTTGATCCCTTCTCAACGTCAATCTTATCTTTTTTTTCGTGCTTGACCGGGGTTAGGAAGATGACTTGTTCTAGGTATATACACTCTAGTATTCAATAACACTATTAGTTAAATTTTTATAAGTTTGGTAGTATGCCTCATAACCTAGTATCACATAGTCCTTCTGACCAATTAATAAAGTATAAATGAATGACACCAACTATAGACTTGCATAAAAAGATAGTGTTTACCCAGACTGTAGAACTTAGAAGCCCATACACCCATTTGGTTGACTTTAGACTTAGACAAAAATTAGTATGGCAACTGTAGAGGCACGACACCGATCTTCTTGGTGAACTTAAATTATTTTGTACATTCCTCCATCATAATCAAGCGTACTTATATTTTTTTGTACTACATCGACTTATGTTGCTATTATAGCCTAGTTTTGCAAGCTTATTCTTTTATTGAGCTTGTTCATGACATATGTATTATTGGGGGCCCATACTAATACATTGTTTAAATCAGAATCAGTGCATTATAGTCTGATCAACCTTACTGCGCTTGGTTCGATCTTCGTATCACTACTTTACGTGGATTGAGATATAGTTGACTCAACTTGTTAGACGAATATACTTGCCTTCTAGACTGGTCAGAGCATATCATGTCAGGTACATAACTGTTCTGATGTGAACATGCGAATAGGAATTTATCAAAATAAGATTTTAATCCACAACTGCCTTGGCAACTCCCTTTCAAATTCTCTAATCCCTTTGAATCCCGTACTTGTATTCTATCACCTCCTCCTTGAATTCTTTATTGTTGTTTTTCATCTTCTCTTATTTCAGAAAGAAGAACGTTCATGCTTAGCATAAGTTTTGATACACGGATAGTACTAGATATACCCCATAGGCCAAGCACTCATGATGACAAATAAGGAAGTGCAGGCACAGGAAGTCGTAGATACAGGTACGACCCTTAGTTATATTTGTCATTGCATACTCATGACCCCCTTTATGACACGAGATCTTAGGTGCATAGTAGACGTAGAATTATATATAAGGTAGTTTAGTAGATATGAGGATATATTGATATTCTACCCAGGTGGCATACATGCGATGCTAATTGATGACGCGAGTAGCAGTAGTAGTATTCTCCTTCTATCACCATCTCGCCCCTTGGGGTGGCTCATCTTCTCTTCTATATCCATTCCTTATCTCATGCTTAACTCTTTCTATCTTAGTCGTATCCTTTCGTGCCATTACGAATTGTTTGAATTACTTCAACCTCACCCTTATTTTGTTAGTTAAAAACATAAATGGTTTAGTAAATAATTAATAACTAAAAGATGAGTACATAATGATAACCCTTATGTATATGCACTATAGAAATATATGTATCCTCTTATTATTTAAACTATATATAGCATCCCTTAGTCTAATAGGAATTAGTTGGATTGTTGAAATAGTGCATACTTCTCATAGATTTATAAAGTTAGTCAAGATCTTAATTGTTGTCCTAAAACCTAGACTAAGCCTAGGAAAGAGTTGAATGCACTTGTTACGAACTGACAACTATGACAAATCGCTGACGAAGTAGCGACAGCTGCAGCTAGACCGTTATAGTAGAGTAGTCAAAGTATTTGCAGACATACTGGTCAGGTGGTATGGCAGTATTAGACTACGATACTTGATGGTTACAAAAAAAATCATGGTTATGAGATTCCAGACAGGTATTCCAAGATTCTCGACCCAATAAATAAATTCGTCTAACAAACTAGACCATAGCCTCAAGAGACTGTGACTACTAGTAGAATTCTTGTAAGCTGGGTAGTATAGACGAGTTAGAGAATGATAGAATAGAGTATAGACAATAAATGAGAAAGTGTTAGAAGGGCTGACCATGACCTTTTAGGAAGCACTACTAGATAACAATGAAGTGTAATAGCTATAGTGATTTATTGTGAATATGGGTTAGTGTCAATTTCGAGGAAAAAAAATTTGTAAGTTGGGTAGAATGTAAAACCCCATATTTTTATGTTATATTTAATTAATTTATTATGAAATTTATTTATATTATTTGATAGTCAATTAGAAAATAATATTTATTGATTTAATTACCTAGATAATTAATTATTTTTATTTTAGAAATCTCGTGGAAGAGTAATAGATTTTTTCTAGAATTTAATTTCGGGGTACAAATGTATTTTTTTGAATTTTTTTATACCTTAAATATATATATAAATACTATATAATTATTAGATATAATAATAAATAGTAATATATGTAATAATAATCTTCATAATAACAATAATAAAGTTAGTGATAATAATAATAATAATAATATTATTAATAATAATAATTATTATATTAATAGTAATAATATTAATAGAGTTAATAAAAAAAAGAAAAGAAAAAGGAAAAGGAAAAGAAAAAGAAAAGGAAAGAAAAAGAAAAGGAAAACAGCAACAAAATGTAAAACCCTAAACTAACAGCAACAAAATGTAAAACCCATTAACCACTAAAAGCCTTAAGCAAACCACCCTAACCCTTAACCCCAAACCGCTAACAGCAGCAGCAACAAACCTATTCCCCCCCCCCCGCGTCCCTTCTCTGCTCTATATATATAAATATACATCTTATTTTTAAAATCCTAACCAAAAACCTATCGCCACTTCCCTCTAACCCAGCGCCGTCGAACTTCACCGCGCCGCAGCCCGGCCACCGCGCAGCCACCGCCGACCTCCAGCCAGCGCCACGGCCACACGTCCGCACCAACCGCGCAACGCCGCGACCAAAATTCGCTACAACATACCCATGTTCCCGCGCAGATTCCCGCTCCATCTCGCGACCAAATTCGATCCCGTCTTCACCGGTATGTTCGACCTATCCCTCTTCCAACTCTGTGTATTAGTTTCCTCCGATCAGCGCGTAACCCTAGGTGAAATTCGAGACCAAGTTGGAGAAAAACCACAACTTTTACGCTACAGAAAACTGTTGCGACGACCCATGTTTAAGGACTCGTATCTCCCACCACAGAGATCCAAACATAGATTTTCTTTTTGCTATATGAATACCATATAACCGAGATTATTTTCTATCAATTATATTATTTTATTATCTATTAGAATCAGAATTAAATTAGGTTGAAAATCCAGAAAAACCTGTTTTTAAAATAATAAAAACTTGTGATACGGAGTGCGCCCCGCCAAACGGGACCACCTCGTCGTATACCAATTGCACCGAAAGGCGCGTATGGTATGTTCTGACGTGTGGAATTTTGCGGAAACTGATTTGGATGTGTGCGCGCATCGGAATCACCCCGTATCCGTAAAAAGGTCATGTATCGTAACTTTTTCAAAATACTGCACCATTTAGTGTACGCTTGTCAGAATGTGACAAAACCTGTGATATAGGATTCGTGGTATCATGCTGGTCCTGTGACCCAAGTTTCACGTAATTCTGAGACAGTTGACCAAGCCGCCTATTTGCGGCCCCACGGTTGACCTTTTGGGCGAATTTGTGTTCGGCTCATCGGAATCCAAAATTGGACGTACCGTTGAGTTCGTATTGATGTTTAAAATTTGTTTAACCTATAATTTATCCTATTTAGAGACCTTTACTTCTGGCACGCTTTTCGGTGCAAAGTGGACCACATGTGTACCCTGCTTTGACCCGAAATTACCGTTTTGTCCTGTGTCCAAATTGGATAAAAGGGTAGTATTTTCTAGCTATCTCGCTTATTCTGGGAACGTTATTGATGTTTATTTCAGCATCCGGAGACGTTCATTCTGAGGCCGTAGTTTCTGATCCTGTGTGCTTGACTCCTGTACGTTACACTTTGCAGCTCTCTTGCCAGGCAAGATACCTTGCCAAATTGCTTATAGTACTTTTGCATGCTTACTATATTTTATATATTCATTAAATGTATATTTTCTTTCAGTCATAATTATATACTATATATATGTTGACACACACTTGACACATAGTATCATGGGAGGGGAGGACAATCAGTAGGCGTATGGGCTATAACCACTTTGGTAAACCGTAGTATCTAGCACGCACTACGGTAGTGTGTTGCGCTGGTCGCTACCCCCGAGGTATGTCGATTTCTGGTGTCGCGCTGGTCGCTACCCCCGAGGTATGTCAATTTCTGATGTCCCTGTCTTGTGTGTGAGTTGTGAGATTTAGATCGAGTAGCCTACCCATGCCCATACGTCGAAAAGTTATCCTCATTATGCATTCAAATAGATTGTCTTGTACATCGTACTTACATTATTTTCTACCTATTATGCATGTTTACTGTATTCAAATTGGCATGCTACTATGTATCTTGTTACGTCCCTCTGAGGACCTGGTCCCTTTCCAGGTGTAGACGATCTTGACTATTCGCAGGAGCACGGATCAGGACTTACTACTTATCTCTTCCGAGGAGGTCTTACCTTCTGAGCATCTTTGATTATCTCTAGCGATGAATCGCTTCGCTGATACCTTTATATCATCATCTTATTTTATATTGGAGATTTACCCTCCTCTCTCATTTTAGTATTAATATAGTCATTGGTAGTGGATTTGTCTCCACCCGACTATTATTTTGGATATTTCAGACTCATTATTCTAGTTTAGTTATTTCTTTTCTATGACTTGTTGTGTGGATGAGATTAGTATTTCTGTGACTTGTGACTATATATATACCACATGTGAGTTAATATTCATATTACAGCGTAAGTATGTATTATGGTATCCATATATTAGAGTTGCCATATACATACGGCTGTCATGCTTACGTATTCCTAGTCCTACGTATTTTGGGACTGGGGCATGACACCATGTGTCCTAGTCACCATCGTCGTGGATTCACTCTTGCTCCCTAGGGTATTCGTAGTTTTTTTTTCCGCTCAGCTTGTCAGGTTCGCGTTTGATGTAGGCATAGGACGCTTGGAGCCCAAACAAAGGGTCCTTACGCAAGACTTATCCACAAACTAAATCAAAGTCGTCATCCAAGCCGCCAAGAAAGAGAGATACCCTCTACCTCTCGATCGATTTCTAGTAAACTTTGATATCTTTTTCACATTCTATAGCCACTTTGTTAAAATGATCAACTTCTAAAATATTTCAGTTAGTTCTCCTAAGTATGTAGCCATATGTCGACCATTCTGTCGAAAGACGAGATGCTTTCTGACATAAGGTGTATATCCAAACTTCACTTTCATCAAAATATGTCGTCTTAAGAGAGTCCCAAATTTCTTTCGAACTAGGGAGGCAAATGTACCACTTCATAATATCGGGCTTCATTGATGACAACAACTAACTTTTAATTTTATGATATTCATGCTGTTGGTGTTTTTGCCTTTGGACTTGTAAAGATAGTCCCACATTGGCTACACTACCAAGTGGATATCTTAATATAATACTTTGTATGTGTTGAGGTGTGCACATAGGGTATGGTGGGGCATATGGGTGCCATGTGGGGGTGTTTTATTAGGAGAAAAAATTATTAACTCCTTAATGAAAGTTTTTAATCTTTTTGTCATGCTCTTGGATATTATTCCATAGGAGCTAAACCCCAAAGGGGCTTAGCGACTCAGACTCGGGCTCAAGGGCGCAAAGTGGTGATTTGTTGGCGCACTTTGTACTTACCACGTCAGCATCGTCGTAAGGCGCTCATGCGCTTTTGTTGCGCTCGTGCGCTCGTTTTATGTGCGAGTTTTATGCTCGAATTGCGTGCGCATGTTGCATGAGCGGGTGCTGAACCGGTGCTAAACGGGCGCTGAGCTGGCTATCCATTGGGCTGCAATTGTGGGATATCAATTTTCTATATCAGCTCTTTAGTCCCACATCGGAAAGAAGATAAGGATGAGCTTCCATCCTTTCCTATATAAAGAGCCCTCTAGCCTCATTTTGAGACAAAAAAAAAATTAAGAAAGAGCAGTCCAAAGGATCCGTTCGAGTCACACAAAGAGGTGGCTACGAGCGTTCCAGAAGTTATCTTGTGAACTTGCTAGCTCCTGGGAGCAGATCGTCGATAGAGGATGAATCTTACTTTGAGCAACAGTGGTATTCACCGTCCCAGCAAGAATAATTTTTATTCTGTCTTCATCTCTCTTTTTCTAGTTGTAAATGTTCTGTCCCAATTGCAACTGTGTTTGCAAGAAAGAACACATTTTTGGTTCTTTAGCTCAGTAATCTAGAAGGACTTGTAATCAGCTACTATATTGTATTTTTATATAGTTCTTCGTTGGATCGAGGTATATCAGTGAGGGAACTTTTGTGTGAACTCCTGATCTCGACTTCAACTTCTTGTTCTACCATCTTTGATTAAGCCTTGGGACTAACAATCTTAAAACAAGATCCGAGTAAGATGAAGAACAACCGTGCAAGTCTTCTCAACACAAGTTTTTACAAACTTGAGAAGATTGACGGACTACACTTCAATCATTTGGATGAGGAATAAGTCATCTATCAAATATTGGACGTTGGTAGAGAGATCCATGATCTACCATTCCTACATATGAAAGTGAACTTGATCTGGCGTCGTTGGAGACCCACATCCCAAGAGAAAGAAAGTCGACATCTGATACAAGTTGGCGCATGGAGATGTCTGAAGCTAGTAGCCGCATAGAGAAGTCTATTACGGTTGCAGAAGAGAGACTGGCACTATGTATCTACGCATAGAAATAATTAGAACATGGAAGAACTCAGCACATAAGCAGTCTCGACGCAGGCCACTCACTGCTCATGGCGGGCTCGGTGCAGTGTAGTCACTGCGCATGGAGTTCTTTCGGTACATGGCAAGACTTGGCACATGGAAGCGTCTATGTAGCTAGCTCTAAGCAAGGTCTATGCGCGACCGGGTTATATGAGCACCTTGACGCATGTCTCTTCAAGCATGAAGGACCATGAGAATGAGGATTGTAGATCCAATTTCAAACCAAAATAACAAGGTAAAAGCTTAACTTTGATTACTTCACTTGGTTGCTATGATTGCGCAGGTTAAGTCATCTGGCGTGGTTGCTGACTGGTGAATGGACACTAGTGCATCTAGCCACGGGAGCTATAGGAAGAGCAGTTCACTGAGGTCAAGACTATCACTGAAGAAGGCCGAAGATCTCGATAGCGAACAAGGATCAAGCAGAGGATCTGGGGATTAGGACAATGGTTCTGGACTTCGAGAAATTACAGTCAAAGAAGTACGTGTAGCAAAGTATCATTGATTACCAAGGAACTAATCTCAGGAAGTGTGTTGCAGACTTGAGGATGAACATCCATGGTTGCCAGATGGTGATATCTTGGCAGAAGACATACTTTAAAACAAGGCTTCCGTATCAGATGGATGTTCGAGCTTCTGCTTATGAGTAGAGTCTCATTATAAGAGTTATGGGACACCAAGACTAGGACATGTACTCTGTACCACAAGATGTCTAGTCTATGTCTTATCTCTAAATGTGGGGGTAAGGAGGTAGAGAAGTGTGAGGTCTGTCCATAGACAAAGATTACAAAAAATATTTCAAACGGGTAAATCGAAGTACAAATTTTCTAGAGTTGGTACACTCAGATATCTGTGACTTCAACCAGTTCTCCACAAAGGCCATGATGAATTATTTTATTACCTTCATCGATGATGTCACGACCCGCACCCGGTTTAGGGGCACGAGTGCGTGGGTACGTCCAGCCTACGCCGCAGCATCGGCGGTAGAACGCTGTCTAGGTCAAGTACTATCTAAATAATCTCACACTAGTATCCAACTCCATAAGGAGACACGGATAACACTATAAAGATGAACAACATACTCAATCACAATTACAGCACGATAAGAATTTGAAGAACAAAAGAGTACAACACAAGACTAATGATAAAACAATCATACCTGTAATCAGTAACAACCAATCTCCAAGTGTCAGAACAAGTCCACTAAGGTCACAGTCTGGAAAAATATTTTCCAGTCAGGAAGGAGCAAAGTACATCTCTAAATAGCAGTTCTATATAAATGACATAAACTATGTAGCAGTTCTAGATGGAAACATACCAGATGCATGTATAAGTACGAGAATGTACAATGAGAGAAATACTGGAAATACTGTAAGTAAATGCAGGAAAAGAAACATTATGTCCATGAGCAAGAACCTATGACTAAGTGTGTTGAGTACTAGCTTTAACATGTGATCGGCTTGGGAACTTGATCAGGCTGGTTACATGTGATTAGCTATGGTTCATATAAAGTCAGGCTAACCGTTGGTTAGCTATGGTGCATGTAGAGATCAGGCTAATCACACGTAACAGCTATGGAGCATATAAATGGTCAGGCCGCACCCGACGTGAGATGTGGGGTGAGCTATGGTGCATATAAAGTTGGGTATGATCACATATCTACACTAAAGTACTCCCCAAACCCCCGACTGGTATAGTAGATCCAATCATGGTACGCTATGGCACAGGATTCCCTAGGAAGGTAGCAAATCTCCCCGGGAATTAGTGTCTGTACATGCACAAGATATCAAGGAAACAAGTCTCGTACAAGCTACACCATGAATAAGGAATAACATCTCATGACGAGATCCGTGTATACCAATCCGTGTAACCAATGTGTCAAGAACATGGATATTTACTCTAGATACAGTGAACATAGGAGATATCATAAATTAGAAACTAATCAGAGAATGTACTTGCCTTGGGTCCTTAGCTGGTAATTATTGATGTCCTGTTCCAGAGTATCCCCTGGGTAAACCAACAGTCCTATAAACATAACACAAGCAAAACCACATTTGCATCAGATGCTACACTAGCACAGTCAAAAATACTGGTCTCAGGGCCAGGTCAGGCAGGGCACTAGTCAACTAGGGTCATCTAGTATAGACACGTATATCATACACATTTACACTCCAAGTATATACCAATAAAAACGTATATAATATATATATATAAGTGTCTCTTAGTATTTGTACAAAATACATATTTGTGTATATATACTAATAGATGTTTATAAATATATATATTTTTTTATACCAAAATACATATTTGTATATTTATTTATCAATCAAAAATCCTTATACATAATACATAACTAAATTATAAACAATAAAACTGATATGCATATATATATATATTACCAAACTTGTTATAGGAAATTACTAAACTAATTATATTTAATTAATAAACAAATTACATAATTTACTAAACTAATATATTTAATAAATTAATTAACTAATTAAGAATTAATTACTAATTAATTTAATTATAATTTAAACTAATTATATTTAACTAATATAGAGACTGAACTAATTATATTACTAACTGTTTACATATAAATTAACCAAATTGATTAAATACTAACTACTGATTATATAATACTACTGATTATAATTTAATTTCTGATTATTTAATTAACTAATCTAATCAGAATTAACTAAACAAATTCTTAATTAACTAAACCGTTCATTAGTTAAATAACCCGATTCATTAACCTACTGATCAAACCCGTAACCTAACCCAACATCAGAAGAAAGGGGGAGAGAAGAGGGCTCACGGGGTTCCTCCGGCGAGGTCGGCCGGCCAGGGCGTCGTCAGTCGACGCCCGTCTCGGCGGGGGTGCTCGTGCTCGGCGGTGGCAGCGTTCGGCTCCGGATCTGAGGCGGCGGTCGACTCGGCTCGAGACAGCGGCGTTCGGCGCTCGAGGAGGCGGGCTCGGCGCTCGAGGAGGCGGTCGGCTCGAGGACGGCTGCGTCTGGTCGAGGAGCGGCGGCGGAACTCGACGCGGCTCGACGCGGGGTCTGAATCTACGGCGGGCCAGATCGAGGAGGCGGTCGGCGGGCGTTCGATTCCAGCGGCGGCGTGGCGTTCGATTCCAGCGGTGCTCGACGGATCTGGCGGCCACTGGCGGCGGCTTCCTCGGCGGATCTCTAGGGTTAGGGTCAGGTTCTGGATGTGTCGGGGTCTGGGTACGTGTCCGGGATGGACACGAGGGTTTGTTGTGGGGACGTGTCCGGGGCTGGACACGGGGACTCGATGCACAGTGGACGTGTCCGGGTGTTGGACACGGGTGGGTGCTTGCTGTGGTGTGGGGGTTGTGTCCTGGTGTGTCGGACACGGAAATCAGGTTGTAAAGTTGTAACCGGACACAAGAAATAAATGGATACGGTGGGACACCCGGGGTCGGACCCGAGGCCATCACGGCTGACACGGTGATGCTGGACACACGGACACGAGCACACAAAAATGGTGGTGGCTTTGGCTTGTGGGAATTTGTGGAGGCTAGCTAATAAATTTGGAGATTAGGGTTTCTTGGGAATTGTGAGAATGAGAACTTAAATAGGGAGAGATGGTGTGGGATAAAGGGTTGCGGTTTGGCCCAATAATGAATGGCCCAGAATTAATTATAAAAAGGGGCTTCTCATGTGGGAAAAAATGAGGGTGTGCTGGCTAGTTAATAGGAACGGCAACTTGAAAAAATAAAAATAAAAATAAAGATTGAAATTTCAGAAAATATTTTAGGAAAGCTATGCAATTTATTTATTTACTATTCCATTAATTATAAAAATTATTTTGAAGAAACAACTAGTCCTTTAATAAATAATTTTATGATTTCAAGCCAATAAACATTTGAAACTAGAGGAATATATATATTATTATTTATTTATTTATTTTGTAATACATCGTCATTTAGGAAAAATAATTTTTTTATAAAGATTTTTAAATTACCTTCTAAAATCAAACATCGTTCAAAATCAAATAAAAATTTTCAAGGAGAAATATTTTATAAAACTTGATATTTTAAAATAAATTACAATCTAATTATTTTGGAAATTGAAAATCGGAGGTTACAAGTCTATCCACCTTAGAAAAATTTCGTCCTCGAAATTTTAGGGATGACTAGGATAGAAAAAAAATTTGTTGTTCATAATGATGAATATATCATTGAAGAAAATATTTCTATAAGGAAAATATTTACCAACAGAAGGAAACATGAAGAAAAAGAAAATATAATTTAAGACAGGAATAACTTGAAGGAATCATGGCTCGGCCTTGAATCCTCTAGAAAGTTTAGGTTTTGGGAAGTAGACACGATCACTGAAAAAACAGATAATTGGAATAATGCACGTTACCTTTTCAAAGTAACTAAACCAAGGAAGACCCAGTATAATGAATGATATAGACATGAAAGTTATAGCTAATTCGAAAGATACGGTCGACAATTTGATTTAAGAAACTAAAATACATCCTTCAGAATGTAATCAAGAGACATCTAATCGCCTTTCTTAATTTCTAGGAAAATAGTCTTTACTACCATCTGAAAATAATCCTTCCTTTTTATCCTCGTTCATTTTACTTTTCTCAATCTTGTGATTCATCATTAACTAATATCTATAAAAGTTTCAAATTCCACAAACTTTATTAGATTAGATCTTAGAATTTCTGAATCAAAATTTATTACCTGTCCAAAATCCTTATCATCAAATTCGAGTTTGTTTATCTTAACATCAACTATACCTCGATTATTTTCTTCAATTTCAAATGTTACTGTCATGGTCAAGATTTAATTTAAATCACAACCTCAATATACCATGATCTTCATTTCATTCCATATTTCTTTATCCGTATGTATAATGTTTCCGAATTTTGAACTAATATATTTTTTTTCTTTCATCCTCTGAATTTATTATCCCAATGTAAAATTTTTACTACTCAAATCCTCAATATTTTTAATTGAATTCCAGTCGTATCATAATCTCCTCAAATTTGAGTAAATAACTAAATACAAAATTTACTATCCAATCCTTTTAATTGAAATCCAATCAATGCATATTTATAAAACTTAAAAATCTGTATCCCAAAATTTAACTTTAAACACTCATCAATCATCTAACTCAATTTCAATCGATGCTTATTCCAATCTAACTCCTCATCCCAAGAGTTTAATTCGACACTATTCCATTTACGATTTTATTTTCTGATTTTCGTTTTCCTCAAATATTCAACGATGCGATGCTTCCAGAATTTTCAATGCAACATTCATAATATATAAAATTTCTATCTTGCAATCAAATAGATAATATGATAATCCCTCGAATTTCTCAAAATTTTTTTTTTTTTTAAATAATCAATTCGATCATATCAAGACCTCCTTATAATTAATAAATCCTCAAATTTTTTTTTTTTTTTTTTTTTTTTGGCTCTGTCAATTTCTTAACTCTCCTTTCAAGTCAATATTTATCCTCGAGTTTCAATCATCCTCAATCTTCGTAAAATTAATGATCCGTCAATTCTTTTATTAACGCCTTAACTCTTCATTTAAATTTATGCTTATCCACAAATTTAATCCTCTTGTCTCTTCTTGGTCAGTCATAACCTCGTCATAGATCTCTGCTATGGTCAAAACCCAATGATCATGGTTTAAGAAAACTCTACCTACAGCCATGCAATTTAAGAAAATATATAGGTCATGTGTCTTGTCATGGTATTTCAGTCTCTGTTAAGGTGTACTACTAGCTAAGTTCTAACAAGAAAATCACGAATATAAACCACGTTACTAGGGAATCAATCAATCACAAGACGAAAAAGAACATTAGGAAAGAAAAGAAAGAACCTGCTAACATATTACTTGCGGTATCTGCTATCAACCACTTAACTCTAGCACATTTACTAACAATTTTCTATTCATGTACACTGGTACCCATATCAACTAATCATATATTAATATTCATATCCTTCATCTACCAAAAATTAATCCTCAAAATAATCGTCAAGGTTTAACTTCCCGATCAACTTAAAATAAAATGCATATACCTCCTCAAAATCAGATACTTCACATCGAAATAAAATTTAATCACTTCTAAAATCTTTGTAGCCTTAACTATGTTTATTGAATCAAATTTAAATCCTCAATATTTTAACAACATAAAATCTCAACTCCCTAAAAAAAAATTCTGAAAATTTAAAATTCATTTCCACCTTTTAATTTATAACTCCTCCATGTACATATCAGTGCTCACGGTCTCTGATACTCAAGGTGCACTCAATACCTATATTGTCTAGAACTGTGTACTAAATTTGTACTGCCCGAATCACTTGCACTATTACCTCCAATGATCAAAGTTACCATCAACTGTGTTTTCTTTCATAATTTCAATTTATGTCAAATGGTATATCATCTAATTATCAACACACAGAGTGCTTACTGTTATTAACGTCATCCTTGACTAATCCTCGATATAGAATCGTTAGCACTTCTTGGTATTATATCACTAGCTGCATTAATGGATTATCTCATCAAGCTCATTAGACTCATGATCACCTGTATCCTCTATAACACTCATGTTTCTTTACTCTCATGGGTATGTGTATGGTTCCTCATCTCGATGGTTGTATATGTATTTCCTTCAATCCTTTAAAGCCTATTAAACTAATCCGCGATACGCTTCACAACTTCCATTACTAATCCTGATATTTCTCTACTTATGACATCTCATTAAACCCTTTATACATATACATTTCTTTACTTTTAACATTTCCGATATCAATCATCCAATTGGACATCATGCTCCATAAATCCTTAACACAATTCCCGGATACTTAATCGTTTACATAGATCACTCAATTACATAATTATGATTATCCAGGACGGGTAATTTGCTCTGATACTAACTCTGAGAACTATCACTGATACTCTATACTCTCCTTAACTCTCAGTCTCTAATGACACTACTCCTAGAATCATTGGTACAAGGTACTATACTAAGGGCTAACTCTAGATTAAAGCCTACTGCTCACATGTCCAACTAAGAAACACTTACAACTCACTAGCAACACAGTCAATACTAATACAAGACACAACAAAATTACAAGCCACTAATTATCATACTTAACAAGAAATCCTCAAGGAATAGGAGCTCAAAGACTGAATTGAGGACAGAAGGTATCTTTACTGCTAGTAAAGAAAGAAGCGGTGGAACAAAGTCCTGGAATAACAGAAATAGATAAGTCTTGAGATGATATTTTAAGAACCAATTTAGGATACAACCTGATAATCATACACGTCTGTCTGAAATCATGACACTCAGAATCCTCGCCACGCCAGTAAGCATAGATGCGATAAACGATAGGTTTCGTAACTAAGGTATGCACTCTATAATCATGTCGTCTAGAATCTTCGCCACGCCAACCGGTATGGCTGCGAAAGACTCTAAGCTTCATAACTATAGTATGTACATCCAAGTCAGGTTCCTACGTTCTCGTCACCACAGCTAATATGGCTGCGATAAATTCTAGGTTCCATAACCAAAGTAGACGTTTTACCTTCCTCACTGTCCTCATCAATATATGTCATCAGATGATACCATAAATTCTAGTCCGTAAAAATTCATCTCAATTTGAAATCAACTCAACAACGATACCAAGAATAACTGGTCAACAAGAATCAAACTCAACAATGATACCAAGAATTTAATTTAATAACTGCTCAACAAGAATCAAGTTCAGTAACAACAAGCGAGAGCGGGCGGAAACAAGGAAAAGTTAAATTAGAAATTTTAACAAGATTCTCAAGGGGTCGTCCCAGGAATCTCTCAAGAGTTTGTGATTGAGTATCCTCTCTCATCCTAGTATCCTATGTCCTATATTCTATAGCAGGTACGCAGTAGTACAACTAAGACGTCGCACTACCACGACATCGCACAGCTCGCGAAGTCTGACCTGCATGGGCCACCACTAAAAACGTGTCACGACCCGCACCCGGTTTAGGGGCACGAGTGCGTGGGTACGTCCAGCCTACGCCGCAGCATCGGCGGTAGAACGCTGTCTAGGTCAAGTACTATCTAAATAATCTCACACTAGTATCCAACTCCATAAGGAGACACGGATAACACTATAAAGATGAACAACATACTCAATCACAATTACAGCACGATAAGAATTTGAAGAACAAAAGAGTACAACACAAGACTAATGATAAAACAATCATACCTGTAATCAGTAACAACCAATCTCCAAGTGTCAGAACAAGTCCACTAAGGTCACAGTCTGGAAAAATATTTTCCAGTCAGGAAGGAGCAAAGTACATCTCTAAATAGCAGTTCTATATAAATGACATAAACTATGTAGCAGTTCTAGATGGAAACATACCAGATGCATGTATAAGTACGAGAATGTACAATGAGAGAAATACTGGAAATACTGTAAGTAAATGCAGGAAAAGAAACATTATGTCCATGAGCAAGAACCTATGACTAAGTGTGTTGAGTACTAGCTTTAACATGTGATCGGCTTGGGAACTTGATCAGGCTGGTTACATGTGATTAGCTATGGTTCATATAAAGTCAGGCTAACCGTTGGTTAGCTATGGTGCATGTAGAGATCAGGCTAATCACACGTAACAGCTATGGAGCATATAAATGGTCAGGCCGCACCCGACGTGAGATGTGGGGTGAGCTATGGTGCATATAAAGTTGGATATGATCACATATCTACACTAAAGTACTCCCCAAACCCCCGACTGGTATAGTAGATCCAATCATGGTACGCTATGGCACAGGATTCCCTAGGAAGGTAGCAAATCTCCCCGGAAATTAGTGTCTGTACATGCACAAGATATCAAGGAAACAAGTCTCGTACAAGCTACACCATGAATAAGGAATAACATCTCATGACGAGATCCGTGTATACCAATCCGTGTAACCAATGTGTCAAGAACATGGATATTTACTCTAGATACAGTGAACATAGGAGATATCATAAATTAGAAACTAATCAGAGAATGTACTTGCCTTGGGTCCTTAGCTGGTAATTATTGATGTCCTGTTCCAGAGTATCCCCTGGGTAAACCAACAGTCCTATAAACATAACACAAGCAAAACCACATTTGCATCAGATGCTACACTAGCACAGTCAAAAATACTGGTCTCAGGGCCAGGTCAGGCAGGGCACTAGTCAACTAGGGTCATCTAGTATAGACACGTATATCATACACATTTACACTCCAAGTATATACCAATAAAAACGTATATAATATATATATATAAGTGTCTCTTAGTATTTGTACAAAATACATATTTGTGTATATATACTAATAGATGTTTATAAATATATTTTTTTTTTATACCAAAATACATATTTGTATATTTATTTATCAATCAAAAATCCTTATACATAATACATAACTAAATTATAAACAATAAAACTGATATGCATATATATATATATTACCAAACTTGTTATAGAAAATTACTAAACTAATTATATTTAATTAATAAACAAATTACATAATTTACTAAACTAATATATTTAATAAATTAATTAACTGATTAAGAATTAATTACTAATTAATCTAATTATAATTTAAACTAATTATATTTAACTAATATAGAGACTGAACTAATTATATTACTAACTGTTTACATATAAATTAACCAAATTGATTAAATACTAACTACTGATTATATAATACTACTGATTATAATTTAATTTCTGATTATTTAATTAACTAATCTAATCAGAATTAACTAAACAAATTCTTAATTAACTAAACCGTTCATTAGTTAAATAACCCGATTCATTAACCTACTGATCAAACCCGTAACCTAACCCAACATCAGAAGAAAGGGGGAGAGAAGAGGGCTCACGGGGTTCCTCCGGCGAGGTCGGCCGGCCAGGGCGTCGTCAGTCGACGCCCGTCTCGGCGGGGGTGCTCGTGCTCGGCGGTGGCAGCGTTCGGCTCCGGATCTGAGGCGGCGGTCGACTCGGCTCGAGACAGCGGCGTTCGGCGCTCGAGGAGGCGGTCGGCTCGAGGACGGCTGCGTCTGGTCGAGGAGCGGCGGCGGAACTCGACGCGGCTCGACGCGGGGTCTGAATCTACGGCGGGCCAGATCGAGGAGGCGGTCGGCGGGCGTTCGATTCCAGCGGCGGCGTGGCGTTCGATTCCAGCGGCGCTCGACGGATCTGGCGGCCACCGGCGGCGGCTTCCTCGGCGGATCTCTAGGGTTAGGGTCAGGTTCTGGATGTGTCGGGGTCTGGGTACGTGTCCGGGATGGACACGAGGGTTTGTTGTGGGGACGTGTCCGGGGCTGGACACGGGAACTCGATGCACAGTGGACGTGTCCGGATGTTGGACACGGGTGGGTGCTTGCTGTGGTGTGGGGGTTGTGTCCTGGTGTGTCGGACACGGAAATCAGGTTGTAAAGTTGTAACCGGACACAAGAAATAAATGGATACGGTGGGACACCCGGGGTCGGACCTGAGGCCATCACGGCTGACACGGTGATGCTGGACACACGGACACGAGCACACAAAAATGGTGGTGGCTTTGGCTTGTGGGAATTTGTGGAGGCTAGCTAATAAATTTGGAGATTAGGGTTTCTTGGGAATTGTGAGAATGAGAACTTAAATAGGGAGAGATGGTGTGGGATAAAGGGTTGCGGTTTGGCCCAATAATGAATGGCCCAGAATTAATTATAAAAATGGGCTTCTCATGTGGGAAAAAATGAGGGTGTGCTGGCTAGTTAATAGGAACGGCAACTTGAAAAAATAAAAATAAAAATAAAGATTGAAATTTCAGAAAATATTTTAGGAAAGCTATGCAATTTATTTATTTACTATTCCATTAATTATAAAAATTATTTTGAAGAAACAACTAGTCCTTTAATAAATAATTTTATGATTTCAAGCCAATAAACATTTGAAACTAGAGGAATATATATATTATTATTTATTTATTTATTTTGTAATACATCGTCATTTAGGAAAAATAATTTTTTTATAAAGATTTTTAAATTACCTTCTAAAATCAAACATCGTTCAAAATCAAATAAAAATTTTCAAGGAGAAATATTTTATAAAACTTGATATTTTAAAATAAATTACAATCTAATTATTTTGGAAATTGAAAATCGGAGGTTACAGATGAATACTCGAAGTACGCGCTCATCTATCTGTTCAAGACAAAAGATGAAGCATTCGAGAAGTTCAAGGAGTTCAGGGTTGAGGCTGAACGTCAAAAATGGCAACAACTCAAAAGACTCAGAAGTGATCGAGACGGAGAGTATAGGTCCATTGAATTCGCATCGCTCTGCAAAGAACATGGAATTGTCAATGAGACGACTGCTCCGACTTTCGCTCAATCAAATAGAGTAGCTAAACGGAAGAACAGAACGTTGACAGAGATGATAAAGTCAATACTATTAACTGTGGGTCTTCCAAACTGTTTCTGAGGAGAAGCTGTACTGACGGATACGTTCATCCTGAACAGAGTGCCGTACGCAACATCCGATTTCACTCCTTATGAACTCTGGTTCAAAGTCAGACACAACTTAAATGTCATTCAAGTGTGGGGGTGTCTGGCGTATGCGAAGCTTTCATACTTGAAGATTCAGAAGCTAGAAACGAGGACTACGATGACAATCTTCCTGGGATATGCTGAGAAGAGTAATGCTCGGAAGTTCCTTGACATTTGAGTCAAATTATATCATCGAAATCTCGTGACGCAAAATTCTTTGAAGATAAATTTGCAAGGCACAAGAACATTATTTTCGTGGACATTCCGGAGAATAGTGTTAGTGCACATAAGGCTAACGCTTCCAATGAAGATGTAGTCCAAGAAGAAGTTGTCATTCGAGAGACAACGTTCGAACCAGAGATTGCAACCAGTGTCTAAGCGGGTGGGGAGACAGAAGGACTTCGGAGATAATTTCGTCACCTATCATGCGGAAGCATATCCACTTACCTATGATGAGGTGATGAAGACCAGAGACGCTGTCTTCTGGAGGGAGGCTATAAATGATGAGTATGACTATAACCTCCAACAATACTTGGGTGTTGGTCGATCTGCCTGAAGGAGCTAAACCAATCGAATGCAAATGGATCTTCAAGAAGAAGATGAAGGCCGATGGAACTGTTGAGAAGTTCAAGACAATGCTGGTTGGCTTCAAATGTATCCAAATCCAACTATCCAAAAAACCTAAAAAAAAAAAAAATCAAAAAAAAAAAAAAACATAGTCAGATTTTCGCCAATGGCGAAAATGTAAAAAAAAAGTAATAATTTTTCATTTTTTTGCCATCCCAGATGGCGAAAACTTTCGTGACTTCAATTTTTTCCCAAATAGTTTCGTTTTAGGTAATTTATTTAAAAATATTTTCTGTATAGCAAATTTTTTGATTTTTGAATGGTCGGTCAAGCTTCATTTCAGGATCCAAATTCTAAGTTGGATATTATTAGGACCCAAACATACCAATTTTCGAATGGTTATGGAATCCAAAGTCTAATTAATCCATAATTTAAACTTAATCAAATTTATAATTGATTAATCTAGTTATTTAATCTAATCCACTTATAATATAATATGTTATACTTAAATTGAAATTTCCAGCAATATTCTAATGACCCTAAATAGTTTAATTTCTAATCCACAATTTAAATAATAATTAAATCTAAAATTAATCTAATATGTTCTAATCTTATTTAAAAAGTATATACTCATTTTCGTTCTCTTTTATTACATATTAAAAGTTAAATCTATTCATATCATTAGATTACAATTTATAGTTAGGCATAAAATTTAGATTGGATGTGAATGATACAAAAAAACAAAGAACAAAGAACAAAGACCAAGTAAAAGTGTAAAATGAAAATAGAAAACTATAAATAATGAAGAGATAATTAGAGATATTTTAGGCTAATTATATAAAACGGAATATATGAAGATGATTTGGGTTAGCGGGTATAATACATAATATCTTGGTTAGTTAACGAAACAAATGAAATAATGTTGGACACAGTAACTCACTGTTTTTGTTTTGGATTGGACAAAAATAAAGAAATAAATCAGCAGTAAATATGACATACGTGGTTGCCAATGACCAACTAGTGGCTTATAGCAATAGATTTAGCCTCACATATCTCAGTCTCAATTTTACTTGTAATTTTAAGAAACCTTGCCATTATCTCAATTATATAGGTATCTTGAGAACTATAGTGATGACTCTTCTGTAAACCATTCATTCTAACAATATAACAATGTGTATGAAATCAGAAATTGAGGGTTGATTGAAATATGGACTGACTCATATAAAAAAAATAAAATAAAATAGAATTGGCTGGAGCCCACATTAGCCCGTAAGATGGGTCCGTCGATTCTACCCACTAACACTATTATTAGGCTTATCACTGGACTTCTGCAACGAAACTAAGTGAACATGGGGTTATGGAAATTCTTGAAATTTCGTACAAGTCTTCAAAGACTAATCAACTTCCTGGTTGAAACATCAAGTAAATCTTGTTAGAGAGAGATTAAAATATAAAAACTGTTATAATACTATGAGCAACAGAACTATTAAGCATAATGATATGCTATGGATTTGGAGCAGTAAAAACTGCTAGGAGTTCAGTAATCAAATTAGTGAAACTATTCAACTAGAATGATCAAAATTATCGTTGTTCAAAGTGAGATTCGAGTGTTGTCTGTCAGTTTACTTTCAGGAACCAGCAAATTCCGATTGGACTGAAATCATGATTGGACTTTTGAAACGTTCGTAGTATCACTTGTTGCTCAGAGAGAGATCTCTAATTTCTCTTTCAGAATTCTCTCCTTTCTTGTTTTTAGCATGTCACATTGCCAAGAGGGAGTGCTCTCATTATAGGACAACAATCATTCCTTGAACAACTACAGAAACTGAACAGCCTCATAAATAGTTAAATTGCCTAATAAATGGCGGCTAAAAGAGAGGAGGAACTCTCAGATAATCAGTTGTGAGAACTGAACAACCAGCAACAAGGCTAGCTATGCAGCGAGGCTGCCATACGCGAAGCTACCAACCGCGATGCAACCCATGATGCTCTGTCTAAGTGCACCATCAAAGCATTACTTTACACATTTACCTCCGAGTCCAAACTAGGTCCTTTTGGAGAGGTTCAAATTTTTTTCTCTCTCAAAAAATGATGATAAAAACAAATGTTGATAGGAGTAATTGAACCTTGTCCACCACCATACTAACGTGAAAATTTTCCCAAATATACTAGTGGGACCGAATCATCTATGGATTTCTCCAACAAACTCCAACACATGATATCTTGTTGAACCTTGATAATGTGGTTGCTATAGGCTTTGCATGACCAGGTTCTACCATGACTCAAGCGAGGGCTCAAGCTCAAGTTCAAGCTCAGGAAGAGAACATAACGGCCTTATCAGAATGACCTTGAAAAAAAAGCATCATGTGTTGAATGCAATCTAACGATATCTCCTAGTCCAAGACCTGATTTTACTGCTATCACTGTTGGATTATATCTCGTTTCTGGTTGAATGTTCAAAGGTGATGACAATAGAATTGATAATTTAGTCCCACATCAGATAAAAAATGAGATAATAAGGTATAGATAATTGGAATTGGTTCAGATCTTACATGAGAATTCTCTTTTAAGACATATGACTGAAGTCCAATATCGCACATGATGGGCCAACTCCTGGTCGGGTCACGCCGCATTCCCAACAGTCACAAGTTAGTAGATTTGAACTATATGAACATGTCACGTTACAACTACAGACATTCTTGCTTTGAAAAGTAAATATCATGCACACGATTTTCCGACAGTCTGATTCCAAAGCCCTTGTTCATGAAGGATTGGGTGATCTGATACTCGATTGAAGAAGATGGTCAGCATTGACAAAATACAATGCTTCTACCTAGACAACATCTATGCATTCCTAGATTTCAAATTATCCCTAGGCTAAAAGAGAGAAGCTACAAACTCTAGCTCCAAACACATGCATTGAAAATGTCCAGCCTCCCTAAATTGTTGAGTTCATATATAGAAAACCTGCCCTACATTTAACAGACTTTCATGGGGCACATTGAATATTACACTGTTCTCCCTGCACATCCTTCTCAGAAAGGAATATATGTAATCCACCGCAATCCTCTTGAGCAGCCCAGATCCTTTCTGGGCTCTCACTACTGTGTTCCCCAAAATATGCACCACCCCGACATCCTTGCACTTGTTCAAGTAGTCCAGCTCGTCCTCCATTGTCTGGCTCCGGCTGGTTCTTGTCTTGCTAGAGGACCTCAATATGCCATTGCTCCTCTGGTGAGTGGTAGAAAGAGATTCTGTTGAAGAAGACTGCTTCAGGACTTCGATAGTGGACATGATTGTGTCTTCACCATGTTCAAGCTCCAAGTCTATAGATTTTAGACTACACTCGTCTGAGTCTGAGAAGTCTTCCATCATGCATTCAAGCCGGATAAATTCTGAAAGACTATTGAAGAGCATATTCTCAAAGTCATCATCCTTCTTGTGAAGATCTTTGTAGCCATACCTTGCAATACAACGGAACATGTGGATATTCTTAGGACCAATCCTTTTCACAAGGAACCGTTCCTCAACAGGAACAGTATAGACTGGAAGGTACTTCACGCAGACAAGGAGTACAATTGAGTGGATAGCAGGGAGGTTGGTGATGAGGTGGGAGAAGATGCGGGGAACTCCACTGGCTAGTTCAGTGTAGACTAGGCCTACTCCAGGGACTCGAACCAGGCCGAGGCTGGGACCCAGACCAAGAATCCAGGCCATGGAGACCTTGCTGTGCATCTCAAACTCGTAACGCTTCATGGTGCCATAGTGCCAGACATACATAATTATGAGGAAAGCAACGGAGATAACAAGAGGGACCCAACCACCTTGGTCAACTTTGAGGAGTACAGCGTATAAGTATGGAACTTCCACCAGCAGAGAGAGTCCAGTGAAGGCAGCTACAAGAACCCAGTGGCTCCGCCATACCAATAGCATTATGGGAATCATGAGAAGTGTAGTCACAAGCATGACTATCGCCACTGCAGTACCTGGTATACATATGTAACATTAGGGTGTGAACAAGGATTCTAAAGATACAACTCATCTTCAGCTCTCCACTCTGAGAAAGTCTACAATCATAGATGAGCAATGAAACCTCAATCGATTCTAGTGCTTGCCCTCACAACCTTATGTTTTCAGGAGCTGGGACAGATAGAAGGTACTGAAGAAGAAATATGACGGAAGTGATAATAGAACGACGAAGGCATTGTCCCAATATGAAGATAAGTGATGCAAAAAATAAAACACATGCCGATCACAGAACCATAATCCACTTTCTAAAGGAGCATATTCTGTTAATAAATTTTTATAGTAATGCCCTAACGGGAACAGATAACAGAAGCAAGGTGTACCTTCAAGGCCACAAAATTTATTTGCTAGACATTATTCAAGTGTGACTGTGCAATGACTATTAGCAGAATTATTAGCCTCTCAGGGAAACAAGGTCTCATGCATTGTTTAGTTCAAAACTAGATAGTTGTTGGGAAAATACTCGATAATGACATAATTAAGCTACAATAACTAAGTAAACATCACAATCTTCTTGGCGCTCTTTTTGGTTACATGTTCTGTATCTGGACTTGTCACTTGTAGGGAGGGATTCAACGTAGTCACCAGGTACTCAAGGTAGCCTCATGTCCTTTGGCTTTTTTCACTATGGGATTTGCTTTGAGGTCTGTTTTAACTAGTTAGTCATTCGTGAAACATGCTAGCTATGAAACACAGTTAATGCCGCAAGTGCATCAAATGTGAAAGACCTAACTAAAGAGTAACAAAAATTGTTTTGTTATATGTGACCAATTGTTCCATTCTAAGCATGTTCACTTCTACCTTGTTTATTGTCACTTCTATTTCTGACAAAGCTATTGGAGCCAATCATGGATAGAAAGAACAACCATTATATAATATGTTTTGCAAAAGGAGCGCATAACAAGATTCCTTGTTTCCTACTTATCAAGTTAGTGCAAGAGGAAATTACATAAACAAGTTGCAAAAGAATTTCTTACATAAAGTAACTAAAAATGATGCAACTTCTGGCAGGAGTTACTGAATTGCCTACAAGCAAGACACTTCCATTCTTTTAATTCACCAAGTAATAACGAGTATTTGCAAAGTGTTAAAGGAAGTGTAGCAAGGATATGCATCACAAGTAACTTAATATTGCAACTCACCATAGGCATTTCCAATCTGAATCTGATTTTTGAATCCAGAAGTAACAGCTATGCAAAGAATCATGAGGATCCAATTAATATCTGGAATGTATATCTGACCAAGAAATTTTTTTGATGTATGGACAACCTTGACCCGAGGGAAACATCCAAGTGCAAGTGCCTGCTTGATTATAGAAAATGATGCAGATATGGTAGCCTGACTAGAAATTATAGCTGCTGCAGTTGCAACAACAAACACTGGCCAGTATAAACAGTCTGCAGTGAAGTATAGTGTCACTTACCCAAACAAATGGTGTATCACTTTATGAGTATCTTATAGAAGATCTGAATGATACCTGGAATTGAGCGATAAAAAGCATCAGCTACATGGTCATTGTTCTTCATAAGGTAAGCTGCTTGTCCAGTGTATGCCAACAGAAGGCAAGGGAACACAATGAGAGTGAAAGCAATCTACATTAGAATGAACATAACTCATATATTTGTTCTAATGCATAATTCAAGAAATCTTAGTGAGAAAAAATTCACCTGGACGGCAAGTACAGGAAAGTAACACAAATCAGCAAACAATGCTTCTGTGCCTGAAAAAGCATTGTTTTCGCTCAAGTTTTACAGGCACCAGAGCAACAAAAACATACTGGTGTAAACAAAGTAAATGAAGCTAACCTGTGATACTAAGCATAATCCCTCCCAGGGAGGTCCAGCTACGGTGCCCTCGTCTAAGATAACGGTATATATAAATTGGAGAAAAGGCCTTGAGAGCCCCGGAATCATATTTCCATATATTTAGAGCTCCAATAGATCCAATCAGTATAAACCATAGAAGGACTACAGGAGCAAAAAGCCAGCCGACTCTATCTGTACCATAGTGTTGCATGCTAAACAAACCAACTAATATAACCACCGCAACTAGCACAACCACATCTGCAATGAGACAGAAAGAGGAGAAAAATAAACAGAATAATATATTCAAGAAGCCAAAAGAGAAATATCCATATGTGCTAATATATCTACTATAATACATATTTGTTGGGATATTAGAATCAAGGTTCAAAAACTCGGTATCGGTATCGGACAGTTTGTATGAGTATCCGTATCGGCAGTATCGACGGTATCGGATCGGAGTATCGAATTTTTTGGTATCGGCTGTATCGACAATATTTAAATAATTATTAATAAATTAGTAAAACAAATAGAAAAATAATTTACATATTTATGCATTATTTAAGTGTTTTTTATTTTATTTTTATTATAATTGAATAAAACAATAGTCATCCTTGCTGAATGGTTTACCTGTGATATATAAGAGAGAGAACACTTGCACATCACCAACCCTATATATATATATATATATATATATATATATATATATATATATGTATTTTGAGATGAGAGAGAGAACAATTGCAGCCGCTGTTCCTTCTTTTTTTCTCTGCTGTTTTTTTCTTCTTCTTTTCATCTGACCAAAACCTAAAGACCCTCCCCTCTCCGATGGAAGCAGCGGCAAGGCGAAGAAGAAAGGGTTTCTGGAAGATTACCTTCTGGAAAACGAGGTAAGTTGAGTTCTTGAGAATTTTTTTGAGTAATTTATGTTTTGTGTGTATATCCGTAGAAGAATTTGTCTCTATTTATATTTTATAGTTTTTTTTGTCTACTATTTTAGTTCTTCATTATCATTCTCTGTTGAATTTGATGTCTGGAATCAATTTCTACTTTTTTTTGGCTTTTTGTAGAACATCTACTTTGTTAAAGTTCCTGTGATGATCTGATTTGATCTGATTTTTTTTCATATCGGTCCATATCGGCCAGTATCGGCCCCGTATCGGCCGATACAGACTGATACGAACTTTTTCGTACCAGTTTCGGCCGATACCGATCTTTTCTGTTGGTATCGGATCGGCAGGGGACAAAACCGATCCGATACGTATCGGTATCGGCCGATACTTTAAACCTTGATTAGAATATTCTACAAGAGGTTTTAATGGAATATTAATGTAAGATGAAGGATTGCAAGGCTATAAATAGCCAAAAGATTATCAATAAAAAATATAACAATTACTTCAAAATATTCTACATGGTATCAGAGTCCAAATCCTAACCACCACCTCCCAAACCCTAGCCGCCACCACCGCCACCGCTGCAACACCGTCCGCCACCACCGCTGCGGCGCCGTCCGCCACAACCGCTTTTGCACCGCTCGTCCGCCACCATCGTCGCTGCTCGTCCACCACCACCACCGCGAAGTCGCGACTCCCGCAAAGCCTTCTGCCGCGGTTCCTGGCGTCTCCCGCGGGTTGTTCCAGACGTTGACATCGAAGGCCTAGATATGATGGGGAAGAGACATGATCGGGTCTAGAAGAGGACGAAGAGGACGAACGTGAATCGCGGAACGGACGTGAGATGATAGGAGAAGAGGAGGATCGATGGAGGAGATCATCAAGAAGTTGGACTCTGCGGAGGTCGCAATGTTGATGAAGTTGATGAAGCTGGTGAGAGCGCAACACGAACATTGGCGAAGTTGGAGCATCCATCCATCGATCTCAAGCTTGATAGACCGACCACCTACTTGAGTTGGTCACGACGGGTGAGGAAAACCCTCGCAGGGAAGAACCTAGACGGTTTCTTGTCAGGAGAGAAGACAGCCGGATGAGGGCTCGACAGGACGCGACGAGTGGAAGTCCACTCATATGGTGGTATACATTTGGCTCCTCAATTCTTTAGTCCAGTTGATCGCCGTCACAGTGGATGGCCTTGAGATGGTGAAAGACGTGTGGGAGAAGTTGAGGAGAACCTACGATGGTGTGGGGAATAACTTGAGAGTTTTCCAGATCAAGGGGGAGATCGACAACACCGTACAGGGAGAGAAGACGGTACAGGAGTATGCCACGGAGTTGGAACGTCTGTGGTTGGATTCAAGGTAGTCAAAGGCGCAAGGCGCACTCGAGGCGCAAAGGGTCAAAATCGTCTGAGGCGCAAGGCGCATTTAAGGCGCGCGCCCGAGCGACGCGAGGCGCAAAAATTATATATATATATATATTCACATCGGATTTCTACATTGATAAACATGTATACTTCAAATTCTCCCATCTAGGTTGCAATCACTTTGAGTTGAGTGAAAGAGAAAATAGTAAAAAAAAATGTACATCGGTTTAAAAAATAGTCTAAAAACAGTACATTTAAAAAAATAGTCTAAACATGTTATTTTTTCAAATGATTTTCAAGGTGCACCTAGGCGGGCCTTAGCTATTCCAAGGCGCTCGGAAAAGGCGCACCTAGGAGCGCCTTAAGAATTGCGTCCCGCTTGGAGTGCCCTGAGGCGCTGCCCCTGCGCCTAGGAGCAAGGCACGCCTTAGGCGCGCCTTTGACTACACTGGTTCGATTATAATCATTTCTCAGATCGGACGAGCTGCGAGGACCCGAAGTGTAAGGAGAGACAGATATGTCTGCAGGAGAGGACGATGCAGTTTCTTAAGGGGCTGGCCGCATTATTTTCTCAGAGGACAGCACTACTTCTAGCCCAACCGAAGATTCCTACACTTGAGGAGGCTATCTCGGCCATGATCCAGGAGGAGACTCGTATCAAGCTACAAGCAGGGACAGGTGGTTCTCCTGAAGTGAAGACAGCACTGGCGATTGCCAATTCAGGTGGCACAGGACCTAAGGGAGACCCCCGGCAGTGTTACAACTGCGGAAAAGTGGGCCATCGGAGGTATACTTGCACCAAACCACCCAATGAGGGAGATTCAGGTGACAGACGTGGACAGTTTGGAGGACGTGGCCATGGTCGTGGGGGTCGACGGGATGATCGAGGAGGTTATCGGACGAACATGTTGGTAGCAGAAGGCGAGGAGAGAGCTAATGATGCCTATATTGTAAAACTCCCTTCCTAAAAATCGTATATACCCTTTATTTATTAATTATTAATTAAATTGTAGTAATTAGGGGCTAAATAGGAGAAATAGATTTTTAATAAATTTTATTTTAGGTGTTTGGACACTTAGAGGATTTTTGGGACCATCAGAAATTTTTCGGAATTTATTCCATGTAGGAGACCCCCTTGAGCAGTTGCTAGCCTAATGGTGTTCATTATTCTAATCCATGAATTTTCTTATGAGTATATATATAATATATATGTATACACAAATATATATATGTATATATATATTTAGAAAGGAAAAGAAAAGAAAGTAAAAGAATTATTAAATAGGAATTTACTAATACTAATAATAATAATAATAATAATAATAATAACAACACAATACTACTATTATTCCCCTTAAAGCCTTCAGCAACTTAGTAACAATACACTATACTTGCTCCCTCCTTCAGCAAGTTGCTTCCAGGGAGAATTAACTAATAATAATCATAATAATAATAACAATGCTAAAGACCCCATCCTACAGCAACTTAGTACTTGCTCCTAAGACCCGACCACTTCCGCAACTTAGCAATTGCTAGGACCCGCCCCCTTCATTCTTCAGCAACCAATGCCAAAGACCCGTCCCCTTCAGCCTTTAGTAACTTGCTAAGGACCATTCTTCAGCAAGCCTTTTCCCTTTTCTTTTTTCCACGGACCGAACCTATTCCCTTTCTCTCTCCCTATTATATATATAAATATATATATATATATTTATCTTTCAAAAACCCTAACCTAAAATATCCAGACCCCCTCTTCTTATCTAGAGCCGCCGCCGCAGCCAGAGAACCCCGCCAAGCCGTCCAAACCATCCCGACGACTCCGACCTCGCGCACTGCAGATTCCCACTCGAGGCACCTTCGCTCCGGAGTTGTTTCCCGACGACTCGCTCAACCAAACGTCGTTCCGTCTTCACCGGTATGCTCACCCCTTAACCCTCTTCCATATTTGTATAATAGCCAACCTCGAAAAACGTGTACCCCTAGGCGAAAAACAACGTCCAAGTTGGCGCGAGCAGACCCAATTCTGGGATCGCAGAAAACTACGGTGACCACCCATGTTGCCGAGTTCGTATCTCCCACCACAGAGATCCGAATTCGATGATTCTTTTTGATATGTGTAGAACACTTGACCGAGTTTATTTTCTGTTAAATAACCCTAGATTATTAGCTTCTGTGGACAGAATTAAATTCGTCAAAAACCGCGCGAACCCACTTTTTCCAGAATTCTAAAAGTTGTGAAACGGAGCGCGCCCCGCCAAACGGGACCGTCCCGCCGTGTACCAAGTGTACCGAGCGGTGCACGCAGCGTAACCGGACACGTAAAAATTCGTGGAAACTGATTCGGACGCGTGTGCGCGCCGGAATCAGGCCGTATCCGCGGACACACCCCGTGTCGCAACTTTTGTGGAACTCGCGCGTATTTTGTGCACGCTTGTCAGATTGCGACGAAACTTGCGTCACTGGACTCGTGGTAACGCGCTGATCCCGTGACCCAATTTTCACGCAATTCTGAGACGGTTGACCAAATCGCCAATTGACGGGTCTCACAGTTGACTTTTTGGACAAAATTGTGTTTGGCTCATCGGAATCCACATTTGGACATACCGTTGGGTTCGTATTGACATTTAGAGTTGTTTGACCTATAGTTTGTCCCATTTAGAGACTATTACCCTTGGCACGCTTTTTGGTGCAAAGTGGGCCACCGGTGGACCCTACTTTTACCCGAAATTATCATTTTGCCCCTGTGTCCAAATTGGACGAAAGGGAAGTGCTTTTTAGCTATCTTGCTCATTCTGGAAACGTTGGTGATGTTTATTTCAGCATCCGAAGACGTTCATTCTGAGGCCGTAGCTTCTGACTCTTGGTGTTGACATTGGGACACTATATTTTGCAGCTTTCTTGCCAGGCAAGATACCTTGCCAAATTGTTACAGTACTTTTGCATGCTATTTATATTTCTTTATATTTATTGTATTTCTGTTTATTCTTGCATGTGTAGTTTTCTTTCAGTCATTACTATGTATTAGATATGTTGACACACACATGGCACTTAGTATCATAGAGGACAATCACTAGGCGTATGGGCTTTTAACCACTCTGGTAAATCGTAGTATATAGCTCGCACTACGGGCGTGTGTCGCGCTGGTCGCTACCCCCGCGGTATGTCGATTTCTGGAGTCTCGCTGGTCGCTACCCCCGCGATATGTCGATTTCTGATGTCCATTGACGTGTGTGTGAGTGGTGAGGTAGATCGAGTAGCCTACCCTTGCCCATACGTCGAAAAGTTGTCCTCATTTGCATTCATATAGATTGTCTTGTACAGCGTACTTATTTATTTTCAAATTATATGCATGTTTACTGTATTCAAGTTGGCTCGTATTTTCTGTATCTTGTTACGTCTCTCTGAGGACCTGGTCCTCTGCCAGGTGTATCTGCTCTTGAGTATTTGCAGGAGTACGGGCTTGGACCTGAAGCATTCCTTTCTGCCGAGGAGGTCTTACCTTCTGAGCATCGTTGATTATCTAGCGATGGATTCTTTTAGCTGATGCACTTCTGTCTTCACATTATTTTATATTGGAGACTTTATACTCCTCTCTCATTTTAGTTTTGGTTATAGTCATTGGTAGTGGATTTGTCTCCACCCGACTATTATTTTCTGGATATTTCAGACTCCTTATTCTAGCTTAGTATTTCTTTTCTATGACTTGTTGTGTGGATGAGATTAGCATATCTGTGACTTGTGACATTATATATACCACATGTGAGTTTATATTCATATTACAGCGTACGTATGGGTTATGGTTTCCATATATTGGAGTTGCCATATCCATGCGGCTGGCATGCTTACGTGTTCCTAGTCCTACGTATTTGGGACTGGGGCGTGACATGTTTTTGTGGTGGCCCATGCAGGTCGAGTTAGCCGTTTCGGTTACGTCACTGTACCGAGCGGGCCTGCACCTAGGATTAGAATTTTAGATCTCATCCACACTTGACTATAACTTACCTTCCTTCCAACATGTCCTACTTAAGTTCTTGCATCCTGCTTGATTCATGTACTCTTCTTAATCCTTCGTCCATCTCTTGCAGAGAGATGAATTTGCATAACGGGCATGCCGCCACCGGGGACAACACGTCTCCAGGGGACGACGACCAACCACTAGGAGTGACCCCAACGACACCTCTTCTTCCCGGACCGGATGGACTGACTAACAATCAAATTCCATCAACTCCTTCCATGATACCGAATGGGACTTTTCCAGCTCCACTAGCACCGCAAGATGGCCAAGCGCAGTTGTTCCAATTCTTTCAGATGATAATACAGGAACAGAGGCAGCAAACAGCAGAGCAGAGGCTAGAATTTCTGGCAGCACTTGAGAGAATGGCTGCACTAGCCCCTGTACCAACCCAGGCACTAGCTTCAGTACCACAAGCTCGGGTCGGTTCAGTCAAGGACTTTGTGCAGATGGGACCTAAGCCATATAAGGGCGAGAGTCCAGAGGAGACCACGAACTGGATTGCCAATACCAAAAAGTTGTTAGAAGCATCACAACTACCTACTGACCTATGGATGATAGGCGTGAGGACTCAGTTAGAAGGCAACGCGCATCACTGGTGGGAATCAATGGAGCGCCAGTTGGGTACGCGTCAGACTTGGGAACAATTCTTGGAATGCTTTGAGAGGAAGTACTTCCCGGATACTGTAAGGGACGCATTGTACGATCAGTTCCTCCATCTAGAGCAAGGGGACAAGACGGTTGATGAGTATGACACAGAGTTTAGCCGTCTCAGTAAGTATGGCACAGTCCTAATACCTAATGACTTGGAGAAGGCTAAGAGGTTTCACCGCGGGCTGACTCAGGAGCTCCAGCACTATACTAGCTCACAGTCCCGGATCTCTTATGCCGAGTTATTGACAGAGGCCAGGATCAAGGAGGCCATCAGCAAGGGAAACGGAATTCAACAGAGAAGTCACCAAAGACCAGTAAAGACACAGCAAGGAGGACCCATTAGACACCCTTTGACACGCCAGCAACCAGATAGTGTTGCACCATATCCAACCAAGGACCCCCGTACTTGTCACTTTTGTGGTAAGATAGGTCATATTCATAGAGACTGTCATCTTCGATTGGGGCTGTGCATGATATGTGGATCAAGTCACCATCAAACCCGAAGATGTCCTCAGCAGAACCAGAGGTCTATGGCATTAGAATCAGGAACACCGCATACACCCTCAAGTATAGAAGACCAAAGTGACCCACCACTGCTTCTACAGTCTGCACAAATAGAGGGGACTAGACCCCAGTTGATCAATCAAGGACAAGGCCAAGCACTCATTATGACAAGTATGGGAGAGCAGACACAGGAAGCCGTAGATACAGGTACGACCTTTTAGTTATAATTGTCTTTGCATACTCATGACCCCATTGTGACACAAGATCTTAGATGTACAAATAGCTGTAGAATTATATATATGGTAGTTTAGCAGTTATGAGGATGTAGGTATATTTTACCCAGGTGGCATACACGCGATGCTAATGGATGACGTGAGTAGCAGTAGTAGTATTCTTCCCCTATCCTTATCTCGCCCTCTTGGGGTGACTCATCTTCTCCTTTTATATTCGTTTCTTATCTCGTGCTTAACTCTTCCTATCATAGTCGTATCTTTCGTGCCATTATGAATTGTTGATTTATGTCATCCTTATCCTTATTTTGTTAGTTAAAATGTAAATGTGTTAGTAATACTTGATAGCGAAGGATGAGTTCTTAATATATGTATATGCACTATAGCAATATCTGTATTCTTTATTAGTTTAACCCTTAAGTAGCACCATGTAGCCTAGTAGAAATTGTTAGATCAGTTGAGCTAGATCATACCCCTAATAGTTAGTCAAGACCTTAAGTGTTTTCCTAAAAACTTAGACTATGCCTAGGAAAGAGTTGAAGGCACTTGTTACGAACTGATGACTATGACAAATCGCTGGCGAGGTAGCGACAGTTGCAGCCAGACGATTATGGTAGAATAGTCGAATTACTTGCAGCCATACTGGCCAGGTGGCGTGGCAATATTAGACTATGATACTTGACGGTTATGGGAAAAGTCATAGTTATGAGATTCTAGACAGGTATCCCAAGATTCTCGACCCAATAAATGTATTTACCTTACAAACCTAGACAATAGCTTCAAAGAATGTGACTACTAGTAGAATCTTGTAAGTTGGGTAGTGTAGACGAGTTAGAGGATGATAAAATAGTGGATGGACAATAGATGAGGAAGTGTTAGAATGGCAAACCATGAGTTTCAGGAGTCCTACTAGATACCAATGTAGTGTAATAGTTATAGTTATCATTATGAATATGGGTTAGTGTCAATTTCGAGGACGAAATTTTTGTAAGTTGGGTAGAATGTAAAACCCCCTTCCTAAAAATCGTATATACCCTTTATTTATTAATTATTAATTAAATTGTAGTAATTAGGGGCTAAATAGGAGAAATAGATTTTTAATAAATTTTATTTTAGGTGTTCGGACACTTAGAGGATTTTTGGGACCATCAGGAATTTTTCGGAATTTATTCCATGTAGGAGACCCCCTTGAGCAGTTGCTAGCCTAATGGTGTGCATTATTCTAATCCATGAATTTTCTTATGAGTATATATATATAATATATATGTATGTCACGCCCCAGTCCCAAAAATACGTAGGACTAGGACACGTAAGCATGCCAGCCGTATGGATATGGCAACTCCAATATATGGAAACCAAATCCACACGTACGCTGTAATATGAATATCAAATCCACAAGTGGTATAAAATGTAATACAAGTCACAGGGTATAATCTAAATCTCATCCACGAAAATCAAATATGAATAAAATATCCAATGTCTATGAAACTAGATCTCAATAAGAAGTATCTAAGGATGATAGTTGGATGGAAACAAATCCACTACCAACTCAAATGGAAAAGTAAATACAATAGGAGTACAACACAATCAAGCCCAATATAAGTATACCAGCTATCGATCACGGCTCGAAGAGAAGACATCCACGAAGCATCTATAACCATCCAAATCTGCGCTCCTGCAAATACTCAAGAACAGGTACACCTGGCAGCGGACCAGGTCCTCAGAGGGACATAACAAGATACTTAAACACATGCCAATAAAGTACTGAAATAAATATCCAAAGGGTCGCCTAACCATCTAAGTGAATGCAGTTAAGAACAACTTTCCTCACAAGTGAGCTATCTGGCTGAAAACCTGGGATTTGGCATGGTTCTCTATTGGAGATCCAGGGGCCTAAAAAGGCACGACGACTTTCGAACGCCGGAGGCCCGCCTGATAATAATATAATATATAGTGGTCATCACCACCCGTATCTCCGGCGGAGAATCCGGACGCACAATAGAAAAAGTGTAAAGGAGCTCAAATGCGGTACTTGTTGTTCTCCCCACCCAATGCTCTAAGCATGTCATGTCCATGGCACGATAAACCTCTAATAACTGCCAAGTCCACTAGCATACAAAGTTTCTAACAGCAGCTATTCCTAACGCACGACCCATACGTACAGGAGGCCAGACCTGTCACGCAGTCCGTGATCTATATGAGACTCACACTCGTGTAACAACTGTGTCACGGCCAATGATCCTAATGATGCTACATGATAATGGGGTAGTCTCATGAACAAGGTCAATGCAATACATAAATAAAACATTCGCGCCGTCGCCGTCGCGCGCATTTTATATAACAATTAAAATATATGAACTAAAGACAGAAAATAAAGATGCGTGCAACATATGGAATAGGAATAACAGTGCAATGGCAAGATATACTTGCCTGGCAAGGAAGCTGCAATGTACCAATAACCTGCTCCATATGTTGCACAGAACAACCCAATATCCAGCCGATTATAGATGTAGATTGATCATCTCGGACCATTTGAGTATATCAGAGTAAACTTGATCACCACCTAAGTCCTCTCCAGGGGCACCTGCTGCTACTCTGATAATATCTTCAATTAAAGCGAAGTTCCCCATAATATCAACATGTGCACCACTCTGAGTTCCCCGACCTTCCAAGAGGTTAGCTGGAGGAGAATGAGAATACTCTCTAATGTAAGTCTTGATACTAGAAGGATTAAAATGGGTCTTTCCGCGCCATCCTTTTGCACACATATAATCTGCGCTTAGGACTGGCACGGTCTCATCTCCATTTACTAAGTACACACCACCTTGCAAGCAGTTATCATCACTTGCAGAGGCATCAATTTGAAATGGAATGTGGCACTCAGCTGAAGAAGAAAGTTTGTAAACATATGCTCTTTCTGTAGGAATTCCAACACCATACATAGAATATATCTCTATATCAGGAGCATCCGATAACTTTGTCTCCAAGGGATTTGACCAATATTTGTAGTGCATGTACTTTGGGTCATTCAAATCCTCAGCAATGCCATATGAGAAATGAGCACTTCCACGTTCCATCATCTTGGGAGCAACAAATTGAAGAAGATCCAGAACGGAATCTGCTGTATAGGCTTTATAATCAGCAATGGCCTTGATTCCACCCCAACCCAAGTCATCGTACTCTGTCCAAATATCACCACATGATGCATTTGAATGGGCAATGTTGTTTCCCTTAACAGCATCCCGGAAATCTATTTGTTCGATCTCTGATGAAGATTCTGCTACATCCTTTCCAAAAGATATGGTTCTTCCATAATTTGTTTGTTTTGCATGATGAACAGTTTTCTCTACATACCCTATCCTAGCCAAGTTTGCAATCAAGACTGCCCAAATAAAATAGCCAGGAGCAAAATAATCAGCCGCAACAAGTCCTGTGACAGGTCTCACTCTTATACTAGGAGGATCCAATCCAATCTCATTGTCCAGAGACATATGCTCAACCCAGCATAAAGGCCTCTTGTAGACCTCACCGAAGGTTCCTCCGCATAGCCGCTTGCGGAACAACCCCTCGCCGCACTGGTAGCCCTCCCACAGCTCCAGCCCTCCCGTGACGATCCCCGGGACGAAGACGACGGGGTGCTTCGCCCGCAGTCCCTCCTTCTTCAGCTTGACCCCCGGGGTCCGGCAGGGGTCCGGTGATGGCCTCGGTGACGTACTGCGGGAAGGAGGCTGGCATCGCGTTGTAGAGGAAGAGGAACAGCCACCATATGGAACACACGAGACCGATCATCCAGCAGCATCTGTCCACGTACGACCACCGCTGTCGCTCCTTCCTATTCGGAGGAGGAGGAGAAGGGGACTCGTAGTTGTCGTCGTCGTGTTTGGTTGCCTCGGTGCCCGTGTCGGTGTGGGGTTTGGGAAGGGTTTCCTCCGGCGGATGACCGACGACATGGCGAAACCCTAACCCTATTCCTGGCACTAACCCTAATTTTGGGACGGAGGAGAAAGGAAGGGGGTGAACAGGAAGCATCAGGGAGGGGTCGGCTGGATGCAAAAAAAATAGATTTGGGTTTTTAGGTTTAGAAATCAATAAAGAAAAGGAAGAGAAAATATTGTATTTATATGTAAAGGAGTGGAAATTTGAGGTTGACCTAGATTTTGGTGTTTGACCTAGGTTTTGGACTTGTCAACATTCCTTGGGAGGGCCTTGGGCTCACATGAGGGTGTTGGGAGGCCACAATTACATTGTTTAGAATGCAAGGATGGGGTTTAAAGTAAATGGGGGGCGATGTGCGCGTTGCACATCCAGAAAATTATGGAAAAATCCATGTGAAGGGAAAAATAGGTTTCTTCACATATCGTCCAACGGTGGGAACACTAAAAGGCATTTTTGCATAAAAGCCCCCCAACAATTGGAAAATTGCACAAAGGCAAAAATTGAATTTAATTAATTAAATCAAAACGCGCACGATGTTCTAGAATTAATTAGGAGTACATGGGATTAAATCAGGCGGGACACAATTGTCAGGGACGTAAAGGGAACAGTGTAGAATATTAATAAAATTCGGTTTGCCCAAAATGGTCAAGATTGTGTCCTCAATTTCGATTGGGACGCACAAGGGTACAAAATTGGAATTTATTTCGAATTAAGAAATAACGTCCGCGACGTTTATTGTGCGGCTAAAATATAGCATCAGAGAACAATATTATAAATTGTACAAGGATCAGAATAGTAGGCGGACATGTCTAGGATGAGGTTGTGAAGTTTGTTGGAAGGCAATGGCTAGTGAGGTGCTCCAATTATAGAAGCAACGGTAGTGTGCGCTACGCGATATAAATTATTTCATAATTAAATAAATGTCGTGTTCTAATTCTAATTGGGTTCAAACTAGCCCTAATTTCACTATCTAAGCCAAGTAGCCCTAATTTTGGGTGAGGGGGTTTACAATCTACCCAACTTAAAACAATTTCGTCCTCGAAATTAAACTAGGGTAGGGTTTCTCTCTCTAACCTCACTTGATTACAGTCTAAAGAATTCTCCTTAAGTTAACATTGCAGTTTCTACCCAACTTAGAATTTACCCATCTATCATCTAAGGCTATATATCTACGAAGGCTACGTCCCAAATTATTTAATCATGATATTGAATCCTCAAAGTTTTTAACACCAAACATACCATCTATGATATTCCCTTAGTCATTTATAAAATATAGTCATCAAACAATGCGATTGGCCTGTGGGGTATATCTAGTACTCTCTGTGTATCAAACTTATACCAAGCACGATGTTTCATCTTTCCGAAATAAGGGAAGACGGAGATCAATAATAAAGAGTTCAAGGGCGAGGTAATAGAATAGAAGTATCGGGATCAAGGCGTTTAAAGAATTCAAATAGGAATTGTCAAAGCAGTTGTGGATTGAAGTCCTATTTTGATAATTCCTATTCACATGCTCGTATTAGTACAGTTATGTAACTGATACGATATGACAGACAAGTCCAGGGCAAGTATATTTGTCTACTAATCACTACATATCTCAATCCACGTGAAGTGGTGTTACGAGGGGCGAATCAAGCGCACTAAGGTTAGCTAGACCTTAATATACTGATTCTGAAATGTATTCGTGTGTCGACCCACTAATACATACGTCATGAACAAGCTCGACAAGGAATAAGCTTGCAAAAACTAGGCTATAATAGCAGCATAATTCAAGGTAGCACAGAAAATATAACGCTGGATTATGATGAAAGAAGTTACAAATAATTCAAGTTCACAAAAACAAAAACATAAGCAGTAATAATAAAAGACTCTATAATCTCCACAGTTATCATACAACCTCCTTGTCTAAGTCGCTAGTCGACCAACTAGGGATAGGACCTTCCATTCCTATAGTCTAAATGTTATCTTCTTATGCAAGTCTAAAGTCGGTGTCATTTGGTTATACTTCACCAATGGGTTAAGAGGACTGTGTGATACTAGGTGGCGAGGCAGGTTACTCAACTTAGAATAATAAATTAATACGCTAATGCCTTAAAAGAAAATGTAGGAATTCCTATTAAGGTTTACAAGAAGGGGTCTTCGTGCTTATTAGAGTATCCTATTATATAGGTCATGGCCTTAGTCACAGTGCTCATAGAACATGTGTCAATGGTAGGGATAGGAGAGTTACTAGCCGTTTAAAGGGAAAGGGATCTAACTTGTATCGAGGTGGGGGTACAAATTACATGATTCAACTCTAAGGGATAATAATCACAATCTAATTGAATAACTCAACTATCGGGTTCTAGCTACAAAGTACACAATTCAAATTTCAAGATTACAATTATGACTATGCAAACTATATATCCTATCATAGAGTATGATCACTTGGTCTATGATCAGAGGTGGCAAATGGCACGAGTTAAAAGATGAAGAAGAGAAAACATAATTAGTCATCGCACGAATAGCGAGCGCTAGGGTTTCAGAAGAACAATATATGAAATAAAATAGAGAGGCTATAGATAATGTCAAGGTTTCCTAAGGGGAGATGCTACGCTACTCTCTGTGTTTGCGGTATGATCAAGAAAATACTATATTCAATGCTCTTGGCTTCCTAAGGTGCTGTCTACTAATAATAAAGACAATGATCTAAGTTTATAGTTCTAATATTATCTAACTATGAAGGTTAGGTTCAGTCCTAATTTTAAATTTTGGTTTTCTATTGGTTCCTCAATACTAGGGTCAAACATCATGGTAAGACTTTTAACCAACTCTAGTTGTATCTATACTACTCACAGGTCCTCATAATACATCAGGGGTAATGGTAAACCAATCTAAAGATAAGAAATTCTAGGGTTCACTAGATATTCTAAACTTAGTGGGGTGTCTATATTCTCGTTGTATTCTTAATAGGTGTGCTACCATAATCATCATCCTAATAACAGGGGTTCCTATATTCTAGCAGGAGGCTATACTCAAAGGACTATTAGGGAAGTACATGAATCATGCAGGATGCAATTATTCAGATATAATAGATTGGAAGGAAAGCGAATCATAGTCAATTGTGGATGAGATCCAATACTCTAATCCTATGTGCAGGCTTGCTCGGTACAGTGACGTAACCGAGACAATATGCTCTCGACCTGCATGGGCCACCACTAAAACATGTCACGCCCCAGTCCCAAAAATACGTAGGACTAGGACACGTAAGCATGCCAGCCGTATGGATATGGCAACTCCAATATATGGAAACCAAATCCACACGTACGCTGTAATATGAATATCAAATCCACAAGTGGTATAAAATGTAATACAAGTCACAGGGTATAATCTAAATCTCATCCACGAAAATCAAATATGAATAAAATAACCAATGTCTATGAAACTAGATCTCAATAAGAAGTATCTAAGGATGATAGTTGGATGAAAACAAATCCACTACCAACTCAAATGGAAAAGTAAATACAATATGAGTACAACACAATCAAGCCCAATATAAGTATACCAGCTATCGATCACGGCTCGAAGAGAAGACATCCACGAAGCATCTATAATCATCCAAATATGCGCTCCTGCAAATACTCAAGAACAGGTACACCTGGCAGCGGACCAGGTCCTCATAGGAACATAACAAGATACTTAAACACATGCCAATAAAGTACTGAAATAAATATCCAAATGGTCGCCTAACCATCTAAGTGAATGCAGTTAAGAACAACTTTCCTCACAAGTGAGCTATCTGGCTGAAAACCTGGGATTTGGCATGGTTCTCTATTGGAGATCCAGGGGCCTAAAAAGGCACGACGACTTTCGAACGCCGGAGGCCCGCCTGATAATAATATAATATATAGTGGTCATCACCACCCGTATCTCCGGCGGAGAATCCGGGCACACAATAGAAAAAGTGTAAAGGAGCTCAAATGCGGTACTTGTTGTTCTCCCCACCCAATGCTCTAAGCATGTCATGTCCATGGCACGATAAACCTCTAATAACTGCCAAGTCCACTAGCATACAAAGTTTCTAACAGCAGCTATTCCTAACGCACGGCCCATACGTACAGGAGGCCAGACCTGTCACGTAGTCCGTGATCTATATGAGACTCACACTCGTGTAACAACTGTGTCACGGCCAATGATCCTAATGGTGCTACATGATAATGGGGTAGTCTCATGAACAAGGTCAATGCAATACATAAATAAAATATTCGCGACGTCTCCGTCGCGCGCATTTTATATAACAATTAAAATATATGAACTAAAGACAGAAAATAAAGATGCGTGCAACATATGGAATAAGAATAACAGTGCAATGGCAAGGTATACTTGCCTGGCAAGGAAGCTGCAATGTACCAATAACCTGCTCCAGATGTTGCACAGAACAACCCAATATCCAGCCGATTATAGATGTAGATTGATCTTCTCGGACCATTTGAGTATATCAGAGTAAACTTGATCACCACCTAAGTCCTCTCCAGGGGCACCTGCTGCTACTCTGATAATATCTTCAATTAAAGCGAAGTTCCCCATAATATCAACATGTGCACCACTTTGAGTTCCCCGACCTTCCAAGAGGTTAGCTGGAGGAGAATGAGAATACTCTCTAATGTAAGTCTTGATACTAGAAGGATTAAAATGGGTCTTTCCGCGCCATCCTTTTGCACACATATAATCTGCGCTTAGGACTGGCACGGTCTCATCTCCATTTACTAAGTACACACCACCTTGCAAGCAGTTATCATCACTTGCAGAGGCATCAATTTGAAATGGAATGTGGCACTCAGCTGAAGAAGAAAGTTTGTAAACATATGCTCTTTCTGTAGGAATTCCAACACCATACATAGAATATATCTCTATATCAGGAGCATCCGATAACTTTGTCTCCAAGGGATTTGACCAATATTTGTAGTGCATGTACTTTGGGTCATTCAAATCCTCAGCAATGCCATATGAGAAATGAGCACTTCCACGTTCCATCATCTTGGGAGCAACAAATTGAAGAAGATCCAGAACGGAATCTGCTGTATAGGCTTTATAATCAGCAATGGCCTTGATTCCACCCTAACCCAAGTCATCGTACTCTGTCCAAATATCACCACATGATGCATTTGAATGGACAATGTTGTTTCCCTTAACAGCATCCCGAAAATCTATTTGTTCGATCTCTGATGAAGATTCTGCTACATCCTTCCCAAAAGATATGGTTCTTCCATAATTTGCTTGTTTTGCATGATGAACAGTTTTCTCTACATAACCTATCCTAGCCAAGTTTGCAATCAAGACTGCCCAAATAAAATAGCCAGGAGCAAAATAATCAGCCGCAACAAGTCCTGTGACAGGTCTCACTCTTATACTAGGAGGATCCAATCCAGTCTCATTGTCCAGAGACATATGCTCAACCCAGCATAAAGGCCTCTTGTAGACCTCACCGAAGGTTCCTTCGCATAGCCGCTTGCGGAACAACCCCTCGCCGCACTGGTGGCCCTCCCACAGCTCCAGCCCTCCCGTGACGATCCCCGGGACGAAGACGACGGGGTGCTTCGCCCGCAGTCCCTCCTTCTTCAGCTTGACCCCCGGGGTCCGGCAGGGGTCCGGTGATGGCCTCGGTGACGTACTGCGGGAAGGAGGCTGGCATCGCGTTGTAGAGGAAGAGGAACAGCCACCATATAGAACACACGAGGCCGATCATCCAGCAGCATCTGTCCACGTACGACCACCGCTGTCGCTCCTTCCTATTCGGAGGAGGAGAAGGGGACTCGTCGTTGTCGTCGTCGTGTTTGGTTGCCTCGGTGCCCGTGTCGGTGTGGGGTTTGGGAAGGGTTTCCTCCGGCGGATGACCGACGACATGGCGAAACCCTAACCCTATTCCTGGCACTAACCCTAATTTTGGGACGGAGGAGAAGGGAAGGGGGTGAACAGGAAGCATCAGGGAGGGGTCGGCTGGATGCAAAAAAAATAGATTTGGGTTTTTAGGTTTAGAAATCAATAAAGAAAAGGAAGAGAAAATATTGTATTTATATGTAAAGGAGTGGAAATTTGAGGTTGACCTAGATTTTGGTGTTTGACCTAGGTTTTGGACTTGTCAAAATTCCTTGGGAGGGCCTTGAGCTCACATGAGGGTGTTGGGAGGCCACAATTACATTGTTTAGAATGCAAGGATGGGGTTTAAAGTAAATGGGGGGCGATGTGCGCGTTGCACATCCAGAAAATTATGAAAAAATTCATGTGAAGGGAAAAATAGGTTTATTCACATATCGTCTAACGGTGGGGACACTAAAAGGCATTTTTGCATAAAAGCCCCCCAACAATTGGAAAATTGCACAAAGGCAAAAATTAAATTTAATTAATTAAATCAAAACGCGCACGATGTTCTAAAATTAATTAGGAGTACATGGGATTAAATCAGGCGGGACACAATTGTCAGGGACGTAAAGGGAACAGTGTAGAATATTAATAAAATTCGGTTTGTCCAAAATGGTCAAGATTGTGTCCTCAATTTCGATTGGGACGCACAAGGGTACAAAATTGAAATTTATTTCGAATTAAGAAATAACGTCCGCGACTTTTATTGTGCGGCTAAAATATAGCATCAGAGAGCAATATTATAAATTGTACAAGGATCAGAATAGTAGGCGGACATGTCTAGGATGAGGTTGTGAAGTTTGTTGGAAGGCAATGGCTAGTGAGGTGCTCCAATTATAGAAGCAACGGTAGTGTGCGCTACGCGATATAAATTATTTTATAATTAAATAAATGTCGTGTTCTAATTCTAATTGGGTTCAAACTAGCCCTAATTTCACTATCTAAGCCAAGTAGCCCTAATTTTGGGTGAGGGGGTTTACAATGTATACACAAATATATATATGTATATATATATTTAGAAAGGAAAAGAAAAGAAAGTAAAAGAATTATTAAATAGGAATTTACTAATACTAATAATAATAATAATAATAATAATAATAATAACAACACAATACTACTATTATTCCCCTTAAAGCCTTCAGCAACTTAGTAACAATACACTATACTTGCTCCCTCCTTCAGCAAGTTGCTTCCAGGGAGAATTAACTAATAATAATCATAATAATAATAACAATGCTAAAGACCCCATCCTACAGCAACTTAGTACTTGCTCCTAAGACCCGACCACTTCCGCAACTTAGCAATTGCTAGGACCCGCCCCCTTCATTCTTCAGCAACCAATGCCAAAGACCCCCCCCCCTTCAGCCTTTAGTAACTTGCTAAGGACCATTCTTCAGCAAGCCTTTTCCCTTTTCTTTTTTCCACGGACCGAACCTATTCCCTTTCTCTCTCCCTATTATATATATAAATATATATATATATATATTTATCTTTCAAAAACCCTAACCTAAAATATCCAGACCCCCTCTTCTCATCTAGAGCCGCCGCCGCAGCCAGAGAACCCCGCCAAGCCGTCCAAACCATCCCGACGACTCCGACCTCGCGCACTGCAGATTCCCACTCGAGGCACCTTCGCTCCGGAGTTGTTTTCCGACGACTCGCTCAACCAAACGTCGTTCCGTCTTCACCGGTATGCTCACCCCTTAACCCTCTTCCATATTTGTATAATAGCCAACCTCGAAAAACGTGTACCCCTAGGAGAAAAACAGCGTCCAAGTTAGCGCGAGCAGACCCAATTCTGGGATCGCAGAAAACTACGGTGACCACCCATGTTGCCGAGTTCGTATCTCCCACCACAGAGATCCGAATTCGATGATTCTTTTTGATATGTGTAGAACACTTGACCTAGTTTATTTTCTGTTAAATAACCCTAAATTATTAGCTTCTGTGGACAGAATTAAATTCGTCAAAAACCGCGCGAACCCACTTTTTCCAGAATTCTAAAAGTTGTGAAACGGAGCGCGTCCCGCCAAACGGGACCGCCCCGTCGTGTACCAAGTGTACCGAGCGGTGCACGCAGCGTAACCGGACACGTGAAAATTCGTAGAAACTGATTCGGACGCGTGTGCACGCCGGAATCAGGCCGTATCCGCGGACACACCCCGTGTCGCAACTTTTGTGGAACTCGCGCGTATTTTGTGCACGCTTGTCAGATTGCGACGAAACTTGCGTCACTGGACTCGTGGTAACGCGCTGATCCCGTGACCCAATTTTCACGCAATTCTGAGACGGTTGACCAAATCGCCAATTGACGGGTCTCACAGTTGACTTTTTTGACAAAATTGTGTTTGGCTCATCGAAATTCACATTTGGACATACCGTTGGGTTCGTATTGACATTTAGAGTTGTTTGACCTATAGTTTGTCCCATTTAGAGACTATTACCCTTGGTACGCTTTTTGGTGCAAAGTGGGCCACAGGTGGACCCTACTTTTACCCGAAATTACCATTTTGCCCCTGTGTCCAAATTGGACGAAAGGGAAGTGCTTTTTAGCTATCTTGCTCATTCTGGAAATGTTGGTGATGTTTATTTCAGCATCCGAAGACGTTCATTCTGAGGCCGTAGCTTCTGACTCTTGGTGTTGACATTGGGACACTATATTTTGCAGCTTTCTTGCCAGGCAAGATACCTTGCCAAATTGTTACAGTACTTTTGCATGCTATTTATATTTCTTTATATTTATTGTATTTCTGTTTATTCTTGCATGTGTAGTTTTCTTTCAGTCATTACTATGTATTAGATATGTTGACACACACATGGCACTTAGTATCATAGAGGACAATCACTAGGCGTATGGGCTTTTAACCACTCTGGTAAATCGTAGTATATAGCTCGCACTACGGGCGTGTGTCGCGCTGGTCGCTACCCCCGCGGTATGTCGATTTCTGGAGTCTCGCTGGTCGCTACCCCCGCGATATGTCGATTTCTGATGTCCATTGACGTGTGTGTGAGTGGTGAGGTAGATCGAGTAGCCTACCCTTGCCCATACGTCGAAAAGTTGTCCTCATTTGCATTCATATAGATTGTCTTGTACAGCGTACTTATTTATTTTCAAATTATATGCATGTTTACTGTATTCAAGTTGGCTCGTATTTTCTGTATCTTGTTACGTCTCTCTGAGGACCTGGTCCTCTGCCAGGTGTATCTGCTCTTGAGTATTTGCAGGAGTACGGGCTTGGACCTGAAGCATTCCTTTCTGCCGAGGAGGTCTTACCTTCTGAGCATCGTTGATTATCTAGCGATGGATTCTTTTAGCTGATGCACTTCTGTCTTCACATTATTTTATATTGGAGACTTTATACTCCTCTCTCATTTTAGTTTTGGTTATAGTCATTGGTAGTGGATTTGTCTCCACCCGACTATTATTTTCTGGATATTTCAGACTCCTTATTCTAGCTTAGTATTTCTTTTCTATGACTTGTTGTGTGGATGAGATTAGCATATCTGTGACTTGTGACATTATATATACCACATGTGAGTTTATATTCATATTACAGCGTACGTATGGGTTATGGTTTCCATATATTGGAGTTGTCATATCCATGCGACTGGCATGCTTACGTGTTCCTATTCCTACGTATTTGGGACTGGGGCGTGACATATATTGAGGAGGATCAGGCACTACTGGGCATGCTGGAAGTACTCAGGAGAAAGCAGAGAACGTCAAGCGATGAAAACAGGAGGAGTGGGACTGGGGAGGCGTCCACCTCAGTCTTCGCCAGAGGCAACGTTGCCATGTATGCACATCCATCTTTAGGTACTGATGACTCACTCGTCCTTGCATCTATGTCTTCCCTTAGATCGTCGGACTGGATTGTCGATTTGGGTGCGTCTCAACACGTGACAGGGAATGCTAGTGAGTTCTCTTCCTACACTCACCTAGCATCTACAGACAACATTCAAACAACCGATGGTACTTTTCAGCCAATGGTCGGTTAGGGTACTGTCGATTGTACATGTTCAGTAAAATTGTCCAATATTTTACATGCTCCTTCTTTTTCAATCAGTCATTTGTCCATTATATCTATAATCCTCCAACTAAAATGGATTGTCTCTTTTGATATTCCTAAGATGATCTTCCAGGAGAAGGAGACGAGACGAAGACTTGGGACTGGCACTTGGCATGATGGACTGTGGTACCTGGATCGGGAAGGACTGGATTCGACATTGGTGTCTGTGGCAGAAACGGCAGAAATGGGAGGACTAAAGATGAGTGTCGAGGATACACTGATACTCCATCACAGGCGGTTGGGGCACTCCTCTTTTGGTATTTTGAGTAGATTGTATCCATCTATTTATGAGAAGAAAAATAAGAAGAAACTAGTATGTGATGCATGTGATTTAGGCAAACTTACTAGGAGCTCATATGTTGGTGCGGGCCATAGGAGCTATTCTGTTTTTGATATTATACATTCTGATGTCTGGGGCCGTGCGCCACAACTACTATAAATGGTTACAAGTATTTCGTCTCTTTTATTGATTGTTCCTCTCGTGTCACCTAACTGTATTTGATGAAGAATAAGAGTGAGATCTTTGCCTGTTTTCGGGACTTTCATAAACATGTCCAGACTCAGTACAGAGCAGTAGTGAAGGTAATAAGGTCTGACAATGGAACATAGTATACCAACAAAGCACTTGAGGAATACCTGTCAGCCCAAGGGATACAGCATCAGACCACCTGTGCATACACACCAGTACAGAATAGAGTGGCAGAAAGGAAGAACAAACACCTTCTGGAGGTAACAAGGAGCATGATGATCGCCATGAATGTTCCACAGAAACTGTGGGGGCATGCAGTGTTGACAGCAGCTCGATTGATCAACATGATGCCCCCGAAGGTACTGGGATGGAAGTCTCCATGTGAGATATTGCAAGAAAATAATAGTGGGATACTCCCACTAAAGGTGTTTGGCTGCGTATGTTTTGTGAAGGACAACAGACCGTCTGTTGGGAAACTTGACCTCAGAGCAGTCAAGTGTGTATTTGTGGGCTATTCGGCAACTCAGAAGGGGTACGTGTGCTGGAGCCCAGTAGAGAAGAAGTTTGAGAGCATGGATGTTCACTTCAGGGAGTTTGAGCCATACTACCGTCAGGAAGGAACCTCATCCATGAGCAACTCTCCTGATACTGAGAGTATAAGGCGAGAGAGGGAGATTGGTGAGAGTGTGGTAACCGATTTAGGAGTATGGCATGGAGGAACGTTTGAGGAGAAGCAGGAGAGTAAAGAGGAACATGGGAAGGAGATGAGAGGTGTTAGGCCCACGGCTCAGGGGGAGTTACTTACCTACAGCAGGAAAGGAAAACAAACTGCAGGAGCAGTACCTATAGTGCCAGTGCCAAGTCCCTTGCCTGCATCTGTCTCAACTCCTGAGACACCTACACCACCACTAGATTCCTCTTCAGGTGATATCATTCTTCCTACTCCTCCCACACCATTATCAGCACGGAGGACAACTCGCAGCAATACGAAAAATCCTCCTGATAGATATGGCTGGGACATTGTTCAGTTTGTTTCATATAATAACATCTCTTCTTCTCATGGAGCATTCATTGCATCTTTGGATAGTATTACTGTACCTAACAATTGGTAGGTTGCCAAGAACGATCCAAAGTGGAAAGCGGCGATGCACGAGGAGTTAGGCGCTCTTGAGAAGAATCACACTTGGGAACTGGTAAAACTGTCAGAGGGGAAGAGGGCAGTCGGATGCAAATGGGTCTTTACTGTAAAACAGAACCCAGATGGAAAAGTAGTGCGCTACAAGGCTCGAATGGTGGCAAAATGATACAGTCAGACGTACGACATTGACTATGATGAGACATTTGCACCAGTGGCGAAGATGAGCACCGTCAGGACCCTGATTTCTTTGGTAGCGAATGGTGGATGGAAGTTACACCAACTGGATGTGAAGAATGCGTTTCTTCATGGAGATCTAGTAGAGGAAGTGTACATAGAGATACCACCAGGATTCTGCACCGATAAGACAGTGGACAAGGTCTGCAGGTTGAAGAAGTCCCTCTATAGACTGAAGCAGTCTCCTCGAGCGTGGTTTGACAGATTCAGGAGGGCGATGATAGGGATGGAATATCAGCAGATCAATGTTGATCATACTGTGTTCTTCCGTCGGAGTGGATGCCACATCACCATGCTTGCGGTGTATATGGACGATATGATTCTCACAGGAGATGAGGAGCAGAAGATTTCCCGAATCAAGGGGAAGCTTGGCATGGAGTTCGAGGTGAAGGATCTTGGCCTTCTTCGGTACTTCATTGGGATTGAGATTACTCGAGAAGCAGAGGGGATTGTTCTTTCTCAGAGGAAGTATGCGCTGGACTTTCTCACAGAGACAGGAATGTAGGGATGCAGACCTGCAGCGACGTCGATCAACCAGGGGTTCAAGCTGTGTGCTGAGGCTGGAGAACCAGTTGACCGAGACAGATACCAGAGACTGATGGACAAGTTGATCTATTTGAGCCACACACGTCCTGATATCTGCTTTGCAGTGAGTGTGGTGGGCCGCTACATGCATGACCCAAGGAAGGGACATATAGACGAGGTGTACTAGATTCTGAGATATTTGAAGGGTGCCCCTGGAAAGAGGTTGATATTCAGGAAGAATGATCACTTGAGCATCGAGGGCTACTGTGACTCTGACTGGGCTAGCTGTACTGATGACATGAGGTCTACCTCGGACTATTACATATTTGTAGGAGGTAACTTGGTCTCTTGGAGGAGTAAGAAGCAGTCGGTGGTGACCAGATCGACAGCTGAAGCGGAGTACAGAGCTATGGCCTTGGGAGTTGCAGAGCTGCTATAGCTGAAGAGTATGCTTGTGGAGCTGAAGCTGGATCAAGAAGCCAAGATGAAGCTGTGGTGTGACAACCAGTCAGCCATCAGTATCGCCAAAAATCCAGTACAGCATGACAGGACCAAACATATCGAGATCGATAGATTCTTCATCAAGGAGAAGTTGGACCGTGGACTACTGGAGCTAGGTCATGTTCCAACCAAGGAGCAGCTAGCAGACAGTATGACCAAGGGACTTAGCTCTGCAGATATGATTAGAGGATATGACAAGATGGGCTTAGTGAATATCTTTCGTCCATCTTGAGGAGGAGTGTTGGTATATTAGAATATTCTTGGTATATTTGTTGGTATATTTGTTGGTATATTAGAATATTCTTGATATATTTGGTAGGATATTAGAATATTCTTCAAGGGGTTTTAATGGGGTATTAATGTAAGATGAAGGGTTGTAAGCCTATAAATAGCCAAGAGATTATCAATAAAAAAAAATAACAATTACTCCAAAATATTCTACAATACCAATAAAACCAAATTACTAGAGTCAGCTTTGTCAAGGGTCTCCCTTCTTCAACTAAAAAATACCATAACATATTCCCACTACGTAATTGAACTTCTGAAACTTTACTCCATGAACAGCTAGCATGTGCTTAAAACTGACGAAAAGTTGTGGGTGATAAGGTTTTATAACTGGGTCTCCATTGACATAGTTGCTTCAACAAGATAGTTTGCGCAATTTCTAATAGTCTAATATGAGCTCATCAACCAATTTTGTGAACTTAGTAAATCATTGCAGATCCTTCTAGAAATGGTGCTATGCCACATCGTTAACAGTTTCTTCTTCTTCTTTTTTTTTTTTTTTGGCAAAACAACGACTTCAATGAAATCAATGTCAACTTATAAATACATGTCCAATAATTTTAGTACTGTTACTCTTCAGAGCAATTGTTGATGATGCTTGTATTATGATATCTTCAACAAAAAATAAAACCAGTAAGTCACAACTCTTAGCCAATAGTAACGATCATTGTTAAACAAAAGAATTAACAAGGAAGAGAAAACATCAGTTTCATCTCTGCTGAGCATGTTATAAGCAAGATTCGCAGTATCGGTATCTGAATCGGACCATTCCTACGAATATCGGGATCAGCAGTATCGGAAATATCGGTAGTTTCGTATCGGAGTATCGGAATTTTTGGTATCGAAAAACAAATAATAATTAACATTTTAGAAAGTATATTTTATACATTTATGCATAATTTTAAGTATTTCCAGTGTTGTTTCTTAGCAGTTTTGAAATTGAATGAAATAGTAGTCACCCTTGCCAATTGGTTTATCATGCGATAGATAAGTTTTCTTCTTTTACATGCTTGTACAATCTTACTATGTTTTTACACCTTTGCCGATTGGTCTTTTCCGTTCAATTTTCTTTGCCGAATTGACCGGGAAAGAGACCCCCAATGTTGGTAAAGGTATCGGGTATCGGTCAGTATCGGATCGGGACATGCCAAACCATATCGATATCGGCCGGATCAGTATCGGCCGATACTGCAAACTATGGTTATAAGTGAAGATTAACTTGGAAATAGAGGAAGCTTATTATATTCAAAAGCATATTAATTAAGAAAAGACAGGAAGGAAATAAGAATGCAGTACTGTTTCGAGGTTACGTAAATACCATTACTCATCTTAGGGTGGTCCACTTTTATTCCACCTGCTGCAGAGAGAACTGCCAAGCAAAATCATCTCAGGATTAGTAAGAGACAAGGCGGTAAAGCATAATTCACTTGAACAAGAAAAGTATCCAAAATATTGCTGAAATTTTATAGACTGCAGTAACAAAAGGTTATCCAATAGTCCTGAAATCATTGCAGCAAGCACAGAAGAATAACCGGAGGATAGTCAATGCGTGAAGAGATACAAATATCACAAGGTCAATGGCCCTTAATACAGATGAATATACAGATGAATAGAAGAAAAGGATTCATGTAGGCAACCTGGCAGTTGAGATAAAGGCTTTCTAGTTGCTGCTGGTGCTATAGGTCTGGACGTCTTTTAGACTATGTTGCATGAGAGTACGGAGGTGGATACGGATAAGGATATGATACGGTACGAGATACGAGCATTTTCATATAGGTGCATGAGTAGTTATGTTGCATGAATACGGATACAGATACCCACACGATAACAGGTTTTAGGCAAGAATTGAATATCCGACTTAGAATTCCCAATATGATCCCTCTCAGTAAGGCACAAAGTTACCAGACCACATGCATTTACCCCCATTGTCAGACTGGGGCACGGAGTTTCTCATGTTCAATCCAACTTGCTGCTTACATAGCTGTTGATTTGACATATCCAATTTGGTTGTTGGGAAAGGGATGCTCTTAAGTCCTCCAATCATAGTGACGTTCACCAGTATTGAAAGCATAGAATAAATCCATCTACGTCAAATCCTAGCTCTACAATTTATGAGGTATACAAAAAAATCACATTCTTATATACCATTTTAAGGAATGGCGCATTTCAAGATTGCATTTTTTAAACAAGTGTTACCAATTTTGGCATTAATAATTGGGGGGCAAGATCAATGACCCAAACACACGTGCACTTACTTCGTGCCCATGAAGAAAAATATAAAAAAGTATAAATTGTTCTCTCCAACAAATAAATACAAGTATCACTAATTCATAAAGAACATACATGCAACATTTGTTGGACGAAACAGATCTAATAGTTAGTTGACTTGACACTACATACTATCAGAATAAACGTTTATGAAGTACGTAAAAAGGGGGAAATACCTGATATAGCTGGAGTGAGAATTCCATCTCCAATCACCATGCATGTGCCAATAAGGACAACAACAAGTAGAGTGTTCTTTTTATATGCATGTGCCTCTAACCATCCCTTGATTTTGGCAGCAAGAGAATTCTCATCGAATGCATGGCAAATGTATGTTGTTAGTTCTTCATCAGTACGATGCTGGTTGGGTATGGTTTTTATTTTTGCATGCCTACAAAGTAGCGAATACAGTGCAAAAGTCCCACCTGTGAAACATAGCTATGTAAGCACGCTTGTAGTAGACAAAATCATCTAGAAAATCAAGATATTGTAAAGTTTGTAGTACATGAAGTTGATGATAAAGAGTGCATCAATTACTACACAATAAGTTGCATGGGTACTCCTTCAGAGGACCATATCCATTTCTGTATCCTATCATATTGGACATGGTACTTCCTCGGCACTCATATCGAATATAACCCTCACATGTCTAGGCCCCAAAGGATCCCAAAAGGTGCGTGGAAGTGAATTGGTATGGAAATCACCAGAGAGAACTTTACCTCAGTAGTCAGTATATTTCAAGATTAAGGCACATGTGTAATAGTCATCACAATCTCAATGAGAAGTGAAGGAAACTTATAAAATCCCCATTGTGTGATACATAATTGAGATATTAGAGAGTAACATTTCCTTTGAAGTGGGTCCTTCCTCAAGATCTAATATAAATAATATATGAGAAATTTTGAGTTACACACCAATTTATTTATCCATATTTAAGGTGTACCCCACATGGTTACCATAATGTATGACACCCCACACTTTTGACGGAAACCGTCTCCAACTAAAGGTCAACTTTTTTGACAAAAATTTTTGGACAAAAATACCCCCTTCATACACGGCAGAGGAGGGGGGGGGGGGGGGTGCTGGGAAGAGGGAAGGAGTATTTCGGTTAAAAACTAACAATCAAAGCAGTTGACTATTAGTTTCCGTTAAAAGTGGGGGGTGTCATACATTATAGCAATCGTGTGGGATATGCCTTTAATATGGATAAATAAAGTGGGGTGCAACTCAAATTTATGGACATTGTATTCATGAATACATATAGTTGTATCTACACCGTACCCGTATCCTAAAATATTTGTTTAGAAATAATGTATTCGAAGTCCATATCATGTCCATTCCAAATTCATGTCCATGTCTATGTAGCCTAACTATACAAAAGGACTGATAAATGTCCATCATTCAAATGAGCACCATATTTTCCTACACAGACTCACCAAAAATTCTGCAACTATTTGTTTATTGAAAATGTAGAGGTTGAATTCAACAATTATTGTCAGTTAGGATGCTGATGTAAACCCAAAATGTTATCACTGCTACAAGACTTTACCGCATTTCTTAGCAAGCCTTAAGGCCCTTAACAGTCTAACTAATATAAGAAAATGGAGATACGATTTATGATGGAGCCCTGGCCTGCATTAGGTTGAGAGGCTTCACCAAGCCCAAACTCCCCACACTTGACATGCATGATGCAGCTAGTGCACAGGGAAATGGACTTCCCTTTGTCAACAGCTAAAATAATCCATATCCCACTAGCACCTTGACTAACATCTAGAAAATCCCAGAACCTACCGTGCTTGCCCAAAAAAGTGTCATTAAGGGTAAACTTTACTGTTTCCTGTAACTTTCTGAATAAAGACTTAAGGCACAACATCGTATCTTCTTAAGCCAAGAAAATTATAGCTCGAGATCTAACGAAGAAGAAATCATGGGGTTTCGCAAATTTTCAATTTTTCAGATTATGCATGTATTTTCCTTTTTTGAACTATTGGATTCAAATTGAGGCAATGTCTCTTGTTTCCTTCCAGTTCATGTTCCTTTACTCTTCTCTCACATTTGTGGATTTTCCACACTGCGACCATTTGCATGTATCTTTTTACCTTCTCTCAGACAATTATTTAAAACTACCACAAAAATATTTTAGGGAGCATAACACATGAAGAATTAAGCAATGAGTATATTTTTGATGAGAATGCTATTAGATTCATGGCCATATACCTTAAAGTTCACTGCTCTCTACACCAAACAGGATAGGGAGAGAATATTCATCCTTAATGAAAATGCCTCAAGTGATGAAGAGAGGATATTCCATCCAAAATATATCTTAGCTATCTTTCTTCTCTTTTCCCAATCTTTTGATATGCAACATACAAAACAAGCCTACAGCTCTATTTTTTTATTACTGGTTGGTACTTGCTACCAAAATGATCTTCAGCACTTCCTTTTAATAGTATTCCAATGATATCAGCAGATACAGAAACATATGTTGAGGAAATAATGCTTGCTCAGTGCTTGGTCTAAAGTAAAGTTGAATTTTTACATACATCCTTTCAGCTTTGACATGAAATGATGTGTAGTATTAACTAGTGACAAAGAGCAGCAATTTACCTTGACCATTGTCGTTTGCCCTCAACACTACAAGAACATACTTGAAGAGTGCAACGATAGTAAGAGAGTATATAATCATTGAAAGAGCTCCAATAACTTCATCGGGTTCTGTTACTCCATGAGGAAACGTATTGTAGAAAACATACAAAGGTGATGTGCCTAAGTCCCCAAATACCACTCCAAGACTCTGAAATGCAAGCCTGACTAGTAATAATGATGAAGACTTCTGCATTGGAAAACTAAAGCATGTAAGCATAGTCATTTCCATTGACCTAATTTCAAGGGGAAAAAAGCTAAAGAAAATCTCCTAATTTATAAAAAAGTTCTTATGATTGAGATGACAAAAATGAACAGGAGTAATGAGCACATTTTAAATGGTGCGACATTATTCACCTAGTTTTAATGTTAAATTAAAATTTCTTCTTATTTAAACAGATAAAGCAATTATTAATATTCACAGTATCCTTAAATAGAATGTTCAGAATTTTAAGAAATAGAACTTGTTGGCTCACTAAACAAATTATTGAATAATAAAAACAAAACCAGCAAAGAAGTTAATAAAACTAGGGTAAATTTCTAGTATAAGGACACCTCCTTATACATGTTCCATGACCATAGATGTGGAGCCACTACATTAAGCATCTAAACCTAACTTAGGAGAAAACATCAATATTGAAGGGAGCGAGAATTATTCTTTGGGTGGGGTTTGGTGGGGTGTGTGTCTATGAGGCACCGACACTCCAAAATTTATACCGTCTATGCCGTATCGGACACACGTATTGGACATATTACAGACACTCCGAAATATACTAGGACACATCAAAATATGTGTCAAATCCGTATCGCGGTGTCTGAAAAGACCAATTGGTTGACCGGTCCACTTGACCAATCAGTTGACCACTGTAATTGGTTTCAAGGCAGCCCGCATATTGACAAATTTTGATATGATTTTACAAATCTTTTTAGGATTAGTCTAGAATTTTCTATTGAGAACTTATACATGTAACAAATCTAGCAAATTCGATCAAATCTTTGACCTTGATTTGATTATGATATTACCTTTCTTAGGATTATATTTAGAAGGCTTTTGTTTAGGATTACGATTAGATTTCTCCTTCACCAAGTTTCATAAAGCCTATATAATGACTTCGTTGTAGTAGTTTTATTGAACTTCAATAATATTACTACTTTTCATTGAGATTTCTTCTTCTTTTTTCTAGTGGATTCCACTGCTGCGGATTCAAGAAATCGTTCTGGGATTCGAACACCTATAACGTCCGTTTCGTCGACATTGGTTATACCTGCTTCACTTCAGCGTGGTACCACCCTCAAAAATTTCGGCAAAACAACCTCAAAAATTTGCTTCCACCAAGCAACTATGTACTGTAGGAAGTTACATATATTATTCCCTACATAAGGTGGTATTATAGTCAGGTTCCTATTTTCTTGATCAAGTTAACTTACTTTATTAATAAGAATTTGTTTCCTATTAATGTTCTTCCTTAAAAGTATTTACCAATTAAGTTTAAGATATAATCTTATTAACTAAGCTAAATCCTAGATTTAAGTGAAAATAAATCCTAAATGAATTATTTTAAACTCTAGCCCAATTGTTCTAATTGCTAAAAGCTCTAAATCCTAACTAAATACAAACTAAATCCCATATAAATCCCAACAATCCATCCGATTTAAACCAAAACCCATGGTAATCACAAACCTATTAATTCAAATTCAGCTAAACCAAATTGAATCCCAATCCACTTAGTTTCCTCCTGCCAAATCCTTTAACTCATCCAAATCCTATATACTACCTAGCTATATATCTACTATCTTGTTATAATCTAACTTCTTATCTATGTATATACATACTAACTAATCTTCCTATCCAGCCGTCGATTCCCTCCAAATCTAAAATAACAAGTCCAAATCTAATTCAATCAAAATCCAACTTTGATTTAAATCCCCAAATCTCTCTCTCAATTCAAATTTAACTTAAACCTACCTATTAAGTATCTTTTGATAAATTATATCTAAAAATCAATCATCTCCCCCGCTTCTCCATCCCGATCGAACTCTCCCCTGACCTCGCTTGCATCTCTTATACCATCACATGCAGCACAACCCAGCCACCACTTGCGACTTCGGTGACCCATCACCGACAGTCCACGCCTCCACCCAACAACCTAGCAAACCTTCCCCGACCTTGACGATTGCTATCATCAGAGTCTGGCGCCAGCAGCCGGTCGCACTTGCAGATAGCTCGGCCTGACTCAGCTCGTCCATCCAGTCGCACCTAAGACAAAAAAATAAAGCAGTTGCAACAACATAGACGCCTTGGCTTCCCCTGTTCAGTGATCGACTGAGCCCCCAACAGTCCGAAGACCCCACGACCACCCTGGTCAACCCCCATAACACCGTCGACCACTTCCCTTACTCTGACGAACCTCCAAGCACTCGGGCAAACACCGACGATAGAGTCGGCCTATCAAAAACGAAATCCCCTCCGATCGATCGAGCGTCGTCCCGATGATCCAGAGCTCCTTGTCGCACGCACAATCAATAAAAACGTGCGTAAAGAGTTCCCTTACTTGTACGATTCGACAAAATTAGATTTGGTCGAGGTGGTCGATGAATTTGATCTGTATCCTTTGAAAATCGTCGATTCTGCTGTAGGAGTACGGACTCGATTCTCTTTGTATGAACGTATGCTTGAGACAAGCCTTGCGTCGTTGGATTCGCAAATATGCATTAGTATTATACTGATGACAACTAAATTATTTGTTAAAAGAGATTTGTTTTATTGGTTGATGAGAATAGAAATGTGGTACAGGAAAGTTACCTTCTTCAATGTTTTGATTATATGTCGAAAGTGATACATTTCAGATTGGAGACCGACTAAAAACCACTGCTCCCCAACCCACTCCCCCCCCCCCCCCCCCGAAACTGCCGAATCAGAAAGTCATTGATACCAAGTTTTTTGAACCTTGCCTTTGATCCACTCACACTGGATTTTATATCTCATATACTATTCACTAAATGGGGCCCAAACATGATTAATTACTCTCTTTATCTATTCCAGCGTAAAAAGAATTTATAAGACTCGACCAATGTTTCTAAATTTGATTGTTGTAACAAAACTTGCCAATGTTATATTAAGCAGTTACCTTTAAGTGCTCGGTCCATGGTTGGTCATCGAATGATAAGATTACTCAGCTACTAGTCACAATTATCCATCCACTTGGAATTTTCGTAATATGCGACCCAATTAATTGGATTAAATGCCAAACCACTGGACCGATTAATCTTCTTTTTTTCATAACACTGGAGTTCAAAATTAGACGAAAATATGTAGAGAGCTGAGATTTTGAATAACAAACTTCCTAAATTTGGATAATCCTGAGCAGAATTTGAGGGTAGACATGGGCAGTTATAACCAATTACCATAAAAATGACCGCAAATATATGGTAACCTAATCAATAACTTATTTAAGGGGATAGGGAAGGAGAATGTACCCACCCATACACCTACATAGATCCGTCGCAGTCTATACAAAGAAACTCTTGAAACTTGCAGAAATTCTCAATGTGAACTGCTACAAAAACTATAAATAGCCTACCCTAAATCAGCGTCTGCAAAGAAAAAAAGAATTAGAGAATCAAATTTCATGTTTTACTATAATTTTTAACCTCCAAATCATGCTAATCTTTTTTCACGTAATCCATATATCCTCCTAACATTTCAACCAAACCCATGTACAAGTACAACATAGAGTATATAATTTACTTAAATATCCTTGAATCCAAACCTAATCCTAACCTCCATATTCTTTCTCAAACTTAAGAAACAAAAATTGCTTTTGCCCCAAAATTTTGGGTTGGGTATTTTAATCTGTTTTCTTTCGTTTAACTTTATCAAGCGCCAAATGCTAAACCTCCACATGGTACCTACTTAAAACTCAAACCATCTTCTCCCGATCTTCATCCTCATATGCTAGGTAATTAAACCCAACTCCTCTTTTCATATCCCTCTAAAAGCACATGAAAAATTCTTTCAACTTCTTCCTTGTCACCATAGTTTTACCAACTTTCAACTATCTTGACCATCGCCAGGTTGAGGCAAGTGCACAGTTCTTAAGTGATTATTGTAAAAGGTAGTGAAAATTGTAGAAAGAGGAAGAGAGAACAATGGGAAGCTTTATTGAGGGGGTCTGGACCGCTATTTATATGATGAGGATTGAGGTCCTCAGTGTGGAACTAAAACAGATCGACTAATAAAGAAACAAAAAGAGAGACATAATACTCTCTTAAAAAACAAAGAAAGAAGAAGCTTCGTCTTTTCTTTTCTTTTCTTTTCTCCTTGCTAACTGAAATCAATTCCATTAACTTTTCAATCTCTTCCCGAAATTCCGCTTACCAAAATTCACTAAACACTTGTCCCCTATCTTCTTCACCAAACCCCTCTTCTTTAATCTTTTTATGGAACTCCAGTTACTAAACTTCACCTTACAATTGTCTCCTATCTTCTTTACGAAATTTCATCCAGCCAAAGTACATTTCCTCTTTTTTCTAGCTTTGTTCTACTAATCCTAATCTTAGCTCCTTGATGTTATGTTTGCAAAATGAAAAGTTGTATAGAAATTGGAAAGAGTAAAGTAAACTGTTCTTAGCCCCAACAAATTCCCATGTTTTGCATTTTGAATAGTAAACTAGGAGACAAGTAAGACCCACAAAACTCAAAAGTGGAAATGTCTCCAAATTTTTATTTATTTCCATAGAATGGTAGTGCATACCACAAGTAGTTTTCATTAAGGCAATGCAACGTAAAACAACATCCAGAAAGTAAAAGGTTAAGTAAAACATGACGCGCCAAATATTCGTGGCAAAATTAAAAGTCAACAAATCCCTTGACCAAGGATAAAAGGAAACTTCTCTCCTCTTAGTTTATATCAAGTTAGATGGAAAGTATGAAAACATCCAGAGAGTAAATGAACATCCAAATACCAAAGTAAAAAAAAGTTAAGTGAAGAGCGAAACAGAAGTCAATAAATCACTTTGAAATAGGGCAAAAGGAACTTCTCCGTTTTAGTTTACATCCAAATAGGTGGAAAGTTATTCATAAAAGTCAATATATTATATTGAGTTTTTCCAACTTTTGAGTGTTTGGGCGTTGAAAACTGAGTCTTTTTAGTTGAATAAACTTTTCATGATCACCCCTCCCCATTCCCCTCTCACTAGCATGTCGGCGAGGGTAAAATCCCTGGCTTGCATGTATCACCAAGGTAGAAAGTGTCCGTCGATACCGATACATATAGGCCACAACATATTGATTTGACCTGTCCCAATCAAATATTGACCCCAAAAACTCTCTTTCCTGGTCAATATGCAAAAGAAAAATTAAAAGAAAAGATGAGTACCGGTAAATCAATGTCGACACAATGATTTGGTCATGTTGGAGACCCGCATGCTATCTTGTGTCAATAGTATTGTGGATTAAACTATATTGAATATTATTCCATTTGAAATTAATGTAAAACAACAAACTATGCATAAAATTATGCCTAAATGTATCGAATATGTTTCTTATTCTAATATTCGTATTCTTATTCTTATTATTTTGCTTTCCAAAAGGAAGAACTATGAAACCTTGTTCCAAAATTACAGTCCTGGCGATACCAGTACTCATGAGAAGGGTCGGGAACCGATTCCACCGGTATGGCGAACCATGTGTACCGCGTTTGGCCTGACCCACGTCATAAGCCAGAGTCAGGCGATTATGAGAACCACTTTTCTTTTCAACTTTGCTTAGTTTGGCCGCCGCCTAGGCTCTACCTAGGCAAAAGGGAAAGTGTGACTTTACAAAGTGGCTCCAAAGTAGAGAACTGTGATGGACTTATATCATTAAATCCATTGTTTATAAGTTTTAGATCACTTGAATTTATCAATTTTTGGCACAAATAAACACAAAATCAAGTTTTTAATCAAGGATCGAGGGGCTGGCAACTGGCAAGAGATGGAGACACTGTGGGTACGAGATTTAAGATGCATTAGATTGGGAAGGCTGGGAAGGGGGATTATGGAGTATTGTGGATAAGAGAATTCGGTGTATCAAATAATCAAGAGTCGAATACACGGTATGGGCTTGAAAGCGATGAACAACCGGTCTTCGATGTTGACTCAAATGGCAACATTAGTCTCCAACTCCTATCAACATAACCAACGGGTCCTTCCAGCTACAAGCTCTTGACTTGCCAGCAGAAGTTATCGCATGCTAATTTTATTCCCACCAAATAAGTCTCGAAAAGAAAAGAAAAAACAACCTCATTTTCATCTTCCTTTTTCGCGTGTATCGAAAAGTAGACAAATTCCTATACTTTCCAATTTCCAGACATGTACATTTCAATATTTTTCATATCCCCATTGCTTATGACTTTCTTTTAAACAGTTTCCAACTGCTGAACACACTTCCATCTCCCCACTTTCGCGCTCCCATCAGTTTATTTTTCGCAAGACATTATAACTTCATTTAAAAAAATAAAAATAAAAATCAGAACTATTTCCAATTGCCAGACACACCCAAGCGAGCTATATATACATCAATGATTAAATATCAAGAACCAAAACGAATAAAACCCAAATTGGGAAATGGTGGATGATATGATTACGATTAAATACCTTCTCCATGTACATGTTCCTGAGCCTCCCAGCCTCCTCGTCCATGGGCTGATCGAGGGTCTGGTCAAGGGCCCACATCCTCCCCTTCCCCCTCTCCCCAACCGCTCCTCCTCCTCCGTTGGTCGCCGGCGCCGACGACATTGCCAACACTAACAAAATCAAATCAAGAAAGTGGCACCCGGCCAGAAACTACAGCACCATCATCTCCGCCTTCACCACCATCACAACGGAAGGAGGGAAGATTGTGATGATGGTGGTGGCGGCATGGGAATTTAGCAATGCCATTGTTGTTGGTGGTGGTCTCAATATTATGGAGAGAGAGAGAGAGAGAGAGAGAACGATGACACCCAAAATAGGAAGTGAATGACACGTGGAGGAGGGAAGAGGTTGACAGAAGGGAAGTTTTGACAGAGATTTGTTTGAAATTTTGTAATGAAATGAATGATGGTTAGATTAGAAGGGGGGTGGGACTGTGGCTGGCAATGACATTCATTCAATTTGCCCTGTCCTAATCCCTTCTTTACATATGCCTTTTTTTCTTTTTTTACTTTTACAGAGTTTTTGATGTAAGAAATGTAAACATTTCTTTTTTAAAATTTATTGCAATTGGATTGATTGCTGTGAGTAAATCTAGTTAGAAAGGATTTACTTCTTGCAAAGCACAAACTAAACATAACCAAACTGAATTAGAGTAGTTGGTCGATCTCAGAATAAAGAGTTCTATCTGCTGTTTTTTATGCGAATTTTCAATTTGATTTGTAGTTATAATAACCATAAATTTATGGTATCCGTCACGTCCTTTTATTTCTAGTAAAAGAAAGTATTTTTAAATAAATTAACTAAAATGAAATTATTTTGTAAAAATTTGAATTCACGAAAACTTTCGTCATCTGGGATGGCAAAAATATATATATATTTTTTTATATTTGTCAAATTTTTGCCAACTGGGTTGGCAAAAATCTGACAATAGTTTTTTTTTTTTTTGGATAGCTAGGTTTGATTTATTTTTTATTTTTGGTTTTAAAAAAAATTAACCAATAGATTTTCTAAAAATAATTTAAAATTAACAAAAATATTTTTTCAAATATTATATACCACATCAATTATCATTCAAAATATAATTTTAGAAATAGCAACCATTTGATTATTATCTATACTAATTTGTTATTATGTATACTAATATAATTTTGAAAATATAATTATTATCTATACTAATTTGTTAAATAGCAACCTTTTTGATTAAATAAAAATCTATTATTAGTTAAATTTTTATTATCTATACTAATTTTTTATTATCTATATTAATATGAATGATAAGCGTTTGATTAAATCAATATATAATTTTTTATCAAAATATACTAATATGAATGATAACTGTTTGTTATTATCTATACTATTTTTTTATGAAAACCTCTGCTGGTAATTTTTTTAAGGCACTAGTTTTGAGGGATTTTATTATTCTATTTATGAAAACCTTCGATTGTTTATGAAAACCTCAAATTATTTATTTCATTTATTCTTGTGAAAAAACTTTCAGAACCGCTCGTTACCCGTTCATCGAAATACCGAAAAAAAAATTCTACACAAATACCATTTTTAATCATCTTCACACTGATATATTATATGATAATGTTTGAAGGTCCGGAGACACCAATGTTTACTCGTTAACATCAAAATACCGAAAAAAATTTGAAAATAAAATTATCGAAAGTAAAATTTGGAGGTCGAAATATCACGTTTTTGCGATTCTAAATTTTTTCGAAGTCCGTCAAACGGTGAAACAGTTTTACTTTTCGTTACGGTCATTTCGGCATAAGTTGAACCTTGTTTCGATATCTCGGTCAAAAGTTATGATACTTTAAAGTTTTAAATTTTATACTTTTGTCTATAATATGTGCGTCTTGTTTCGGATGAATTTTTTTTACACTAATTGTGTTACTCTTGTGGAAAACATACAAATCGACCTATTGTTTGACGAAAAACGATTTCGAAATAAATAGTTATGGCCACTCGAAGTCTGCTCGACGGCAGACGTAATTTTCTTACGGCATATTATTTTTTTTATTTTTGGATATTCAATGATAGCATATTTTATTTTAAAAAATTTTAAAACCAACAAAAAAATTTGTTTAAACCCAACTATCAAAAAAAACAAAAAACAAAAATTCAAAAAACAAAAATTATTGTCAGATTTTCGCCAACCCAGCTGGCAAAATTTTTGAAAAAAAATAAAAAATAATATTATATATATATATATATATATATATATATATATATATATTCGCCATCCGAGATGGCGAAAGTTTTCGCGACTTTAAATTTTTACAAAATAGTTTCGTTTTAGTTAATTTATTTAAAAGTATTTTCAGTACATCAAATTTTCTGTTTTTAGTATCACGAACTCCGAGTCTTTCTTGCTCTCTTTATCTGTACTAGTAACGTGCACGTGCTTAAAAAAAAATTTAATATAAATTTATTATAAATACTATCATCTCTAGAAATTAAACTCATGCAACCAAGGATAATGTCTTTCACCTTAACCACTTGAGTTGGATATTGTTTAGTTATAAGTAAATCATATTAGATAGTTGAATAATTAATTTTTAAAATAATTAATTAATCCTTGTATATTTACAAGGGTTATTTGATATTATCCCCTCTTAGATTAGGTATATTAATATTATCCCATGTTAGATTAAAAGTTGATAATACCAAATATCGTTAAAAATTTTAAAGTGTCGTTAATGAGTTTTGAAAGTATCGTTAAAGAGTTTTTAATGATACTTTCAGGAGGGTATTCTTAACTTTTAATCTAACAGAGGTAATATCAATATACCTAATCTAAAATTGGGGGGGGGGGAGGGGGGGGGGGTAGGGTAATATCAAATAGTTCTATTTACAAACGGCTTAGAGGGTTCAATTTTGAGCTATATCCAAACCACTTGATATGTAGAGATGTTTTGAGTTATGACTCGACTTTTATTTTATTTTTTAATTTTTTTATTATATGTGGTTTGCAGTTAAAACCAAATTAGCTGAATTATTAATACAGTATCAAATACATCTTTAAGATTACGTGGTGGGGTTATGTTCAATGCTATTTGATTTGCGGTTAAGTACGATCTTGAATATTTACTATTTGGTTAAACATAAAATATGGAATGCTCATTCGAAGCTAGGAGGGTCAAAATATTTTTATTTTTATAAAAAAGAATTATAGGGTGATAGCTAAAAATCTGTTTTAAGATTATTATGTTAGAAGAAAAGTGATTTGAACCTAAAAAGCTAATACGTAAATCCATATCTTGAAATTTACTTTTTCATTATTTAAGGATCTGTTTGGTAAATTGTAACTGTAAAAAAATTTAGATTTATACTTTCAATGATGGATTTCATATACGAATTCATCGACTTTCTTGTCTCCCTGGTAGGAGATAAACGTGTTTGGTTGAGATAGAAAAGTAAAAAATACGAAATGGAATAGTAGACAAATGTGTTTTTGTTGAGATAAGAAAGTAAAAAGTGGAATAATATATTATAATAGAAAAAATTATAATTAATTAACATAATAATTTAATAAATTAAATAATTAGATTTATAAATGAAGATAATTAATTACTAACTAATTAAGAATTAAAATTTTATAAATTAATAGGTAATCAATTAATTACTAACTAACAAAAATTATAAAAAATTAACAAGTAATTAGTATTACTAAAAAAAATAAAAGTAAAATTATTTAAGAAGGATTTGACCTTAATATGTGTCATGGTCACATGTAAAAATAAAAAAATTAAACATACTCTTAACCTATGTGGTTCATGCACATATCGGGCCAATAAAACATGTCAAACTATAAGTTAAGGCATTATCACATTCAACCAACCATGTTATTGGAAAGTTTTGACTCACACGATAGCTAATCCAATTGTAATATTATTTTATTAAAATTCTACCAAATTTTTATGCTTTCTTTCATATTTACTTAGTATTACGGAACATTTATTTACGAAATATTGGTATTAGAATATCACAATCTTGTTTAAACTGGGTCTTTTATGGTGTGCTTGAGCCCCTTATAAACATATAAAAGTGCACAATTTTAAAAAATTTGGGACTATTGATCTTGTAATATTTGTTTATGAATGTTTGTTGATAGCAAATTCTACTGGCTCTTGTGGTCAGTGAGAAGAGGTATAATCGATCTCTCTGGCTAGACGAACGATTTCGGAATCAAACCACGGAGGAGGTATAGGACAATAGACCCAAATAACATGTAACACAACGTGCACAAAATCTCGCGAGCGTTTGAGAACACACTTTTGAAAAAGAAAACGGAAGTTTGGTGGAGTTGGAATATTTAACTTACGTCTGGAAGCATCATTTTGGAGTTGGACAACGCTTCAATCTGGTTTGATATTTGTGAAACTCCTTTGTAAACTCCAATTTCTTCTATTTTTTGTAAACTCTAACTTAAATAAAACTCCAGTTTTCATGATTTCAAATCTTCAAAATCCAAAATAAACCAAACTCTATCTGGGGTTTCTTGTGCAGTTTGTAGGGGACCAACTGTAACATGCATGTTAAGAGCAGAGCACCACCAAGAGGAGAGTACTGTGGAAGTGGACCAACCTGTAACATGTTATGAGACCACAACCAAAAGGAGGTTGGGATCAATGATTGTTGTCTGTGAATCTGTAACGCTGCGTCGAATCTCAGTGTACGAAGCCAGCCATCCTTGCCTGTAGTAAATAACTCCCTCCACTTGTAACCTGTAGTAAAACAAAACACAAGAAACAAACAAGTTTTACACACATGATGCATGTAACTGGCAAATGTTACATAATTCTCTGGTGAAATAGACTAATTACATTTTGGGTCAATGACCCCAACAAAGTCATCCAACCAAAACCGTAGTATCATCCTTGATGCTGAATATAGGTCTGTACAGTATTCCTGAGCCTTCGATAACTATCAAGAAAAATAAAAAATCCTCAACACGAGGTCGGTCGCAGAACTTTACATCTCTAACAAAAGAAAGTCGGTACAATTAGACAACAACAAGAACTGGAACTTGCACAGTTACTACTACTACTACTACTACCTGTAATACAAGTTATTTTGGCAGTAAGAAGATAAGCTTGTCTGTAATATTAGTTTTCTAGTAAGAAGATTTGTTCAGTATAGGTGCTGTGATATTTGGAACGTTTCTCTCAGCGCTCATGCATGTTTGGTCAGTCATTTGATTTAGTCAATAGAGTAGCCACCCCACCAAAGAATTGCATCGTAGCGACAGTGGGGTACTGTCGAAGCATGATGCATGCATGCATCTGCCTCTCGATCTAGCATTTCGTTGGAGACTACTTCACTTCACTTGTAGTATAGGAATATGATTTTTTACCATCATATTGAGGAGGGGAGGGGGGGGCCTGCACAAATTGACAGCTGAGATGATAGATAGCTCAGGCTACAAAAACTAGTTCAATCTGCAAGTAAACAATATAATTGTACGTCTTATATCTTAAAGATAACAACTTATCTGTTAAAAAATCTCTTCTTTCTGTTTTTGATCTGTTACATTGTGATATTGAGAGAAACCCCCTCCGGATGTAAGATACTATTTCATGTTGATGGGCTAAAGTTATGTATCTTAACTTTTAAGTGACTAAGCTATCACATATTATATGAAAGGACAGTGCTACATGGACCGCCGGATTGGCCCGCGGTCACGTGTCGCCCGCAGATTGGAGGGGGGCCAGGTTTTTCGGTTGCGGGCAAATTAGCATTTTCCTATATGAAATCTCACATATTGTTAGTTATCAAGTCAGACAAAAAACACTAATCAGTAGATACTGGTGCAAAGTTCTAAGGTCCTCATTTGCTTTTATACTCTAGATAAATTATCTGCTCTTTTCAACAATAATACAAATAACATTATTTCATGAAATATGACAAAATAAGAGGATTCCAACAAGACATGCAAAGTTTACATATGCTGTATCTTTATAGCAAAAAGGGAAAAAGGAAGATCACAATGTTGATCAGTGATCTTCCTTTTTAAGAATCCATCGTGAGACATTTCTGTTTGCATATACAATGCAAGATAATAAACAAATAGTGTTAAGACAAAACCAATTAATATAAGGCGACTTTTCCCACACTTCTGAGTTCTCAGTAAGACCTCATTTGCATATACGATACAACATTATGTGATTCACGTAGAGAACAAATACCCATTAAGCATCTATATTCTCCACAATTCATATATATTTGTGGGTATTAATTAAAGTGTAAAATAGCTTTAAGTATATTATATATATTTACAAAATCTATATTCTCCACAAAGTAAGAGTACATACGTGAAACTGAATTGTAAGGTTAGGTTTGACATTGTTTATTAACATGTTTTTGTTTATTTTTTAGAAGCAACAACAGAAGTTATTTGTAACAACTAAAGCTGGAGAAGGTCGTCTTCTTCTTCTTCTTCTTTCTTTTTTATTGTATTTTGCGCTTGAGAAAATATGTTTAAAGTGCCCGAATAAGTAAAAAAGAAGATTGTTTGACAAACAAGTGCTTAATAGGACTGTACTAAAAGACCACAACACTTGTTTATGTATCAAAGATTACAATAAGTGTTAGTAATGTAGACGACGATCACACTAATCTTTGAAGCACCCAATTCAAGAAAATAGTTAATGTATAATTCAATAATGCTAGATGAGATATTCAGTTCAGTATATATGGTAATTAGTCTTTCACTCGATAGCTGTGGAGGAGTACTTGTAGGCGAGACTGACTGGGTATCGGATAGAAAGAAGAATATGAGGCACATAGGTGTCAATTACAATATGCATAGCCTTCTTCTAACTGCACTTCCATATCAATCTCGGCTACTCTCTCTAGATCTCGACTTCTATATGCACTTCCATGACCATCTTCCTCTGGGACCGTAGATTAGTATTTATAGACAACAAATAGAAGAAGAAGAAGATCATTTAATGCACAAATATTAACGATACATGATAGGAAGGAAAAACAATTTAACAATTTCGGAAAATTTCCCGTGACATCCTCAATTTTCCAAAATATGGTAGCTCCCCTGTTGACAAGTACAGCCCCGTCCTTCCTCCCACTCCATTTAGTAATTCAACCTTTTAAGAGAGAGACGAAGAGTGTGACGCCCTTCAATTTAATTAGGCTGTTGACAAGGGCACTACTAAAAACACTTGGGACTAGCTCAGGATTGGGGCTAGTCCATTAATGAATGAAGTTTACTCATACTAGTCCAAAAGTTTACTCATACTAGTCCAAACATAATCTCTCCTCCCAAACCCTCCAAACCTCCCCCGGAGCCCTCCCCCCTCCTAACTTTCTTGTCGGAGCCCTCCTCCTCCTTGTCGATGGCTCCCAAACTCTCGAAAGAATCAAGGTACAATTCTTCCTTCTCCTTGTTCTATTGCATTTCGAAATTTTTCCAAAAAATATCTTTCCAATTTTAAAATTAGGTCATACAAGTCCTGAATGTAGTTTCGGATGTAATTTCGACGTTTTTCTGGAGTCTCGTGCCCAATTTTAGGGCATACAAGATCGACATCCGTCGAACGTATGGAACAAAACCATGCGGGACTGTAAAAATTTTAACAGTTATGTATAAATTTAGGACTGTAGAAATTTCTACAGTCCTGTATACATATAGGACTGTAAAAATTTCTACAGTCCTGAATATTGAATTAATTTTGGGATGTTAAAATATATATCTTTTTTGTCTTATAATCACGACCCTCGGAAGGGCACTAAGGATGAATATATCATAAGAAGACGCCCTACTGCGTCGATGCGTAAGGAACGCAATGTTCAGCGTACTATTGAACCAGCTCTCACTATCCGCGACCCCGAGGCACTCCCTGAAGTTAGGAAACGTCGACTGACGAAGAAGACTGTCACTCGTTCGAAGAGACGTGCTCCTAGTACTCCTAGTACTTCTGGTTCTTCTTCCTCCTCCGATGAGGACGTACCAACTGGCCAAAATTGGCCAACTGATGGTGACCTTCTCAGCATGCAGATAGTCCTATCGAGACTCTGCCACAAACCCTCAGAAACTGGCCTACTGATGGTTCAGGACCTTCTCAGCAGCCAGATAGTCCAGTCGAGACTCGTCCAAACGGTTGCTCTATGTTGCCGTCGATCGAGAACCATATTGCATACCAAATATGGAACAATCCGGTAAGTACATTACGTTATGATAATTTTATATATAGTTGTAAGTTCTAAGTTCATCCAATTATTTATAGATAACTATATTTTATATATAGGTATAAGTTCATCCAATTGTTTACTTTTCAGGAGAGTTCTCGTATGTTAACGGTGATCAACAACGGCAAAAAGTGTAATACATGGGGGTTTGAATTATTGGGAGACGATGTGAAGGCTAAAATCATTCCCACCGGTTTATAATATTTGGGTAACTACTCATATACGACGGTGGATAATGCACTCATATCAGCATTTGTAGAACAATGGCATCCAGAAACTAACACTTTCCATCTACCAAACGGAGAGTTGGCAATTACCCTTGATGACGTCCATCATATATTGGAACTTAGGGTTGATGGTCGAGTCATGATGAATCATACTTTTGACGAATCGAGCATCAACTTTTACGACCATATCGTAGATTATGTATCAGGGTGTCTGGGAGTTGATGCGGCTAGTTTTACCACCCTTCGAGAATTCAAGAAGTCGTACGAAACTTTCTTTAAAATATTTGGAGGAGACATTCGCTGATCCGGAACCCGAAGTGGATAATAGCGATAATGTGGCCCGTGGATATATGCAGTTCACCTTAGGGCCTGTCGGCATTACGGATAAGTCTGGAACGTCGATAGATGCCAAATATCTCCTGAATTTTGATGACATAGACACGGTGGAAGAAATATCTTGGGGAAGCGGTATACTAGCATACCTTTACCGCGAGCTTGGTGAGGCATGCCGCGTCGGTTCCAAGACAATATCCGGATGCCAGACTCTACTCTATGTATAGATATATCTTTGTCAACTTGTATACATAATAATAAAAATTGTTGTTAATTTTTGGACTAATTTTTTTTAACTTGGTTACGTGAATGCATGGATATACGAGCACTTTCCAACCCTGCAGCGAGCTAAACTTAACCGAGGGTATGATGAGCACCTTCCTAGAATGTGCAGATGAAAGCCAACTAAGGCAGATGCCAAACGTCTACACACATTGGCCGTCCTACGGAATGCACTTGAAGATATGATGATAGAAGAGGTGAATTGAGACCTAATTTTTTAATGTTTGGTAATAATTTACTAAATTACGTTATGCTAAATGACGCTATGCTAAATTTCATGCGTTGCAGATTGTTTGGGATCCATATCATGATTTGCGACAGACTAGTCGTCCATTATAACCAGTCGCTTTATATCACGGTCTGATAAGTTATCATAAAATCGAGGAGGCTTATATGCCTGATAGAGTGCTCCGTCAGTTTGGCTACGTACAAACAGTTCCGAAGCGCACATTAAAAATGATAACTGCTCCGCGAGGTAAAAAACCGCTAAACTATATTCTTTCGGCGTTCAACTGGGTCTCGGACTTCTTCACTAAGTGGCAACGTCACGTTATTAGAGAAACTGAAAGACAAGTGTAGCCTTCGTATCCTGAAATTCGTGCTTAAATGTTGTTATTAGGTTAATTTGGGGCTATTGAGATTTTTCCATAATTTTTAGTTAACTAAAAACTAGTAGACCTAATTTTCTAGGACTTTCAAGAATTTATTTTAGGGTTAAATATAATTAAAAATATCCCAAACTTTTATTTTAGGTTCTAAATAATAAAATATATTTTCTAGAATTTTTTGGAAATTTTCTGATTATTTTTAGCATTTATTTTGAGTTAATTATGAAAAACTGAATTAAAAACTAATTTCTGAAAAAAAAAACCCAAAAAGTAACTAATTCTGCCCAGTCAGCAGACAGGGGCCCACCTGTCAGCCTCCCGCAGCGAACAATGCAGGGCCCGCCTGTCAGTGACCGCGGTGTGGGTGAGAGCCGAGCCGACCTCGAGCCGAGCCGAGTCAGAGTTCGACTCGGACTCAGCTGAGCCGAGCCGCATCCAACCGTGACCGTTCGATTTGGGCAGGGCTGCGCGGATGACTGCCACATGGCAAGCTCCTGAGCCGCGGCTGCTCTCTCTCTCCTATATATATATATATAATAGTTTAGTTATTTTTTAGGGTTTTTCTTGAGCCAATTTTTGGAGAATTGCCATCTAGGGTTCCTTCATCTTCCAGAAGCCATTGCGCATAGCTTTGGACTCCAACCGAGGCCTAGTTTCTTGTGTTAGAAAGATATTGAGGTTAGCTTTCTGATTATATAATTTGTTTTACAAAATTATGAGTATTAAATTCTGGAAAATTCGTAGAGTACAGCATGTCCGAAAATAGACGTGTTTTGATATTTTCGCGATTTCGGGAGAACCAGGAATCAGAATCATGAACCGTTTGAATTTTCGGAAAGATAATGTCGAGATCATTGACATATGTTTTTAACAGAATTTATTTCAAAGTATTTATATACTGTTAATTCTGTAGAACTTCTAGGTTAGAATTTAATCATCGGTGCACGATAGGAAACTTGTATGTGCCATAATTCCCAAACGAATTTGAATTCGGACGAGCCATAAATTACAACATGTTTTTGACACTGAAATATACAGGAATTCATGCATGAAAGTCGAGTTTGTGTCAGTTGACTTTTCGGTCAACAGATTGCCTCGATTTGCGTGCCATGAGTCTCAAGTTGATAAAATTCAGTTCCTTTGGAAAAAATTTAGGCATTAACATAAAAATTAGAATAATAAGATTAAAATAGGATTTTAGAGTAATTATTCCAGAATTAAATAAATTAAAATAAATTATCTTTTGACATGGTAAATTTGTAATACATAGGCTATTTGGACTGTGACTTGGACTCTGATTCATACCAGCAGCAGGACCCCAGGCGAGTACATTCTCTGACAGTTTTTATTATGTTAATTATATCTATAACTCTTGTTGTATAGCGTACATGACTCTGACACGGTTATTTATACGAGTTGGCATTATTGAGACCTGTCACGAGGAGTCGTGATTGGAATCCATCGTGCTAGCTGAAGAAAAAGGGGAAATATTAGTAGCTTATGTGATCATACCCAACCTTACATGCATCATAGCTCACCCACACCTCACGTCGGTGCAGCCTGACCCTTACATGCCTCATCGCTGTTACATATGGTTAGCCGGACTTGTTGGGGATGAACGCTAATCAATGTAATGAGTCATATAGTCCCAAGCCGATCACATGATATGCTGATGTTTCACACACTTGGTTAGATTTCCTTGACATGCATCTCTAGTATATTGATCTAGCATCTCCACATGTTCTAGTTATTGTTCTTGTACACACTTATATATCAGTTCATTGTTCTTGCGTGTACTTGGATTTCTATTTCATTGCTAGATGTATATTGATGACGATGTTCCAGTATTCCATTTATTCCAGTATTTCTTTATTCCAGCATTTTCTTATTCTAGTATTTCTTATTGCTAGTTTTTATATCTGTCTTGTATTTCTTTACACTGTGTTATAGTTTTTGTCAATATATGTGGAACTGCTGTTGGAGGTGTATTTCGTTCTAATCCTGACTGGATATTTTTTTCAGACTGTGACATAGAGGACTTGTTCCGACATACTTGGAGACTTGGATGTATTGATTGCAGGTTAGACTATTTATTATTGTTTAGACTTGTCTTATATTTCATTGCTTGCTTCAATATCTCATCATGCTTTAACTTAGGTGATTGAGTATATTCTATATTATATTGTGATATCTGCGTCTCCTTATGGAGTTGGATATTCGTGAGAGAATATTTAGATAGTTACATGACCTAGACAGCGTTCTACCGCCGATGCTGCGGCGTAGGCTGGACGTACCCACGCTCTCGTGCCCCTATACCGGGTGCGGGTCGTGATACGTTTTTAGTGGTGGGCCATGCATGTCAGACTTCGCAAGTTGTGCGATGTCGTGGTAGTGCGACGTCTTAGTTGTACTACTGCGTGCCTGCTATAGAAAATAGGACATAGGATACTAGGATGAGAGAGAATACTCAATCACAAATTCTTGAGAGATTCCGGGACGACCCCTTGAGAATCTTGTTATAATTTCCAATTAAATTTTTTCCCTTATTTTCGTCCATTCTCACTTGTTGATATTGAGTTTGATTATTGTTGATCAGTTATCAATTTAATTCTTGGTATCGTTGTTGAGTTTTGATTTCTTATCGAGATGAATTTTACGGACTAAACTTTACGGTATCATCTGATGACATATGTTGATAAGAAAGTGAGAAAGGTAAAACGTCTACTTTGGTTATGGAACCTAGAGTTTATCGCAGCCATATTAGCTGTCGTGACGAGAACGTAGGAACCTGACTTTGGATGTACATATCTTAGTTATGAATTTAGATTTTCTCGCAGCCATACCGGTTGGCGTGGCGAGGATTCTAGATGACATGATTATAGAGTTGCATACCTTAGTTATGGAACCTGTCGTTTATCGCATCTATGCTTACTGGCGCGGCGAGAATTATGAGTGTCATGATTTCGGACAGACGTGTATGATTATCAGGTTGTATCTTAAAATGGTTCTTAAAGTATTATCTCAATGCTTATCTATTTCTGTTATTGCAGGACTTTGTTCCATCGTTTCTTTTCTTTACTAGCAGTAAAAATACCTTCAGTCCTTGATCCAGTTCCTTTTTGAGCTTATTTTCTTTGAGGATTCCTTGTTAGTATGATAATTAGTGACTTACAATTTTGATTGTGTCTTGTATTAGTTTGACTGAGTATGACTTATGAGTTTGTAAGTGTTTCTTAGTTGGACATGGGAGCAGTAGGCATTAATCTAGAGATACCCATAGCATAGTACCTTGTAGCAATAGTTCTATGATAGGTGTTATTATAATTAGTATTGGTACTATAGAAAGAGGAGTAAGAGTATCAGTAATGGTTCTAAGAGTTAGTATCAGAGTCAGCATACCCGTCCTGGATAGTCATGAATTTATGTAATTGGATGATCTATGTAAACAATTAAGTATTAAGGAATTATGTTAAAGATTAATGGAGCATGATGTTCAATTTGATGATTGATACTGGGTGTATCAAGAGTAAAGAAATGTATATGCATAAAGGGTTTTAATAAGATGCCATGAGTAGAGAGATACCAAGATTGGTAATGAAAGTTGTGAAATATATCACAGATTAGTTTAACAGGCTATAAAAGGTTTAAGAGATATGCTTATACATCAATCGAGATATGGAACCATATGCCTGCCCTTGAGATTGAAGTAAATCATGGGTATTATAGAAAGTGCAAGTGATCGTGAGTTGTAATAAGTTTGATGAGATAATCTAATGATGGAACTAGTGTTACCATACCAATAGTGCTAGTGATTCTATATCAAGGATTTATTGAGAATGGTGCTAATAATATTAAGTTCTTCGTGTGATGATAATTAGATTGGTGTATCAATTAATATAGATAGAAAATCATGGAAGAAAATATGTGCTATAATAACTTTAATTATTGGGAGTAATATTGCAAGTAATCCGGGTAGTGCAAATTTCAGTACACAGTTGAGGTTGTAGATAATTTGTGTATTTGTGTGCACCTTGAGGATTAGAGAATGTGAGTATTTATATGTATACTTGTGGATTTAAATTTATAATTTGAAGAGTGGAAATGAATTTCAATTTTTAAGAATTATTGAGGAGTTGAGATTTATGTCATTAAATTTTGAGGATTCGAATTCAATTAAATAAACATAGTCAAGCTATAAAGATTTTTTGGAAGTGATTAAAATTTTATTTCGATATTTGAGCATTTGACTTTTGAGGAAAGTATATGCATTTTATTTTAAATTGTTCGAGAAGTTAAATTTTGATGATTTTATTTTGAGGATAAAATTTTATGGTAGGTAAGAAATATATAACAGTATATGAGTGGTTGATGTGCATGTGTAAGGATCTATTGGCTTGAGAATGCTTGAGATGGCACTGCAAACAGACTTGGGTGTCCATTTAGAGTTGTATTAGAAGGAGCAATACTTAGTGTGCTGTGTTGCACTTGGCGTGCACTTGGGTGATAAGAACAAATAATATAAACAATTGTAGTAGGTAAGAGAGCTAGCAGTGAGTATGCTTGTAGTAGAAAGAGTAGTATCTAAAGGGATACAGGTATTAAACTTTGGATGCATTATTAAACTATGGTTGTGTTAGAGATTCTTGGTATCATATCTAGGTATCAATAGATAGGTGTATGCAATGAGGATGTATTCATGGATCTTGTGGACTAGTGATTAGTTGATATGGGTAACAGTGTATAGGGACAAGAATTTGTGAATAAATGTGCCAGAGTTAAGTGTATGATAGAGGTTGTAGATGTCCAAGTAATGGGTTAGAAGGCTATGTTATGTTCTTTCCTCATATTCCTTTTCCATCTGTTTGTTTGATTGATTGATTCCTTAGTACCATAGCTTGTATCAATAATTTTCTTGTTAGAATATAGTTAGTAGTACACCCTAGCAGAGACTGCAATACCATGACAAAAGTGACCATAACTATGTATGTTTTCTCTAGATTGCATGTTGTGTGACTGTAGGTAGGATTTTCTTAGACCTTAATTGTTGGGGGTTTGACCGTGGTGAAGAATTAATGAAGAGGTTATGAATTGACAAAGAGAGACAATGTATTTTAAATTTTGAGGATAAATATTTATTTAAATGAAGAGAGTTGAGAATTTAAAATGACAGAATTGACGATTTGTTAAAATCATAAATTTTTATAAAAATTGTGGTATGATTGAATGTCACTAACATTTGAGGAAATTAAGAAGATTATCATTGTATTTATTTGACTGCAAGATATAGATTTATTTTGAATATTGTAATTGAAGATTTTGCGAGTATTATATTATTTGAGCATTGTGTGGAAAAAGAATCGAGGAGTATGATCATTAATGGATTAGTGTTTGAATTCAAATTTTTGGGATGAGAATTTAAATTTTATAAATATGCATTGATTGGATTTAAATTAGAGGAGTAAGATGATTAATGGATTAGTGTGTGAAATTCAAACTTTTTGGACGAGATTTTTAAATTTTATAAATATACATTGAGTGGATTTAAAATTAGAGGATTGAATATTAAGTTTTGTATTTAGTGATTAGCATAAAATTTTTGAGAAGATTTTGATAAGAATGGAATTTGATTTTTAATTTTAAAGGTTTGCGGGAATATGATACTTATAGAATTTGGAAAAAAAATTTGTGAAATAGCAATATAGATTCACTTCATGATTATGGGATTCGATGAATTTAAAATTTTGATGGAGAAATAATATAAATGAATACATACAACTATTGAGGATCTTAAATTTCGAGGACAATTTTTTTTTTAAGGTGGGTAGACTTGTAACCTCCGTATCCTGAAATTTGTGCTTAAATGTTGTTATTAGGTTAATTTGGGGCTATTGAGATTTTTCCATAATTTTTAGTTAATTAAAAACTAGTAGACCTAATTTTCTAGGACTTTCAAGAATTTATTTTAGGGTTAAATATAACTAAAAATATACCAAACTTTTATTTTAGGTTCTAAATAATAAAATATATTTTTTAGAATTTTTTGGAAATTTTCTGATTATTTTTAGCATTTATTTTGAGTTAATTATGAAAAACTAAATTAAAAACTAATTTCTGAAAAAGAAAACCCAAAAAGTAACTAATTCTGCCCAGTCAGCAGACAGGGGCCGACCTGTCAGCCTCCCGCAGCGAACAGTGCAGGGCCCGCCTGTCAGTGACCACGGTGTGGGTGAGAGCCGAGCCGAGCCGACCTCGAGCCGAGCCGAGTCAGAGTTCGACTCGGGCTCAGCTGAGCCGAGCCGCATCCAACCGTGACCGTTCAATTTGGACGGGGCTGCGCGGATGACTGCCACGTGGCAATCTCCTGAGCCGCGGCTGCTCTCTCTCTCCTATATATATATATATATATATAATAGTTTAGTTATTTTCTAGGGTTTTTCTTGAGCCGATTTTTGGAGAATTGCCATCTAGGGTTCCTTCATCTTCTAGAAGCCATTGCGCATAGCTTCGGACTCCAAACGAGGCCTAGTTTCTTGTGTTAGAAAGATATTGAGGTTAGATTTCTGATTATATAATTTTTTTTATGAAATTATGAGTATTAAATTCTGGAAAATTCGTAGAGTACAGCATATCCAAAAATAGACGTATTTTGATGTTTTTGCGATTTCGGGAGAACTAGGAATCAGAATCACGAACCGTTTGAAGTTTCGAAAAGATAATGTCGAGATCATTGACATATGTTTTTAACAGAATTTATTTCGAAGTATTTATATACTGTTAATTCTGTAGAACTTCTAGGTTAGAATTTAATCATCGGTGCACGATATGAAACTTGTATGTGCCATAATTCCCAAACGAATTTGAATTCGGACGAGCCATAAATTACAGCATGTTTTTGACACTAAAATATACAGGAATTCATGCATGAAAGTCAAGTTTGTGTCGGTTGACTTTTCGGTCAACAGATCGCCTCGATTTGCGTGCCATGAGTCTCAAGTTGATAAAATTCAGTTCTTTTGGAAAAAATTTAGGCATTAACATAAAAATCAGAATAATAAGATTAAAATAGGATTTTAGAGTAATTATTCCAGAATTAAATAAATTAAAATAAATTATCTTTTGACATAGTAAATTTGTAATACATAGGCTATTTGGACTGTGACTTGGACTCTGATTCATACCAGCAGCAGGACCCCAGGCGAGTACATTCTCTGACAGTTTCCATTATGTTGATTATCTCTATAACTCTTATTGTATAGCGTACATGACTCTGACACGGTTATTTACACGAGTTGGCATCATTGAGACCTGTCACGAGGAGTCGTGATTGGAATCCATCGTGCTAGCTGGGGAAAAAAGGGAAATATTAGTAGCTTATGTGATCATACCCAACCTTATATGCATTATAGCTCACCCACACCTCACGTCGGTGCAGCCTGACCCTTACATGCCTCATCGCTGTTACATATGGTTAGCCGGACTTGTTGGGGATGAACGCTAATCAATGTAATGAGTCATATAGTCCCAAGTCGATCACATGATATGCTGATGTTTCACACACTTGGTTAGATTTCCTTGACATGCATCTCTAGTATATTGATCTAGCATCTCCACATGTTCTAGTTATTGTTCTTGTACACACTTATATATCAGTTCATTGTTCTTGCGTGTACTTGGATTTCTATTTCATTACTAGATGTATATTGATGACGATGTTCTAGTATTCCATTTATTCCAGTATTTCTTTATTCCAGCATTCCCTTATTCTAGTATTTCTTATTGCCAGTTTTTATATCTGTCTTGTATTTCTTTACACTGTGTTATAGTTTTTGTCAATATATGTGGAACTGCTGTTGGAGGTGTATTTCGTTCCAATCCTGACTGGATATTTTTTCCAGACTGTGACATAGAGGACTTGTTCCGACATACTTGGAGACTTGGATGTATTGATTGCAGGTTAGACTATTTATTATTGTTTAGACTTGTCTTGTATTTCATTGCTTGCTTCGATATCTCATCGTGCTTTAACTTAGGTGATTGAGTATATTCTATATTATATTGTGATATCTGCGTCTCCTTATGGAGTTGGATATTCGTGAGAGAATGTTTAGATAGTTACATGACCTAGACAGCGTTCTACCGCCGATGTTGCGGCGTAGGCTGGACGTACCCACGCTCTCGTGCCCCTATACCGGGTGCGGGTCGTGACAACAAGCAGCAGTAAATATGACGGAATATAGCGACGACTACCTCGCCTACTACGCTGGTGTCGGACTTCCTACGTTGTTCAAACGCGGAGGCGATATTGTGCGTGTACCATCAGATCTCCCAGCCAAATCTGTCTTGTATACTGCATTAGTCAAGATGGTGAGGCAACTTCTTCACTTTCAGTTTGATATATGTAAATGTTTATAACCTAACAATTTTTTTGAATTCTCATGAATAGGCTAGGAAAGTAAAAAAGTTGGGAAGAAGCCTCGTAAGTTGACAGGGTATGAATTATATGGAAATCAATGACGAGCTACAACTGTAAACACCCTAAATTTCAGAAATCAGATTATATAATTTTCCGTATTTTCGGTATTTTTCTGGAATTTATCACTGTGGTTTATGGGTTAAATAATTTTAAGTGTGACTAAATGGAGTTAAAATGTTCTGGAAGTAAAAATTTATGGTGTATAATGGAGAACCGGACGCATGGCATTTTTCGGTGAATTTATCGGACACCGGAGCAACGTATCGAGGACCTTTAGCCACTTGGATTGGGAACCAACCCAAACCAAACCAACCCCGGGCTAGACCAAACCACCCAGCGTTCGGGTCGGGTTGGATCCAAGCCGAACCCGACCCGGATCCAAACCGTGTGGAAACCCTAGGATTTCCTCCGCCGAAGGCTCCTGTAGCAGCCTATATAGGGCTCCCTCGGCGTCCGTGCCTCGCCATCACCTGAACCCTAAGCTTCCGCCACCATCAATTTCGCCGTCAACCACCCAGCTGCCCCGCCCAGTAGCTGGCCCGCGACGCCGCCGCTTCCCGTCACCTAAAACCCCTCCGCCGTGCTCCTTCGAAACCGACGGCTACCCGGAGGCCCTAACTCCGTTAGCCTCGCCGACCCCTCGGACGTCGCCCTCCACCGACGCCGACCAACCCACCTCCGCATAGCCGAGTCGACCCCGCCTCCGTCGTCGACCGAACCCGTAGCAGCCGCCCCTGTTCAGTTCCCATCTCCGCCCAGCGACCCCGAGCGCGGCCTCACCCCTCCGCCGAGTTCGTACAGCGACCCCGGGCCTGACTCCTCCGCCTCACAGCGACTCCGCTGACTTCTGATCTGAACCCTAGCCCAGACTCGCGAGGACACGATCAGGACGCAGACCGGACACGCGGACTTCAGATCCACGGAGCCCTGTACAGGTACTGATTTCTCTCACCTCGCAACTCCGATTTCGATTCCGTCAATTGCTATGCGTAGACTGTATAACCCTCTCGGTGCCCGTGCAACTCGCTCGGTGCATCGCGTCCTGTAGTGATCGTACACCGCGATCCAAAACAGGAAAAAAACAACGCCCTGTTTCACCTCGGAACTGAGTCCGCCCCGCCAATCGGGACGACTTGGTCGCACGCGGTCTTTACCAAACTGTGCGCGACATTGATACGGTCGTGTGGGTTTTCGCAGAAGTCGATTCGGAGGTGCGTGCACCCCGGAATCAATACGTATCCGCCGACGACACCCCGTATCCGTTGATCCTGGAACACGCTGTAACTTCGTGTACACACGTCGGATCGAGACGAAACTTGCGCCAACGGATCCGTAGTAATACGCTGGTCCTGTGAGCCAAGTTTGGTTCGATTCTGAGGACGTTGACAAAATCACGTATCGTGGGCCCCACAGGCTCCACTTGACGGGTGATTTTGTGATCGGCTCATCGGAATCCAATTCTGGAAGTTCCGTTGGGTTCGTATCATCGTTCCTGACTTGTAGACACTGAGTTTGCGGAATTTGGAGACCTTTGACCCTGACGCGCTTTTCGGTGCAAAGTGGCCCACATATGGAACCCGCTTTGGCCCGAAAATGACCTTTTTGCCCCTATGTCCAAATTGGACGTAAGGACAGGCATTTCCAGCTATTTGACATCTTCTGAGACTGTTGGTGATATTTATTACAGCTTTTGGAGTAGTTCCCACCGGATCCACAGATACCAGGACAGTTGTTGATATTCGGACATCAGGCAAGTGTACCTTGCCAAACTCTGCAGTTTAGTTATCTATTTTCCTTGTTTTATATATATTGCTGTGCATGCTCAACCTAGGACCGTGTGACGTACTTAGCGTCCGATTATCAGTCGGGTGCCGACACTGTACGCAGTGTTGGGTACGGTCATTTAGAGATGGATATCCGTGACATTTTATATTCTCGTACTTGTCTTATCAAGTACCATATGACCCAGGACACTTGACACTATTTATGAGACAGGATTTTCCCGAGATATTCGTGGTGATTCTGTATAGGATACAGGACATGGACATTATATTATTAGATACTTATGACTGGTTGCATTTAGCTATGATCGCGCTTGACATGGGCATGAGACGTTGTGGTCATGATATGCGTGGTTACATGGGGTGGGGAGAGACACACAGGCTACAGGCTGTATTTATGTATATCTTCTATTATTGAGAGGTCGCAGGTTCTCGTAGCAGAGCCTGACCCACTACCGGTTATTACCGCTACCGGCTCCCCGACACAGAGCTTGTAGTGGCTCAGCCTGAGACTAGTGATGCTCTCACTTGCATTTACACTTAGATGGTTACTTATTTACCCCATTGTTCATTTAGTTATTTATTTGCTGCACTGCTTATCTGTATTTATTGGCATGTTCTTTCTTGTACCTTGCTATGTCCCCTGAGGACCTGGATCCGGATTTTGTTCCCCAGATTTTGCAGACGTGGTTTATCCCGAGATCTACGGGACTGGAGCAGGAGCTGATCCAGGAGTTGTACCACCATCTGAGGACGAGGTCTTAGCTGAAGACTTCTATTGAGCATCCATGTTCATGCTCAGCTTTCATTTCTTTATTTCAGTCTTTTACTTTCTGGGCTGTTGAACCATTGTACTAGATATTTATCGGGTTGTTCCCCGAAGTACTTTGTGAGACTGGATGATGATTTACATTCCTTATTTATTCTGTGGATCATGTTTTATGTCTTGTGTGGATGAGATTAGTTGTACCATGATTGTCGTAGACTTGTTTTACAGCTTAAGTATGCCCTGATGGATCTCTATTATTGAGTTGGTCCATCGGTGCGTACTGCTGGCCATTGCCACGTGTCTGGTCCCACGGTATTTTGGGACTGGGGCGTGACATGGTTTTTGTGGTGGCCCATGCAGGTCTACGACTAAATAGTTCGGTTTCAACTTAGGGACCGGACCAGCCTGCCCTAAGGATAGTATGAACTATAGGATCTCATCCATCATTAACCCATCTGTTGAACTCTATATCGAACTCAAAATTGTTACTTGAACTGCATCCTGTATTGATTCCTCTGAGCGTTCTCATAGTTTATCTTTTGATTGCAGAGCAATGGATTCCGGGAACAGAGATGATATCCCTTTGGAGACACCACACGACGCTGTGGTTACTTATGGAGATGAAGTGACACCAGGGGATGGTGGACAAGCATCGCAGAGTGATCAAACCGGGCAGCCTAATCCAAGGTTCCGGAGAGATGATATCCCACCTCCACCACAGTTCACTCCCCAGGTGCCAGTATTCCCGCCAGGACAAGCCATGGACGGGCAACAGATGTTCCAGATGATGTATGCTATGATGCAAGCACAGCAGCAAGTTCAGCAAGAGGCCCATCGGCAGGAGGCCGAGTATCTGAGGACCAGCCTGGTATCCGCATTGGAGCAGGCAAATCTGCCAGCAAGGCGGACATCGACGGGATCTATCACCGATTTTCGTCATCTCAAGCCTCGCACATTTTCTGGTAAAGAAGGGCCAACGGAAGTTCATGAGTGGCTCACCAACATTCAGCATCAGTTGGAAGCCGCTGAACTTCCAAGAGAGAAGTGGATGACTGCAGTCAGAATGCAGTTGACTGATAATGCGCATCACTGGTGGTTAGCAGAAGAAAGGAGGCTTGGACAGGACCGAGTCACATGGGAAGAGTTCTCCAGACTCTTCCAAGAGATGTACATTCCAGCCATTGCACGGTCAGAGCTCAGAGACAGGTTCAACCGCCTTATCCAAGGCAGCATGTCAGTAGAGGAATACAATGCAGAATTTATTCGCCTGAGCCGCTTTGCCCCAACACTGATTTCAACGGAGGAAGAAAAAGCAGAGAAGTTCTTTGACGGCTTGAAGTTCGAGCTTCAGAAAGTGATTGGAACGGTAGCACCTACCTCTTATACCGATGTCCTTGCAGCAGCCCGACGCTTGGAGCGCGTCACCATGAGGGAATCTAATCTGAAGAGGCCTATCACATCAGCACCATCCAGGCCAGCACATGGGGATTCAGCGAAGCGAACCCAGAGGGGTATGCCAGATAGAGCAGCACAGAGAGACAGACCCCTTCCTACTTGTCACCACTGCGGCAAGGTAGGACACATTGAGAAGGAGTGCCGGCGTAAATTGGGACTATGTTTGAGCTGCGGATCCAACCAGCACTTTTCCAGGGACTGTACTGAACGCCGGGACGGAGCACCAAGACTAGCATTACCTGCACCACGACCAGCTTATCCAGCAGCAGGAGGCCAGCAAACAGGAGTTGGTGGGGTCAGACCACCAGCCCCAGGAGGGAATCAGCAGAGACCACCACTGGCACCACAGGCAGCCCTATTCCAGCAGCAGCAGCAGCAGCAGAGAGGTCCAGCTCAGGGACGAGGACAGGCTTTCCCATTAGCTGTTGAGGAGGAGGCTACAGCAGGCGAGGTCATCGCAGGTACTATTATAGTAGCTTCATTACCTGCAGTAGCTTTATTTGATTCTGGAGCATCGCATTCATTTATAGCAGCTAGCTTTGTAGCCACCCATAGAGTAGCTACCGCACCCCTTCCGAGGATGAAGAGGATTCTTACGGGAGGCGGTATTATTCCGGTTAGTGACGTCTGTAGATCTTGTTCTGTAGTAGTTTGTGGCAGAGAAATGCGAGCTCAATTTCTAATCTTTTCCATGCCGGATTATGATGTCGTACTTGGTATGGACTGGTTAAGTCAGTACCATGCGACTCTTGATTGCCGACTTGGGCGGGTTATATTTAGACCGCCAGGACATCCAGAATTTGAGTTTCTCCGAGGAGCAGTAGAGCAAGGAGTTCAGCCTACTCTTAGGGTATTATCTGTAGAAGAGGAGACAGGATACCCAAGAGTCATATCAGAATTTGTGGATGTATTTCCTGATGATCTTCCAGGTTTACCGCCTGATCGGGAAATAGAATTCACAATAGACTTAACTCCAGGAGCAGAGCCAATCACTTCATCAGTATATCGGCTAGCACCGAAGGAGTTAGTGGAGTTGAAAGAACAGGTAGATGATCTTTTGGAGAAGGGTTTCATTCGCCCCAGTGTTTCACCTTGGGGAGCACCCATCTTATTTGTGCCGAAGAAGGATGGAACAGTACGGTTGTGCATTGATTACAGGGCACTGAATGCCGTGACCATCAAGAACAGGTATCCCTTACCACGCATTGATGACCTATTCGATCAATTGAGTGGTGCAAGGGTATTCTCGAAGATTGACCTTAGATCCGGCTATCATCAGATCAAGGTGAGGAAGGAAGACATCCCGAAGATAGCTTTCAGGACGAAGTATGGGCATTATGAGTTCTTGGTGATGCCGTTTGGTTTAACCAACGCACCAGCAGTGTTTATGAGCTTAATGAACAGGGTCTTTCATCAATTCTTGGATAAATTCGTAGTGGTATTCATTGATGACATTCTCATATATTCCAAGAGCCCTGAAGAGCACGAGGAGCATCTTAGAATCGTGTTAGAGACCTTGAGGCAAGAGAAGTTATATGCCAAGCTCAGTAAGTGTGAGTTCTGTATGGACAAAGTGCCTTTCTTGGGACACATCATATCAGGAGAAGGACTTTCAGTGGATCCAGAGAAAGTTGCGGCGATAGAGACTTGGCCTACACCTACATCAGTTGCAGAGGTAAGAAGTTTTCTAGGACTTGCGGGATATTACCGAAGGTTCGTAGAAAATTTCTCAAGGATTGCAGAACCAATGACAAAGCTAACACGAAAGGATCAGGAGTTTGTATGGACAGAAGACTGCCAGAAGGCTTTTGAAGAACTGAAGAGAAGATTAACAACAGCACCTGTCTTGACTCTTCCTTCAGGGTCAGGAGGTTTTGTTGTTTACAGTGATGCATCAGGCAGTGGACTAGGATGTGTTTTGATGCAACATGGCAAAGTCATTGCTTATGCGTCGAGACAGTTGAAGGACCACGAGAAGAACTACCCCACGCATGATCTGGAGCTAGCAGCAGTGATATTTGCATTGAAGATATGGAGGCACTACCTTTATGGAGAGAGGGTAGAAATCTTTACTGACCACAAGAGCCTGAAGTATGTGTATACTCAGAAGGAGCTTAACATGAGACAGAGACGTTGGCTGGAACTAATGGTGGATTTTGACATCGATCTGCAGTATCATCCGGGAAAGGCGAATGTTGTTGCAGATGCACTCAGCAGGAAGCCTACGGCTTATTTCTTGACAATGCAGCCCGAGTTATTGAAGGACTTACAGGAGCTACAGATAGAGGTTATCGTACCGGGACAGAATGGATTGATGGCTAAACTTGAGATTCAGTCATCCCTCGTGGAGAAGATTAAAGAAGCATTGCCCACCGATGCTAGATTCCGAAGACTCAAAGAAAGGACAGAAGCAGGTATGCAGACAGGACTACGCATCCACGAAGACGGAATATTAAGGTTTGGAAACCGCCTATATGTTCCAAATGGAGAATTGAGACAGGAGCTAATGACTGAAGCACATAGCTCTATGTACTCTGTTCACCCAGGAGGAACCAAGATGTATCGAGACTTGAGACAGTATTACTGGTGGCATGGAATGAAGAGGGAGATCGCCAGATTTGTGGCCAAATGCTTAGTCTGCCAGCAAGTAAAGGCCGAGCATCAGAGGACTGCAGGTATGTTACAGCCGCTCCCGATACCGGAATGGAAGTGGGAGCACATCACGATGGACTTTGTCACAGGATTTCCGAAGAGCCCCAGCGGAAGAGACGCAGTATGGGTGATCGTGGATCGACTCACTAAATCGGCACACTTCTTGCCATTTAGAGTTGGACAGTCCACAGAGGTACTAGCTGACATGTATATGCGACAAATCGTCAAATTACATGGAGTACCTGTTAGTATTGTATCGGATCGAGATTCGAGATTTATATCTCATTTCTGGAGAAGCATGCAAGAGAGTCCCGGCACCAGACTCAAGTTCAGCACGGCATACCACCCGCAGACAGATGGACAATCGGAGCGCACCATTCAGATCTTGGAGGACATGTTGAGATCATGTACGCTAGACTTTGGAGGTTCTTGGGAAGATCATTTGCACTTAGTAGAGTTCTCCTACAATAACAGTTATCAGGCCAGCATCCAGATGGCACCATTTGAAGCTTTATACGGAAGAAAGTGCAGATCACCTGTGTGTTGGAGTGACGTTGGTGAACGTCAACTACTGGGTCCAGAATTGGTAACGCAGACAGTGGAGAAGGTAAAGCAGATACAGGATCATCTACGAGCAGCTCAGGACAGACAGAAACATTGGGCAGATACACACAGACGTCCCCTAGAGTTCAAAGAAGGGGATCACGTATTCTTGAGGATTTCGCCCACTCGGGGTACTATCAGATTCGGGAGCAGAGGCAAGCTGAGCCCAAGGTATATTGGGCCATTTGACATCCTCGAGCGCGTTGGTGAGGTGGCTTATCGGCTTGCATTACCTCCATCCTTAGAGGGAGTGCATGACGTATTCCACGTCTCCCAGTTGCGAAGGTACGTGACCGACCCAAGTCACGTAGTCGATCATTCAGAGATCGCAGTAGGCCCGAGCTTGAGGTATGAGGAACAACCAGTTGGCATCCTCGACGTCAGTGAGAAGACACTACGGGGACAGACGATCAGACTGGTTCGTGTAGCATGGAAACATCATTCACCAGGCGAATCGACTTGGGAACGGGAAGATAGTATGCGCCAGCGTTACCCCCACTTGTTCGAGGAGGCAGTTGAAAACTAAGCAACCTTGTACTTCCATAACTTTTTCTTTAGTAACTTATTCTTTGATTGCGAGGACGCAATCCTTTTAAGGAGGGAAGATTGTAAACACCCTAAATTTCCGAAATCAGATTATATAATTTTCCGTATTTTCGGTATTTTTCTGGAATTTATCACTGTGGTTTATGGGTTAAATAATTTTAAGTGTGACTAAATGGAGTTAAAATGTTCTGGAAGTAAAAATTTATGGTGTATAATGGAGAACCGGACGCATGGCATTTTTCGGTGAATTTATCGGACACCGGAGCAACGTATCGAGGACCTTTAGCCACTTGGATTGGGAACCAACCCAAACCAAACCAACCCCGGGCTAGACCAAACCACCCAGCGTTCGGGTCGGGTTGGATCCAAGCCGAACCCGACCCGGATCCAAACCGTGTGGAAACCCTAGGATTTCCTCCGCCGAAGGCTCCTGTAGCAGCCTATATAGGGCTCCCTCGGCGTCCGTGCCTCACCATCACCTGAACCCTAAGCTTCCGCCACCATCAATTTCGCCGTCAACCACCCAGCTGCCCCGCCCAGTAGCTGGCCCGCAACGCCGCCGCTTCCCGTCACCTAAAACCCCTCCGCCGTGCTCCTTCGAAACCGACGGCTACCCGGAGGCCCTAACGCCGTTAGCCTCGCCGACCCCTCGGACGTCGCCCTCCACCGACGCCGACCAACCCATCTCCGCATAGCCGAGTCGACCCCGCCTCCGTCGTCGACCGAACCCGTAGCAGCCGCCCCTGTTCAGTTCCCATCTCCGCCCAGCGACCCCGAGCGCGGCCTCACCCCTCCGCCGAGTTCGCACAGCGACCCCGGGCCTGACTCCTCCGCCTCACAGCGACTCCGCTGACTTCTGATCTGAACCCTAGCCCAGACTCGCGAGGACACGATCAGGACGCAGACCGGACACGCGGACTTCAGATCCACGGAGCCCTGTACAGGTACTGATTTCTCTCACCTCGCAACTCCGATTTCGATTCCGTCAATTGCTATGCGTAGACTGTATAACCCTCTCGGTGCCCGTGCAACTCGCTCGGTGCATCGCGTCCTGTAGTGATCGTACACCGCGATCCAAAACAGGAAAAAAACAACGCCCTGTTTCACCTCGGAACTGAGTCCGCCCCGCCAATCGGGACGACTTGGTCGCACGCGGTCTTTACCAAACTGTGCGCGACATTGATACGGTCGTGTGGGTTTTCGCAGAAGTCGATTCGGAGGTGCGTGCACCCCGGAATCAATGCGTATCCGCCGACGACACCCCGTATCCGTTGATCCTGGAACACGCTGTAACTTCGTGTACACACGTCGGATCGAGACGAAACTTGCGCCAACGGATCCGTAGTAATACGCTGGTCCTGTGAGCCAAGTTTGGTTCGATTCTGAGGACGTTGACAAAATCACGTATCGTGGGCCCCACAGGCTCCACTTGACGGGTGATTTTGTGATCGGCTCATCGGAATCCAATTTTGGAAGTTCCGTTGGGTTCGTATCATCGTTCCTGACTTGTAGACACTGAGTTTGTGGAATTTGGAGACCTTTGACCCTGACGCGCTTTTCGGTGCAAAGTGGCCCACATATGGAACCCGCTTTGGCCCGAAAATGACCTTTTTGCCCCTGTGTCCAAATTGGACGTAAGGACAGGCATTTCCAGCTATTTGACATCTTCTGAGACTGTTGGTGATATTTATTACAGCTTTTGGAGTAGTTCCCACCGGATCCACAGATACCAGGACAGTTGTTGATATTCGGACATCAGGCAAGTGTACCTTGCCAAACTCTGCAGTTTAGTTATCTATTTTCCTTGTTTTATATATATTGCTGTGCATGCTCAACCTAGGACCGTGTGACGTACTTAGCGTCCGATTATCAGTCGGGTGCCGACACTGTACGCAGTGTTGGGTACGGTCATTTAGAGATGGATATCCGTGACATTTTATATTCTCGTACTTGTCTTATCAAGTACCATATGACCCAGGACACTTGACACTATTCATGAGACAGGATTTTCCCGAGATATTCGTGGTGATTCTGTATAGGATACAGGACATGGACATTATATTATTAGATACTTATGACTGGTTGCATTTAGCTATGATCGCGCTTGACATGGGCATGAGACGTTGTGGTCATGATATGCGTGGTTACATGGGGTGGGGAGAGACACACAGGCTACAGGCTGTATTTATGTATATCTTCTATTATTGAGAGGTCGCAGGTTCTCGTAGCAGAGCCTGACCCACTACCGGTTATTACCGCTACCGGCTCCCCGACACAGAGCTTGTAGTGGCTCAGCCTGAGACTAGTGATGCTCTCACTTGCATTTACACTTAGATGGTTACTTATTTACCCCATTGTTCATTTAGTTATTTATTTGCTGCACTGCTTATCTGTATTTATTGGCATGTTCTTTCTTGTACCTTGCTATGTCCCCTGAGGACCTGGATCCGGATTTTGTTCCCCAGATTTTGCAGACGTGGTTTATCCCGAGATCTACGGGACTGGAGCAGGAGCTGATCCAGGAGTTGTACCACCATCTGAGGACGAGGTCTTAGCTGAAGACTTCTATTGAGCATCCATGTTCATGCTCAGCTTTCATTTCTTTATTTCAGTCTTTTACTTTCTGGGCTGTTGAACCATTGTACTAGATATTTATCGGGTTGTTCCCCGAAGTACTTTGTGAGACTGGATGATGATTTACATTCCTTATTTATTCTGTGGATCATGTTTTATGTCTTGTGTGGATGAGATTAGTTGTACCATGATTGTCGTAGACTTGTTTTACAGCTTAAGTATGCCCTGATGGATCTCTATTATTGAGTTGGTCCATCGGTGCGTACTGCTGGCCATTGCCACGTGTCTGGTCCCACGGTATTTTGGGACTGGGGCGTGACAACAACAAATCGACAATACTGAAGATTTTTCTTTCTTGGGAAATAGAGAGCAACGTACAAAGAGGCGGCATAAAGTTTAGGCCATGTTTCAAGACATGTAAAACTTTGCTACAATTTGTGTTTTGAGACATGTAAAACTTTTAAGTTTGAAAATTTTGACTGGTTATGTTTTGTTGGAATTTTTGATTGGTTATGTTTTCTTTCGAGACTTGTTTAAGTTGTAAAACTTTCATACAATTTGTGTTTGGAGACATATTTGAAGAAGAACTTTCATACATTTGTTAAACTTTCATACAGTTGTTGGTTATTTGTGTTTCAAGACAGCTACTTTTATGTATAAATATGCAGAGACAGTGGCTAAAAACTAGGACTGTCAAATTCTGGATAGTCCTGATAGCTATCAGGACTGTCAAAATTCTGATAGTCCTAGTTTTATATATAAATTTGCAGAGACAGTAGGTTAAAATTAGGACTGTCAAAATTTTGACAGTCCTCATAGCTTGTGGGACTGTCAAAATCCTGACAGTCCTAGTTTTATATATAAATTTCGAGTGGGTTAAAATTGGGACTGTCAAAATTTTGACAGTCCACATAGATTGTGGGACTCTCAAAATCCGGATAGTCCTACTTTTATATATAAATGTGCAGACAGTGGGTTAAAACTAGGACTGTCAAAATTTTGACAGTCCACATAGCTTGTTGGACTGTCAAAATTTTGACAGTCCTAGTTTTAACCCACTGTCTGTACATTTATATACTGTGAAACTAGGACTGTCAAAATTTTGAAAGTCCAATATAAAATTAGGACTGTCAAAATTTTGACAGTCCTAGTTTTAACCCACTGTCTGCACATTTATATATATAACTAGGACTGTCAAAATTTTGACAGTCCAATTAGCCTGTGGGACTGTCAAAATTTTGACAGTCCTAGTTTTATATAAAAATGTTCAGACAGTGGGTTAAAACTAGGACTGTCATAAATTTGACAGTCCTGTTAGCTTGTGGGACTGTCCAGATTTTGACAGTCCTACTTTATATATATCACAGTGGGTTAAAACTAGGACTGTCAAAATTTTGACAGTCCTGTTTGCTTGTGGGACTGTCCAGATTTTGACAGTCCTAGTTTATACAGAGAGTGGGTTAAAACTATCTATATAAATGTTAGAAAAGATACCAAAGTTTAACATACATGACTCATGGTACAACATATATGACTCCTTGCACAACATACAGTTCATCATACATGACTCATTGCATAACATACAAAATAATACATAAGTATAAGATGTATCAATCGATTAGAATATCAAAGTAGTCCTTAGGCAAGATTTTAGGATCCTTTATCTTCATCATCTTCTTATAGCCAGCAATTGCATCCGTGTAGGGTGTCGTCCATGCGATCGCTTCCTCCGGTGCGTGTTTATACCAAAGCATAGAAGGTAGAGGAATATGAGAATGACCGATCAACCTTGGGATGACAAAGTGTTGTACGACAAGCCCTATCGAACATAGATTGGATAGTCTGTGTTCGGCCGGGGGAGTGTACATTGGAAAGAAAGTATTGTTAACACCTTGTGAGATAATTATAATAGGTATCTTATACCTATTAGAGAATACGTATGCAGCAGGCGGGACATCCATGTAATGGTCTGGTCCGGTAACTGTTTTCGTACAAGGTATGCTTGCCAACAAATCTCCAACAATTTCTTCGTCGAGTATCTGCCTATAGAAGGGTAGACGAGACTCCAAATCCTCGTACAGCTCTTTCCTAACCTGTCTCCATCCTGCTTCAACTGAATAGCCAAGATGTCTTGCGAGTGCATGATATCCACAATGGCCATCCTTAGGAACATCAACAATAGACCAAATAAAATTTTGTATCTCAGGTAGAAAATTTTGAATGTATAGACTATATGAATCAGAGAAGTTAACTAAATCCTCCGCCGTGACTGCATCATTCGTTTTCTGTTTCTTTCCCCTTCGAATAATAAGCTTACTCTTTTTCTGTAAAAATACCATACTTTCGATAATCGACTTTGACTCAACTTGCTCTAAATTGCGTTTAATATGTTCAAACAAGGATGGATCTCTTTTAGTTGACTCCATATCCTTTTTTTTTGCTCTACTCATTCTTGAGTGTGGTCTTTCCTTAGGAGTTCGAATAACACATGGCTCTTGCAATCGAGTTGTTGCCGGGACTATAATTTCTTGGATTTTAACCTCAATGGATCTTCTCTCCGGTTCCGATGCGACACACCACCTTGCGTGAAGGAGTTTCACTTGTGGCAAAGAAAAAAATCATCGTGAACTTCCACCGTCGGCATTATAGGCAACTGTCTCCAACGTTGATCAACAACATCTATTGGAATAGGTATAGATTGACGACGATATTCGTTAATCTCATGTGCACAAGGAAGGCCGAGTGAATGTCGATATGAACAACCGTAAACCTCGGGATCATAACCAACCAACTTCGGCCTACCAATCTCCTCAAACAATAAGCCCAAGGCCTTGTGAGATACTACATGGATTAAACCATCCAAGAGGTGTTCATGCTTGTATTCATGCTTTGCAATATTGAGGCTCATCACAAATGATGCTACAATCTTGTTCACCGTGGAAATAATCATGAAATAAATTGATTGCCAAACGGAGACAAAATTACCGACCGATGACCGTAGATATCTTTTTAAACTTGAGTGTGATCCTTCGACCCAGTTCGTAGTGATTGTGCCATAATGTTTCACTATGTTCGTCCATGCTAAGACGAATTATTCTTTATGTGGTTCTAGCCAAGTATCTTTGATATAAGAAATGCATGTCGGGTTACTCGTCTTCCACTTTTGTTTGAACATGTATCATGTTGTGTCGTAGCTGTCTGTAGTACTTGCTCGCCATACAAGACTCCAATCACTGTAAAATTCTTCGAAGCGATGCTTGTCGATTTTACCGTCCATATTTTTTAATTTTCTCTTGCATTGAGCTTGGATATTTTGATTTATATGCCAAGTGTATAGTAGTCTATGCACATGAAGAAATACAATATCTATAGCATTTATCAGCGCATATTCTCTGTCGGTAAAAAAACAGAGGGCTCTTTATATCCTGTGTAAAGGGATTGTAGTTTCCTCAATGCCCAAGTGTAATCCTCTACTGTCTCACTCTTCATAAAATAAAAAGCGACTGAAAATATTTTTTCCGTAGGCGTAAACCCAACAATGTGAAAAAGAGGCATCTTGAACTTGTTGGTCTTATATGTACAATCAAGGGCCAACACGTCTGCGAAGGACCAAGTCAAGTGCGTACAATCAGGATGAGCCCAAAATAATGAAAGGAGTTCATCATTTTGTGGATGTCTTCTATGGCACTCCACGCAGTAATGCTCCCCAAGCAACTTCAATACTTGCTGCATCGCCATTCTTTCTTTCATACTATTATATTTTGCTCTCGCCAAACTATTATAAATCATCCTCATGGTTGACTTGTTCTCATCTTCTTTTTGTCGGACGGCAGCATAAATTTGTTTGGGTGCAACTCCGGAAAGGAACATTTTTTAACCAACTTTCTCTCATCCTTCTTCAACCATGCCATATAGGCATGACCCGTAAGTGTCTCTGGAATAGGATGATTGTGTATTCTATTCTTAACTTCGATTATCCACTTCACATCTTCTACTTTTACAATCAAAACCTTAAATGGACAACCACATTTTATTGTCCTAACATTTTTCTTGGGAATTTTTTTTAACAACACCCTTTTTTACGATGCTGCCTGAACACACCTCCTCTTTCGCAGCCCAGCTCTAAATATTTTTTGGCCCGGCCGAGATCTGATGGATCTTGAAATGACAATGACTATGTTATGTCGTCTTCGAACTTCTCTGCACCAATATAATGCTTCTTCCTGGGATGCAAATTGAATATCCGTTGAGAATACCTTCTCCACATCAACCCCAATAGCATGATGTACCACAACATCTGTACAAGGTCGATCCAATAACCAATATAAAATAATCTCAAAATTAATAACTTCAAATAATTGGCAGTCCAAATTAGGACTGTCATAATATTTATAGACTAATGTATTGAGTAGACTGTAAAATTTTTTATAGTCTTTAAGATTCAGGATTGTCACTATTTTGACAGTCCACTTAGTATATAGGACTGTCGAAATTATGACAGTCCTATATTTATATAGGACTGTCGAATTATTGATAGTCCTATAGTTATATAGGATTGTCGAATTTTATACAGTCCTTACACGATGATTGTCGAAATATGGTTGTCATTTTATGTACCGTACGTGCTAACAACCGACATGTTCTTCGGAAGGATCGGAGTGCATATTTAATGGATTGCATGACCCAACTTCTTCATCGAAGATAATTTCATGCATCGCTCCTACAATAGTCAAATAAAACTAAATATTTTTGTGACAATCGTAAAACTTATTCATCGTATTTTGTCGAAGACATATCGAAAGAATATTCGTTGGACAATCACCAAATCAGAATTTTCTTCCACTTGGGACCACAACTATCAAATTCCAAAGTTAGGTTTAGATTTTTGGACTTGAGAGAATGAGAGAGTTCTTCATGTGAAGGTGAAAAATAAAGAAGAGAAATGATTTTGACTTATATAGGTTGGTGTGGGCTAGCCCTAAGTAAGTTTGAGGAGTGACAAACTTATAATTTTTGGAAAATTTTCAATGGACTAGCCATGAGTATATTGTGTAGTGCCCTTATCAAAACCCTTTAATTATTTAATACTTAAGTTGTGGTCACAATCTCAAACAATTTAATTAATTATAAAATTATATTTTAATTTATATTGCTCCAACTAAAATTGAACTATTGTTCAAAGTAATATACGTAAAAAGAGATAAAGCACTTACAAATTCAGATGTTCTCCATCAGCGGAGGAGGATGAAGGTGAGGGAGGAGAGGGAGAGGGAGCGGGAGAAGGAGAAGACGAAGGTGGCGACGGAGAGAAGGAAGTGGGCGGGGCCGGCGAAGGAGAGAGGGGAGAGAAAGGAGAGGGTGGGGAGGAACAAGGTGCCTGGATCGGACTTGGGTTGGGGAGGGACACAGAGAGGGAGACGACCGATAAAGGGGAGAGGGAATGGAGCTCCTCCTCGTGGGATGGAATGGTGGTGCAGGGCCAGGGGTGAGCATTATTCAGTTTTGGACAAAAAATTGAACCGAATTGAACCGAATCGAACCTAACCGAACCGAGTAAGATATTCGGTTCGGTTTGGGAAAAAAACAACCGGTTCGATTTTCGTTTTTTAAAATACTAAAATTTCTTTTTTTGGTTTTTTAATTTGATTTCGGTCCAAAATCGAATAACACTTATACAATTATCTAAATACCCTCAATTCTATGTATATATTGTAATAAAAATGTATATTTTGAAAACAATAATTTTACGTATGTGTTTTAAAGTTCAATTTTGGTAATTTAACAACTATAATAACTTTTAACGCAAATACAACAAATGTATGTATAAAAATTTAATGAAAGTTTTTCACTTACCCCCCACTTTATTTACCCATATTCAGGGTGCACCCCACATTTTTCCATAATGTACAAGTCCCCCCACTTTTGACGGAAACTATCTCTTTCGAACGGTCAACTCGTTTGACTCATTTTTTTTTGACGAAAATACCTCCGTCTTTTGTTACGCCCCAATCTCCCGTAGGTAATCGGCCGTCCCCACTAGGCTTTGAATCACCGCGCCAGCGCTCTCGCGGGACAATCTTTCCTATCTAGACGTGATGCCACACGAGCGTAAGCTGCGCCCGTGTAAGGCCATGATCCGAGCAGGCGGTAAAATAACTAAGCCACAAAGTCACACAGATAGTCCAAATGCAGCAGAATAAAAAATAAGCAGGCGATTGGTAACAAGTTCACAGAGTCGTCAATAGCGAAAGCATTGAATAACACAAGTATGAAAGTAAAATAAGCACTTTATTGATATTGTACAAGTATTACAAGCGGCGTTAGGCCGAGATTACAAGTCGCTCAAGCCATCTCTCTCTTGAAATAATAAAAGTGTGCCAAATGGCTATAATTTGTGAAATGATACATAAACGATGTTCCAACATTATGTCTTGTATATGTGCTTCAGTTTTGGACACAACGTTCCAAGGCTTCAGAGTGAACTCTACGCCTTAGCACGCACGAAGGGGGTTTCTGCACCGAACGAGGTTCTCTCACATCCTGCAAGCAATCTGGTGGGTTATTAGTACATGAAAGCACTGGTGGGGAGTCTTCTCTCCCGCTCGACAAATCCAAATACGTTATATAGGTTCCGTGCACCATCTATTAAGTTATCTTTCTAGTCTTACCTCAAGATCAGTTTCATGGCATAATGTACAAGCCTACTCGTGAGGCAGTGCACCGTGCGATATAAAAAGGAACACGGCGATACTTACCAACTTACCATTTGTCCTTCCCTGTCCAAGGAAAACCAAGTTAAATCAAGCACGGGTATATATATCAAAATTCAAGGCAATTACATAAGCAAACACAAGTGTAATAAGCGAGGTTCTGTTTCAGGTACACGAGTTACACGGATTATCCAGAAGTCTTGCAAAAGATGTTCAAGTGTTAAATTTATATATAAGTGTGTTATACTCATATCCGTTCAGGTGTTTTCGATTACTGGACGTGATACAATGACTCACACGCGGATTACCGCTAAGGAAGGATAACTTAGTCTATATGAACAGGAGGGTCACTACGCTACCAGCCATTTTGACGAGTCTCTTGACGGAGATGGGTATATCGCTAAAAAATTGAGGCGCTTCACCATCCCGCCGGAACAGGAGAGACCCAGAATCTTTTGACGGTGATGGTGTAGCACTAAAAACTTGAGGCACAGACACCATCCCGCTAAAGCTTGAGGAGTCCCTATATAATTTCTTCCAGGCCGGCACGATTCCGGTGCCCCGGAGATCGTCCGAGAAATTCATGATACCTCGTGCACGAGTTATCCACGACCATGCAAGTCTTCGATTTTAGATTCACGGAATTCATGACATGTTAATTCTTGATTCACTTAGTCATTGGATGATGCGTAGTCTCTTGGACGGAGATGGGTGTAGCAATAAGGGTGCATACACCATCTCGCCCGCTCGAGAGAGACTACCAAGGATCCAAATACCTGAATGAGTCTTGCTCCATGAGCTGTGATTCTTGCTTTACTTGACATGATGCAATCCCCTGGTCCGGAAATTGCCTTGGCGACCTAACGGTCCCAAATACTTTCAGGTTCATACTTGCACAGAACGACTATTCGATATTCTTCCGAAAAACTTAGATGAATGCAAGACATGGTAGTGTTACCGGGGTCATGGCATGAATTTATGTTACAAGCATTGAAATGAGGCAACGGGTACAAGTTACAATATAAGCAGGCAAACATGCATTTATATGAAACATAAGCATTTATGTTGGCATGGTCTAAGTGGCAGTTGCGAGGAGTGAAGCCGTACAGGGACATTATCGAGTGACATAATCTATGGGTGTGCAGTGTAAACAAGTGAAATAATACACTACGAAAAGTATATGATGGTCTAATCGAGGCATAGCGGGGTCTACTTGCACAAAGCAGAGGTAGCATGCGAGGGTCCAATAATAAGCCAAGTTTTATTTCCATGTTCTAACGCAAGCAATACATAATGGAATTATTCCCTTAGCTAGGTGCGTTGTATTCTTTATTAGCATGCATGGATGATTAACCTAGCGACTAGCATGTATCGTCCATATTTTTAAGTGTGCTGGCTAAGCAAAGATAAGTTCATCGTAGCCACCCACCTTAGCGATGATTTACCTCGGTCGAGCGATACTCCGAGCGAGCCTTTGAAAGTCTAAGTCTGAACTCCTGAAGGGCCTAGTCTGGAATCTTTTGCCTTAAACGAGTCTTCTCGCTGAGAAAAGTGGGTCGGTCGTTGCACTTGTGCCATTTGAATCGGCACTCCGCTTGAACGAAATGGGTCATTACATTATACACCACTCAAAAGAAGTCTTGTCCTCGAGACTTTCTGAGCGCAAACTGTTCTATCTTATACTATCGAATTTATCACAAGTATAGCAATCGGTACCACTAGATCTGTTCGAACATAATTTTCTACTCGTTCCTTATACCGTATCGTGTGTATACTGCGTCTGTCTCATTGAATGACTCTATCATTCAATCAAAGCTCTGTCTTGGTCTCTACTGCGCCTTAGCGCGGAACATATATCACTTAACGTGGGGTACGGTATGATCCATCTTGAATGATGATCTAAGACTGAGGCAAACTTATCCAAGTCGTTATACTCGTTCATGCGAATCCAACATACTCACTTGCACTAGCTTTAGAGATCAGCATATCGCGAGTCTGGATCGTACATATATTCAAAACGTCTCTCAAACATATGTATGCCAATCAACTTAGCGATAGCGAAGTCTTTGCACTCGAGTTCAACATATCATTGAGTCTTGGATCGTGCACATGTTCAAGGCATCCCTCAAACATATGTATTCAACCAAACTTAGAGATAGTAAAATCGAACGAGCTACTTGCAAAAATTTTAAGGGTTCATGTCTTACAAATCACAATGATACCTCCAACAGGGTCAATAAAATTTTTAAGTCATTTCCATTCCAACTCAAACCAAGCATTTTACTACCGTCAAGCACGATATATCCGATCAACCGACTAGCGTTCATCCGTTCGTGTCAAACATAATACACGCTTACCGTTCCAAGTCTAACTCTTAAGTTTTGCTACCCCAGTTCTATGGCTTGCTCAAGCAATGCTCTAAAGTCGGTTACACAAGTTTTTTCACTTGGCACTGGGTCGTCTGTCTAATTACTAGGTCAGCTCATAAGGTCATAGGTACAACTTCAAGCACACGATTCATCGTGTAAATTCTTCGCACGATGCTCGTCCCAATTCCTAAGGTCAAACTATTGTTCATTTGTACGGGATATTCTACCCAAGCTCGTTTCACTCAAGTTTCTAAACATCAAGCATAGATCATCCTACTCACATTAACACGTTCGTTTGTACAAAGTTCGAGTCCGTTCAGTCAAATCCTGATATATCCGAGTTGAATGACAAGCCTAGAAATTTGCATAGTCTATCTCCTCAAACATGTTTTTGATATAATCCATATAACCATTCTAAGTCTAGACCACCAGGGCATGATTCAATTCTAAATCTTTGATCATAACACCAAGTCGTCCAACAAGATTCATGTATCTGTTTACGAAACTATCAAGCGTGACTTACTCCAGGTTCTAGCCTAACTTATCCTTGAAATACTTCCGATTCACTTATATTTCCAAATTCGTCTTATCGTGTCAAACCAAAAGTCAAGACGATCCATCAGTTGCCACGCTCCGGTCTCCCGCAAGTTCGATCATCCTCGCTGGACGTGAGATCACTACGCCAACGCTCCCGCTGGATAATCGTCCTAATCCGGACGTGACGCATGTATGGACATAGAGTTACGCTTGCACAAGACAAGAATGTTAAATATTATGGTTATTATCGAAATGATCGAGACACCTTATCAATACCTTTTGCTCCATCCAAGATATATATAAAATCCATCAAGTTATGTCCGTTCATGCCGTGATTATAATTCGTCTAGAAAAATTATCCAACTTCAATGTTATCGTTTGATAAATCCATAGTCTTACTTCTAGCATTTCTCAAACAACAAAGTTCAAATATTCAAGCCAAAGTCTATCCATGTAAATACCCGATTTTTTTAATATAATTCTATTTTTTTAATATTTTAAAATTTTGGGAATTCTACTTAGCTAATTAGAAATATATAATTTATTAATAACTTGTATAAATTTTATTTAATTTTAGTAATTAAAATAAGTTAGAAAACTAATTTTTGAATGTAAAAGTATTTTTATAGTATTATAAAATTTCCCTATAATTTATTTCATGTGCAAATCTATTTTTGTATATATATATATATATATATATATATATATATAAGTGAATAAAATAAAAGGAAAATGAACAAAATATAAAACCCAAACCCAAAACCCAAACCTAACCCGCTACCCATTTCTCCCCACGCGACCCCTCGGTTCATTCACCCAGAACTCCTCTTTTCCATCTATATACACCACCGCCACCATTGTAACGACCCGCTCCGCATCGATGCGGATAGTCGATTCAAACGGCACAAGTGCGATGACCAGATCCGCTTTGCTCAGCGAGAAGACTTGCTTGAGGCAAAGAAATTCCAGACTTGGCCCTTTAGGAGTTCAGACTTAGACTTTCAGAGGCTCGCTCAGAGTATCGCTCAACCAAGGTGAATCATCGCTAAGGTGGGTGGCTACGATGAACTTGTCTTTGCTTAGCCAGCACACCTAAAATACGGTTGATATATGCTAGTCGCTTGTAAACCCCCTCACCCAAAATAGGTATTTTGTGTGTATTTTATATTATTATATTTATTATAGATGTTGAATTTCTTTAGAGTATTCTCTTAGTTAATTAGAAAATAAATTTTTTGATATATTTACTTATATAAATATTTATTTAGAATTATTTTAGGTTATTTTAGATTTTGGAGATTTTCTAGAATTTTTGGTAATTAAAACTTAGGAAACATAAATTTTTAGGACTTTCATGATTTACTATGAGACCATACTTGAATGTTGTTACTATCAAACATTTATTTTAGAGTTAAAATATTTAAATATATTTTTATGTAATTTATTTAAAATTTTAAGTAATTATTGGATTTTTGGAATTATTGAGGATTTATTTGGATATATAAAGTCTTAATATTAGATAGAGCTAATTTAGTGTTAATAGATATTAATAAGATTATATATAAATTATTTGTATTATCTTTAATTCTATTTAAGATTATAAATTATTGAGATAAACTCAAACTCTATTTTAAATTAATTCAAATCCTGAGCCTACTAGGAAAACAACTTCATGTATATCCTATCCTTATTTAAACTGATCCTAATCATATCCAAATTAGCCAATCCTAGTCTTATTCAATTAAAAAATCTTCACCATTATAAATACCTATTAGACTTATGGAATAAACTCATCTTTCATATTTTTTATCCCCGAACTCCTCTCTTTTTCGTCCAAAAATAGTCAAAATTCGTCATAAATTCAGCCTCATTTTCTAGTAGTTATGACGACTTAAAAAGACGATATCTCCTAGCTCCGTACTCCAAACGCGCTCCAGTTTTTTTGTTAGGATCATATCAAGGTTAATTTTCTAAATATATAAATTATTTCAGTAATTTCAGAACCTATTTTTCTAGAATATTCCGAAAGTGCCAGTTGTCCGAAATCAGATGTGTTTTCGTATTTTGGAGATTTTGGGAGATCCCGAACTCGGAATTACGAACCGTTTGAAGTTTCAAAAAGCTGACATGATAAAATTCCAGAAAAGTATTTTTCCCAAATTTAAAATATAGTTTTATTCTACTGTAAAATTTGTGCAACATAGACGTAAATAGGAAACCACCGAAAACTGTCATTTGTGCACCCTTGTGGCCATAACTCTTTACCGACTTATGATTTTATGAAACTGTCGATTCCAACGTTCATATAGCATTAAAATCTATAGGATTCCACACACAAATCTAGGATTTGAGTTGGTTAACTTTTTGGTCAACGGATTGCGTCGATTTGCGTACCATGGATCACAAATCCGTAAAGTTGACTTTCTTTGGACCAAAATTAGGGTTTAACAACAAAATCAGATTATAATAAGATTAAAATACTATTTTAGGTTATTTATTCAAAATTAAAAATTAATTAAAATGGAGGAACCTATTCATCCACTTTTGTAACCTAACTTGTTTAATTTATGTGACGGGTAGATCGAACGACGCCTTGAGTTGTGACTTCATCCTTTTTCAGAGCAGACAAGTATACCTTACCATTGTAATATTATTTATATTCCATATATTATATGCATCTTTATTTTATGTCTTTAGTTCATATATTTTAACTGTTATATAAAATACGCGCGATGGTGTCGTCGTGATATGTTTTTATTTATGTATTTGCATTGACCTTGTTTATGAGACTACGCCATTATCATGTAGCATCATTAGGTTCATTGGCTGTGACACAATTATTACACGAGTGTGAGTCTCATATAGATCACGGACTGCGTGACAGATCTGGCCTCCTGTATGTATGGGCCGTACGTTAGGGATAACTGCTAATAGAAATATTGTATGCTAGAAGACTTAGCAGTTATTAGAGGTCTATGGACATAGCCTATTGTAGTACGGTGGTCCGATCCTTGTCCTTGTTTGGTTGCAGGATTGGGCTAGGATACTAAGAATAGGCTATGAACCAAATTGTGTCATGAATGTGACATGCTTAGAGCATGGGGTGGAGATAACAACAAGTACCGCATTTGAGCTCCTTTGTACTTTTTCTTCTGTGTGTCCGGATTCTCCGCTGGAGATACAGGTGGTGATGACCACTATATATTATGTATTATCAGGCGGGCCTCCGTCGTTCAAAAGACGACGTGCCTTTGTAGGCCCCTGGATCTCCAATAGAGAACCATGCCAAATCCCAGTTTTCAGCCAGATAGCTCACTTGTGGGGAAAGTTATTCTTAACTGCATTCACTTAGACGGTTAGGCGGCCATTTGGATATTTATTTTAGTACTTTATTGGCATGCTTTTATGTATCTTGTTATGTCCCTCTGAGGACCTGGCCCTTCCAGGTGTATCTGTTCTTGAGTATTCGTAGGAGTGCAGATTCGGATGGTTACTTAGGTTTCGAGGATGTCTTCTCTTTGAGCCCGCGATTGCTAGCTGGTATACTTATATTGTATTTGCTGTGGTGTACTTATATTATAATTACTCTTATGTTCGAGTTGGTAGTGGATTTGTTTCTACCCAACTAGCATCCTTAGATACTTCTTATTGAGATCTAGTTTCATAGATATTGGTTATTTATTTATATTTGATTTTCTGTGGATGAGATTTAGATTATACCCTGTGACTTGTGATAGATTTATACCACTAGTGGATTTGATATTCATATTACAACGTACGTATGGGTTTGGTTTCCATATATTGGAGTTGCCATATCCATGCGGCTGGCATGCTTACGTGTCCTAGTCCTACGTATTTTTGGGACTGGGGCGTGACATGTTTTTGTGGTGGCCCATGCAGGTCGAGAGCATATTGTCTCGGTTACGTTACTGTACCGAGCAAGCCTGCAAATATGATTAGAATATAGGATCTCATCCACTATTGACTATGACTCGCATTCTTCCAATATGTTCTATTTGAATAGTTGTATCCTGCTTGATTCATATGCTTTCTTAATAGTTCCTTGAGTATAGCCTCTACTAGAATATAGGAATCCCTGTTGTTAGATGAAAATTAGGATAATAGTCCTATTAAGAATACAACTAGAGTATTGACACATCATTGAGTTTAGAATATCTAGTAAACCCTAGCACTCCTTATCTATAGATTGGTTTACCATTACCCCTTGATGTATTTATGAAGACTTGAGAGTAGTATAAACACTACTAGGAATAGTTTAAAATTTGACCATAGTGTTTGACCCTAGTACTGAGGAACCAATAGAAATCCAAGGTTAAATATTAGGACTAATCTAGCTTTTCATGGTGAGATAGTACTAGAGAACTACAACTTTAGCTTCTTGTCTTGATATTAGTGGAACCGTTGTTTGTGGTATTAAACGAAAGAATGAAAGTATATTTCAATGACGGGGTTATAAGAGACCCGCGCCCTTTGGTTTACAAACAAACTTGTACAATGTAATCCTATACGAGGATGTGGGAGTACAATTTATTTAATCTGGGTATAAATTACTGTAGGTGTCTGATCTGCGGTCGATCACTTTAGCCCTTGGACTACACGATGTTGAAGAAGTGCCGTGGAAGACAGGATGCAGCTTCGGAGGTTATAAAGGAGGGTGGATGCGCGATGCTGAAGGTCGTCGCTCCCTGTTCCTTGCCCGAGCTCTGGGTTCTCCTCTCTCTCTCTCTATCTCTCCTCCTTGATCTCTGGTTCGATGACCTTGTCCGATCTTTGAGTTTCTAATTTTTTGACCTTTGATCTTGTATTAGTTTTCTTGACCAATTTTCTGACCCTTTTCCCCATTGATAGGGGTCTCTATTTATAGAGTTTTGGTGACAGTGACCACTCCGTCGGTGTAACAACCGAGGAGTGGACAGTACAGTACCCTTTTACACAACGATTTAAAATAACCAATGCCTGCGTGTAAATGACCTTTTGAGTGAGCATGTGACACGTGTCCAACTAAGGGGACAAAACGCGTATATCTGCTACGAAGATCACGGCGTAGAAGCCACGTAGGTAGGTATCCCTTGTGTAGCAGAGGTTGGCGTAAAAGCCAAGCGACTGTCACCTTGGCGTAGAAGCCAAAATAGGCATAGAAGCCGAGCAGGCATAGAAGCCGAATGGGCATAGAAGCCGAACAGGCATAGAAGCCGAATGGGCATAGAAGTCGAGCAGGCATAGAAGCCGAATGGGCATAGAAGCCGAATGGTCGTAGAGACCGAGAGGGCGTTGGAAGCCGAGGGAGCACTGATCCTGAGTGGGCGTAGAAGCCACTGCGTACCGAGTCGAAGTGCTGATGCGGACGTCTTAACCGGAATTATGGCTTTCGAAGATGTAATCAAATCTTCTACAGAGATTTGTCATCATCTTGTGCATTAAATACGGAGACGTGTTTTTGGAGGTCTGCAGCCCTTCTGTGCATCCGTCGCGGAGACGTGCCTTGAGGAAAACTGTCACTGCTCTGTGCAATTAGACGTGGAGACGTGCCTCGAGCCCCGTACGAAGTGCAGCTTTTGACGTGGCAGCGGTTTGCCTTACTGCGGAGCACGAAACAGCTCATGTTTGCCTGTGAAAACAAGACAACGTATTCCCTTGTACGCAAAAGAGCGGTTTACGCTGGGGGGATTTTGGTAGGCGACGGTTTGGTGATATTTAACCAAATCCTCTGTATTAAATGCAGAGATCCGCCATCATACTGCGGGGTGCGTCCGGAGGGGTCTGCCATCGTTTCCAGCTGTCGTCTGGGTAGCCGTGCAGTACTTTTTGTCAGGAGTCAGAGGCTAGGTTCACCGCGTGACTTGACAGGTTCATTTCGGGGAAGACGAAGCGTTCCTCGTACGCTTTAATGCTGCCTTGAGAGCGGCTGGGTTTTACGCCATGGAGGCGATGCAGAACCCTGTTTTACGTTGGATGGCTTCGAAGGCCTCTGTTTACACTGCTCTGTATCAAGATGCTGCGCAGATTGTTCCAGCATATTTTTCATGCTTCTACAAGACCCCCTTCAAAGCTTTTAAATTTCTCGGAATTTGAAACGCTTTGAAAGAAGCATGAACGGCCCCTCGTAACTCGAAACGTTTCTGAATGGAGCGTTGAAACGGTCGATACTGACTTTATGGCGGGTTTATTGGGGACCGCTCTGATCTCTTGCGCCTATAAAAGGCTGGGGAGGTGAACCTGTTTCACCACATTCCCATTGTCATACAGAGATGATCGCCGGAGCTCGTCGGGTCGATCTGAGGAAGAAGGAGATCATGTTCTTCCAGCATGTAAGGAGCCGAAAAAAACGGCGTCTTCGAGCAAGTGTCCATTGCAACGATGGATCATGGAAGGATATCTTAGCCTCCCTTGCTCGGGATAATCAGCAACTTTGTATGGCATTGCACCAGGAGAGAGGAAGGGTCGTATTTGACCACACTGCTTGCAAGCGGTGCCTTCTTCCGTTGCCTCCGGTGACGAGGGATGCAGGAAAGCGGATTTACGCCGCTTTTCTTCTGTTGAAGGCATCCTTGTGTCGCTGATCACCTTCTTGGAAGAAGAGGAAGATCTTGGGCATGATCTTCAGACGACGAGGGGGTATCTCCTTTGTAGATGGAGTTTCCCTCATATGTAATCATAAAAAATAGAGAAAAACCCTTGTAGATTGGATTTCCCTCATATGTAATCATAATTTTAAATAAAATCGTCTTTCTTCTCTGCATATGATCGTCTTTGCCATATGTTGCTTGTGAAGTCTGGATATGTGCAGCTTTGACACGTCTGAATCTTTACGCCGACTCTGATAGAAAGAGTATTAGTCCCTGAATAGTCCATAGAATGCTGCTGAGCGTCCTTGAACATTTAGAACTGTCCTGTTGCTAGGACTGAGGGACGGCGTAGAATTTCTGAACTGTTGCTTCTCTAATGAGCAGGATCTTGTTCAGACTTCGTCTTCAAGAATGATCTCTCGAAACTCCCTTGGAACAGGGTCGAGGTTTTTGGCTGTTGAATTGAGTTGCCACCTTGATAGATGGAATGTTCAGACTGGAGTCTGGATGAACCTCCAATTTTGGACCCGAGAAGAGTAATTTCTCAATGTTTGAACTCTGTATGCTTCGGGTACTTGGGATGCTCTGGGTCAAGAACGAGTATCTTCTGTGTGAACTCTTTGTAATTGACCGCCTTGGGGACTGTTCGGATATACGGAAAGTCGTGGAGCGCGAAATCATCAGTCTGTAGCCTCTGAGTGTAAAAACACCACCGAGCGCGAAATCGTAGACTTGTGGTTCCTGAGCGTGAAGTCATAGGTTTGTTGCCTCTCGAGCATAAAAGCTACCGAGCACAAAGGCATCCGGGCATAAACCGTAGACTTGTGGCTGTCGAACGTGAAGCCGTAGATCTGTTGCTGTCGAGCGTAGAAAAGCTCCTTTAGCACAGAACTGTAGATCTGTAGCCTGTGAGCGTAAGAACACCATCGAGCGTGAAATCGTGGACTTGTGGTTCCTGAGCGTGAAGTCGTAGGTTTGCTGCCTCTCGAGCATAAAAGCTACCGAGCACAAAGGCATCCGGGCATAAACCGTAGACTTGTAGCTGTCGAACATGAAGCCGTAGATCTGTTGCTGTCGAGCGTAGAAAAGCTCCTTTAGCGCAGAACTGTAGATCTGTGGCCTGTGAGCGTAAGAACACCATCGAGCGTGAAATCGTGGACTTGTGGTTCCTGAGCGTGAAGTCGTAGGTTTGCTGCCTCTCGAGCATAAAAGCTACCGAGCACAAAGGCATCCGGGCATAAACCGTAGACTTGTAGCTGTCGAACATGAAGCCGTAGATCTGTTGCTGTCGAGCGTAGAAAAGCTCATTTAGCGCAGAACTGTAGATCTGTAGCCTGTGAGCGTAAGAACACCATCGAGCGTGAAATCGTGGACTTGTGGTTCCTGAGCATGAAGTCGTAGGTTTGCTGCCTCTCGAGCATAAAAGCTACCGAGCACAAAGGCATCCGGGCATAAACCGTAGACTTGTAGCTGTCGAACATGAAGCCGTAGATCTGTTGCTGTCGAGCGTAGAAAAGCTCCTTTAGCGCAGAACTGTAGATTTTTAGCTCCTAAAAAGAAAATTTCTTCGAGCGTGAGGTTTTGCGGATCTGTTGCTTCTGAGCGTAAACTGAGCGCCACCGAGCGTGAGATCGTCGATTTGGTATCTGCTGAGCGTAAAGTCATAGGTTTGTGGCCTCTCGAGCATAAAAGCTACCGAGCACAAAGGCATCCGGGCGTAAAACCATAGACTTGCCGCTTGCGAGCGTAAAACTGTAGATCTGTTGCTGTCGAGCGTAGAAAAAGCTCCTTTAGCGTAGAACCCGCTGAACCGTCTTGCACGAAAAAACCTTTCGAATTCGCTGACTGTCCGTTTTTCGAGGGTAGTGGGCTGACGTAGCATCCAATCATAACCAACTCTTAATTGCGAGATCCGGTTGGGGTCTCGAGGGGTCCGTCCGAGGATTCGAGGAGTCGACTCGGACCGTATATATACCCCAAGCTTTTGAGAGAAAAACCTTTTTATCTGTCTTCTGCGAAAGAGAGTTTTCGACTGTGCGAGTTTTCCTTCGTTCCTTCTCCGAGCACATCGAGTCCTCAGAAATAGCGTCGAAACAAACTCCCTCCGCTAAGGGAAAGAGCGTAGGTTCTTCTTCTCGTTCTTCGGTACCGGAGAGAGAATCTTCGGTCGGGCAAGGTGAACCTCCTTCCGAGAGGAGCATCCCGCCGACGAGCAGCGCACCCGGCTTTAGAGGTAGAGCCTTTTGGGATGACACAAACGACGAAAAATCCTTCGCACACGTTGAACGTGACCGCGCTAGGTCGTCTTCTGTGCTGATAGCCTCTTTTGAGGAAGATGATGCACGGAGACGTTTTCATCTTTTACGCTCACATTTCTAATGTGCCAGCGTAAGAACTCCGTATTTTCGTAGTTCCGAGCGAAAAAGCTCTGGCTAACAAAAATTGGGGTATATCGTAAATTTTGAATTTTACGCTTGCGGAGGAGACTTCCGGCGTATAGAGACCAAATTTGCGCAATCTTGGCGTAAAGCACAGACTGTCATTTTCTTTTGGTCCGCACTTGTGCAGGATTTGTAATGACCTATTTTCCTTGCACTTTTGCAGTTGATTTGGGTGAGTCACCGCTGGCTGAGGTGATGGGCTCCGCTGCCGGGATGCTGTACTCGAACTACCTGGAGGATCTGTCCCATGTGGCCTTTCCCATCTCTGGACCCCAGTACCCTGAGGGTAGGGAGTTTCTGATATCGGCCCAGGGTGAACGAATGTTGTTGAGCATGATCAATGGCGAACCCTTGACGCATGTAGACGGGGAGCAGTACATAAAGCCGGCTTTCCTCTTCGGGGACATGATCGATAAACAGTCCCAGACGAAGCCTAAGAGGGAGCCTTGGGTCTTCCCTGCCGGGAATTTGGTCTTGTATCTGCCGACGATGCCGAGGGATTATCCTATCTCGGCTTTCTCCCATGCGACGCATCCTAGGAAGATGTCGTGGAAGCTGACTCCTGATCTTCACGGGAAGCCTGGAAAGATCTTTCATCTGAAAGGAGCCGACCAGGGGTCGTTCGTCAGCCGCCCCTCCGGCGTTGTGATGCTGTTCCGGGGGCTGTGCCCGGGTAATGTCCCGAGTGAAGTTAGCTCGGTGATCCAGCCTGTTCAATTGTCGACCTTCTGCAACGACTTTATGAGTCAAGGTGGGGTATACCCCAAGGAGAATCCTCGGTGCAACGGGTGGATCGCCCCGACGAACTCCCGATGGAGATGCCTAGTTGATTGGGCCTTGTCGTACTTCCGAAGAGAGCTAGAGGACATCGGACTATACGCCGCTGTGAGCGCGACGAGTGTTGGGTTGCCTCCCAATGCTAATTTGTTCTTGGCACTGATGGAGCGGTATATTCCGCTCACCGGGACCTTCGCCACTCCACTGGGGGAGTTGGGATTGGCCCTCCATGAGATGGCAGTTGTCTCGAGACTGCCGATAGGGGATACCCCATATGAAGAGTATGTCCCCACCAACCGGGAGTTGTCGGATTTGGACCCTCGGGTGGCGGAAGTATATCAGGAGCTGATGTGTCAGTACTTTGCGTGTACCGCTTTTCATGACGAGCCCTCGGATTTGGCTCATACCACTAAGTGGATGTCTTACCTCTTCTTCCATCGGGCTAGGGCCGCCAAGTCGGAGAAAGCTTCGAGGGGTAAGAATGAGCCCGTAAACTTCTTGAGCGTCCTTAGTGCCCAAGTGGTCGAGGCTCTTATGGAGGACGCCAAGGCTCCCGATCATATTCTCGTTGAGGGGGTAGGAAAATACCCCGAAGGCACCAAGGCCCACAGTTACTTGAGGCGCTGTCGCAGGCCTCTATCTAAGGAAGCCCAGCTGGCTGGTTTCCTCTCCATATGGCTGCGTCGAGTGGTAGTGCCCGGTATCGCGTCTGCGGATCGAATTCACCGGAACATCCTGTGGCCCGCAGTGCGACTGGTGTTTGGGGCAAGACTGGGCCTGCTTCCTGCCATGGTGTGCCATATTCAGGCTGGCCTGAGGGCCATGACCGATGGGTTGCTCGTCGATGAAGCTCGACGTGAGAGTTTTTCCAGGGTGGAATTGCCATACCTGTATCTGATGGGTTGGTTAATTCTCCACAACCCCCGGGTGATGTCTCCCGGTTCCGTCAGCAGCTCAGGGGGCATATTTCTACTGAATTACAGAGATTCTACCTGGAATGTGAACACAGTTTTAGACTGTCGGTTAGTGTTGAACCTCAGCCACGGCTGGAAGATCCTCTGTACTCCCCCTCCTGTACATCGCAACCAATCCGGGGTGTGGCTTGAGGATTCAGGTGGAGAGAAGACCGTTCTTTCTCCGGAGGCTTTTAATTGGTTGGTCTGTATCAGACCATCCCATCTGCTGTATAGGAGCGAAGACTATTGCATTTTCGAGCCCTACTTGCCTAGTCGATTTGCCAGGCAGTTCGGGTACGATCAATTGCACGTGGGTAACGCCGTCACCAGCTTTAGGCCCAGGGGCGGACTCATTGATGGAGCTAGAGGTTGGCGATATTTCATCATGGGTTGCACGGGAGCAATTTTTATCGTGCCGTTCGTTACAACCTCCACGGAGCTGCGCATCCTTCACTCTTACGCCCAGTTTTATATGGCGATTAACACCTTCTATCGCGATTTCGACATGCGGGAAAGCTTTAGAGTGCCTTCTGCCAAGCCTGGGGGAAGAATCGAAGTCCCCTCGGTTTCTTCTGACGAGGGCGAGGAGTCTGGTACTCCGGATGAGCTCCTGGTGTCGTTGCCGAGGTGTGCAGTGCCTGCGCCGGCGGGGGCTTTGATAGTCTCCTCTGGGAAGCGACGGGCTTCTGCTCCGAAGGAAGCTTCCCTTCGTAAGAGGAGGAAGGAGACGGTGGCTCGTCCTCTCCGCATTCCTGGTATTGAGGCTCCCGTGAGTGAGTCGGCACCTCCCTATATCGGGGATGAATCTTTGGCTGGAGGTTCCTCGCCTTTTAGAGAGGGACCTTCTACAGCTCCGGCTGGTGGCGCCGGGGAGTCCTCGCTAGAGGTTGCTGTCGCTGTGGCTGCTTCAAGCAGCGGAGCGGGATTGCCCACGTGGCCGCTGCAGATGGGAGAATCTTTCCCGAGGTCAGCATGTAAACTCCCTCGACCAGATTTCAGTAATTTAGGATTAATTTTGACTAATTAGTGCAACTTTTTTAAATTTTATTTATTATATATTATATTGATTGTGCACCTGTTCATTACACAATTGACTAGGGCATCACACTAGCTGTTAACCCTAAATAAATTTCACATCCCTGCCCTAGACTTGCTAGACTACTTTTTCTGTATTTTTAGCAACTTCCAGAAACCTCATCTGGTGCTTCGTTTTAGTCGCACAAATATCGTTACAAACGTATGTATTTATTTCCTATTTAATTTTCTGCTCTTTACCCATCTCTGTACCCCTAGAGATTTGAGGACCAGTAGGCACCTGTTTTTGCCAAACAAAAATACGATAATATTCTACTCTAATTGTATTACAATTATCGTTTTGACACCGTAGAATAATTATGACTCTAATAGCCTCTAAATAATTAGTGAACACCGTGCGCAGTATTTATTAAATAATAAATACGATGACTGTATCACCTGCAATATCAGACCCTGCACCTGCCCAGAATCACCCCACACTGTCCAAAACCTTTTTCCCCAGCTATTTCCCTCATTTTTGTACAATTCAGAATTACGGAAAATCAGTATTTGAAATTTGGTAAATTGCGAAATTACGCAAAATACAAATTTTATGCAATTATGCAATTATTGAAAAGTTAGGGGTTTATATGCAAAATTGCATGCTAGGTGGCCAAATCCTATTGGCTAGACCATAGGTGAGTGGGACCCACCATAAAATCCAGAGAAATCCTGTGAAAATATCTCCAAAATACAAATTTACCTAAATACCCCTGAACTTCTAGGTATTTACAAAAATGCCATTAGGCATAAACCTATATAAACCCTAGCATTTCCCTACATTCAAACCCATTCCCCCACCACCACGGCCACCCTCCGCCCACCGGACCGCCGCCGAACCCGTCGCCACTCCCCTCCCCTTCCCTCCGACCACTGCCACCCACCTCCGGCCGGCCGCTCCGCCGTGGCCAGCCTCCACAGTGTCACCCGATCACCACCTCCACAGCACCACCACCACTCCCATTCACTTCCCCCGCCGCCTCCGGCCGTCGCCGACCACCGCCACCCTACCCAAACGACTCGCCGTCCTCCCCTCCACCGGACCACCGACCCTCACCTCCCCACGACAGCTCCTCCGGCCACCCTCACCCCCACAGTGCCCCGGCCAGAATCCCGACTACACCACCACCCTCACCTCCGGCCGCCCCTAGCCGCCGCCACAGCCGTCGTGGACCCCCGCCACCACCACCAACCTGACCGCCACCCTCCCCTCTTCCAAACCCGCCGCCTGCCCAGCCACATCCGCCGCTCCTCCGCCGGCCAGCGCCCCCGCAAGCTGCTGCTGCTGCTGCTGCTGTCAGTGGCCACTGCTACTGTTGCTGCTCCTCCGGCCGCCTCCGGCCAGCTCCGCCGCTGTCCTCCCGCCGGCGACACCGCGTGGGACCCCCCTGGCCACCTGTAAGGTATATTATACCTATACTATACTATAATACGTAATTAATCTATAGTACATGAATATATGTATATAATATATGTATATATATGTATATATATATGTATATATATATGTATAATACTATGTATATTTATATATATATCTATATAATATAATATATATACTTTTCTTATACAGTATATATTATAATATATATTATACTTTATATACTTATGTATATATATATTATACTATACATATATAATTATATATGTATATATGTATATGTATAAATGTATATATTATATCATAATTACTATTATGTATATATTTAATACTGTTAAATATATAAATATATGTGTATACATATATTTATATAATTTGTATATAACATATATATTATACTGTGCATTTTCCATTTATTTATTTTCTGCATTTAATTTCCTGCACCTATATTATATCTATATATCTATATATATATTATCTATATGTATATATATATTAAATACCTGCTGGATAATACATCTTAATTATTTATATTATATTTCAATTTCTGCAATGTTATTTATTACATAATATTATATGCTGGATATTACAGCCTATCTATAAATATATAATTATTAACAGTGGTCACATATAGACCCTGATAATATATATGTATTTAATTACTGTCCTGTCAATTCAATTTATTTATATTATATATATATCAGAGGATACACCCTGATAAATACTATATTATTTATCGCAGTGGATATACCCCTGCTACTATATATTATTGCCTGCATTTATCTATTCTATATATATATACTATTATATTATTATATCTATGCCTACTATATATATATCTATACTATATATTATGTATATAAATATGTTTTATATTACCACCATGATATTCACGAACCCTGCCTATTCTTTTAACAGAAACCAACTTCAGCACAGCTAGTGACCCCCTGTCACCAGCACCTTCACAACTGACTATAAAATCAGGGTTTCAACACTATCAGGGAGTAGGCAAGTATACCTTGCCAAGTTAAATGTTTAAATTCTCAAATATTGTTATATGCTTCTTGCTTCTGAAATTCATATACCATGATCACCTGAGACTGCCTTGGGTACAGTCAACTGTTATGTTGACATGATATTACAGACTCACCAACAGCTGAGAGAATATCCTAATATATTCTCCTAAACCCTGTCACGGAAACACGCAACATGGTTGCATTTACATATATGGATGTGAGCTGCGTATTTGGTTAGCTACCAGTACGGGTGACCCGCATCACGGATTAGAATAACTCAGGAAATGTACGACTTGACATTTAGTTTCATTGGGATGGGAAAGATAACTAGTTGACATATGGGACACCCCCTCCAATAATGTTTTATACCTTCGTACCAGTGATGGTCGATTGCAGAGTTCCCTGAGTCGGGGGCATACGACACCTATACTAGCCAGTCGCCACGATTGGTGAATTACGTCAGCGTATGTCTAGCCACACATTCCCATGCGTACTACTGGATCTTTACTTGCATTTTCACTTAGTATGGTTAGCACCCTGTATTTATTTTATTTCCTTATTCAGTATTTTACATTACATGGCATATCATTTTTCTGTATCTTGTTACGTCCCACTGAGGACCTGGTTCCCTGCCAGATCTAGACGAGGCTTTCTACCCCACAGTGTACGGGCCTGATCAGGAGGCCAGATGTGCTACCGAAGAGGAGCTCGAGGAGACACCCTCAGAGTAGGCTTGACCCTAGATGCTGCTACCTAGAGATGGAGATGTTTTGATCAGATAGACACTGCTTAGTCTATCTGATTTTTCTGCGCTATTATCAGTTTTTGTAGTAGGCTTGTAATCTCACCAGTTGTGTACTGTATCAGACTCAGTTATATATATATATTTCAGCACTTGTTTTTCTGACATTTTGTTGTGGATGAGATAGCTTTACCTGTTCTATACTTGTAGTATTTTAGGACAGCGTAGCACGTCCCTTTGGGTCCATCAAAGTGGATTAAGCCCTTAGTGACGTGTCAGCTGGCCAGTGACACGTGGCCTAGTTCCTGACATTTTGGGACTGGGGCGTGACATGGTTTTAGTGGTGGCCCATGCAGGTCGAGTTTTATTTGCTAGTGGTATGATAACATGCCCAGCAATGCCTGCAATAGGATAGAAATATTAGGTCTCATCCACACTGACACCATCCTTACAAATTCTATTATTGCATCTTGCTTGATTATCATTATTTATCTCCTTTGTGTTTTCTAATTATCCTATTTTCCTCAGAAATATGGACATACCCGGGAAACTTGCGAATAATGGGGCTGACCAAGCAACAGACCCATCGCCAAGTGCCCAAGGAACTCCGTCCAATCACCAGAATTCTAGCCAGGAGACGACACCAACTCCACATGCAGAGACACCTTTGTCTCCACCTCCAGCCTTGCCTATCCAGATGCCATAACTTGAGGGTCAACCTCAAATGTTGCAGTTTCTCCAGACTATGTTGCAGAACCAGTGGCAACAAACTGAGGCCCTGAGACAGTCTCAGTGGCAGCAAACTGAAGCTCTGCAACAGACGTTGATGACGGCTTTGGAGAGAACTACTACTCCGACACCAGTACCTGTCCTACCAGCGGGCACAGTTCGAGGCTTCCGTCAAATGAGCCCGAGGGATTTCAAAGGCAACGAGACTCCTGAAGAGATCTCCGATTGGATCTCCAACACCGAAATGCTGCTAGAAGGATCGCAACTCACTCCCGACCTATGGATGACCGCTGTGAGGGGCCAACTTCTTGGCAACGCCCATCACTGGTGGGAATCCATAGAGTGCAGCGTCGGCAAAGACCAAACTTGGCAACAATTCTTGGAGCATTTTAACGCCAAGTACTTTCCAGCGACAGTCCAGAATGCCCTATACTCCCAGTTCCTGCACCTGGAGCAAGGAAACATGACGGTAGATGCCTACGACGCGGAGTTTAGCAGACTAAGTCGTTTCGGTGCTGATCTGATCCCGAACGAGCTGAAGAAGGCTAAAAGATTCCACCATGGCCTTAACCACGAGCTCCAGAGGTACACAACAACGCAGTCGAGAATCTCCTACAACGAGGTTCTTACCGAAGCCAGGGAGCAAGAAGCCATTGGCCGAGGAGCCAGACGCTCAAATCCAACCTTCCCGGCCAAGAATCAGCACGGAGCAGGAGGACCTATACGTCGTCCCCAATATCAGACGCAACAGACGACGGGGCCTTACCAGAAGAGGGAACTCCCGACTTGTCACTTTTGTGGCAAGAAGGGGCATTTTGCCAATGACTGTAGAAAGAAGCTGGGATTATGCCTGCTATGTGGAGCTAGAAATCATATGGCCAAAGACTGCCCACAACGCAGAGATGCCGCACCTCAGCAAGGGCAGAAGCCAGGAGCCCAAGCTCAGAAAATGCTTCCCTCCACATCAGGAGGATATCAGAGAGGAGCACCTCTGCCTACTCAGGAGACCCAGTTCAAGGCCAGACAACAAGCCGGAGGACAAAGGCAGGGACAAGCCTTTGCGTTAGCTGCCGTTGCAGAAGAACCTGAAGGGAAAACTATAACAGGTACCATTTTAGTTGCATCATTACCTGCAACTGTATTATTCGATTCTGGGGCTACTTTGTCTTTCATATCCAGTAGATTCGTAGCCATGCACAAGCTATCTACTTCCCCGCTACCCAAGTGTTGGAAAATACTTACTGGAGGAGGTATTGTTCCAGTTACCAATATTATCGAAACCTGTCCAGTAGTCGTTTGTAGTAGAGGACTAAGAGCGCGATTTTTGGTACTTCCAATGCCAAATTTCGACGTTGTCTTAGGCATGGACTGGCTAAGCCAGAATAATGCTGTCCTAGACTGCCGAAAGGGTAGTGTTATCTTTAGACCCCCAGATCACCCAGAGTTCGAATATGTCCGTGGAACCATCGAGCAAGGAGTAGGCCAGACTCCTAGAGCTTACATGGCAATGGAGACAGCACTTCCCTCAATTGTAGCAGAGTTCGAGGATGTATTTCCAGAAGAATTGCCAGGCCTACCGCCTGACAGAGAAGTGGAGTTCATTATTGAGCTGATACCCGGAGCTGCACCAGTATCCTCCAATGTATACCGACTGGCAAAGAAGGAGCTTGAAAAACTGAAGCTTCAACTGGAGGAACTACAGATCAAGGGATTTGTTCGTCCTAGTGCATCACCCTGGGGAGCACCAGTATTGTTTGTACCAAAGAAGGACGGAACATATCGCATGTGCATTGATTACAGAGCCCTCAACGCTCTGACAATCAAAAACAAGTACCCCTTGCCGAGAATTGACGACCTGTTCGATCAACTAACAGGAGCCGTGGTATTCTCGAAGATAGACTTGAGATCAGGATATCATCAGGTCAAGGTACGGAGGGAAGATATTCCAAAGACAGCATTCAGGACTCGTTATGGTCATTACGAGTTCCTGGTGATGCCTTTTGGACTAACTAATGCACCTGCCGTATTCATGAACCTGATGAACAGAGTCTTCCACCAATATCTGGACCAGTTCGTGGTAGTCTTCATCGACGACATTCTGGTGTATTCAAAAAGCCACGAGGAGCATGAAGAGCACTTAAGGTTGGTATTAGAGACGCTGAGACGGGAGAGCCTTTATGCTAAGATGAGCAAGTGTGAATTCTTCCTGGACCGTGTCGCATTTCTTGGACACGTTATCACAGGGGAAGGCATCTCGGTAGACCCAGCAAAGATCTCATCTGTTGAGACGTGGCCAACCCCGACCAACGTCTCAGAGGTGAGAAGCTTTCTAGGACTTGCCGGATATTACCGGAGGTTCGTAGAAAACTTTGCAAGAATCGCGGAGCCGATTACCCGTCTTACTCGTAAGGAGCAGGAGTTCATATGGACTGAAGATTGCCAGACAGCTTTTGATGACTTGAAGAAATGTCTGACTACAGCTCCCATTTTGACTATACCATCTGGATCCGGAGGTTTCGTCATATATAGCGATGCATCCGGAAAAGGATTTGGTTGTGTCTTAATGCAACAGGAAAAAGTTGTAGCTTATGCCTCAAGACAGTTGAGGACTCATGAGAAGAATTACCCCACTCACGATCTGGAGCTTGCCGCAGTCATCTTCGCCCTGAAGCTATGGAGACACTATCTATATGGCGAAAGAGTGGAGATATTCACCGATCATAAAAGTTTGAAGTACGTCTACACCCAGAAGGACCTAAATCTGAGACAAAGACGATGGCTCGAAGTGATGGCGGATTTCGAAATTGATCTACAGTACCATCCAGGGAAAGCTAATATGGTGGCAGATGCTCTAAGCAGAAGACCCTCGGCATTCTTTATGATCACCCAACCAGGTCTTCTGAGAGATCTAGAAAATTTGGGAATAGAGGTCATTATGCCAGGACTTGATGGCCAATTATCAAACTATCAGCTGCAATCAACTTTGGTAGAAAGAATCAAAGCTGCTCTACCAACAGATGCAAGATTTCAGAGGCTTCGACAAAGAACAGAGGCTGGAATTCAGACAGGATGTCGCATACACGAAGATGGGACTCTAAGATGTGGAAATCGTCTTTATGTTCCAAATGGAGAACTTCGTAATGAGCTGATGTCAGAAGCTCATAGCTCAGTATACTCTATACATCTAGGAGGTACAAAGATGTACAGAGATCTGCGGCAATATTACTGGTGGCATGGAATGAAGCGGGAGATAGCACGCTTTGTGGTCAAATGCCTGGTGTGTCAGCAGGTCAAGGCTGAGCATCAGAGATCTGTCGGTCTACTTCGACCCCTCCCAATACCCGAGTGGAAATGGGAACACATTACGATGGACTTTGTTACGGGCTTCCCAAGAAGTCCTAGTGGTCGTAATGCTGTATGGGTAATTGTAGACAGACTCACTAAGGCTGCTCATTTTCTACCTTTTAGAGTCGGGCAATCCACAGAAGTCTTGGCGGACATGTACATGAAGGAGATAGTGCGTCTGCATGGAGTGCCAGTCAGCATAGTATCTGACAGAGATACGAGATTTATATCTTACTTTTGGCGAAGTATACAAGAAAGTCTTGGTACCCGCCTCAAGTTCAGCACCTCGTATCACCCACAAACAGATGGCCAATCAGAACGCACCATCCAGACACTTGAAGATATGCTGAGAGCCTGCATGCTTGATTTCAGCGGATCATGGGAAGATTATCTACACCTGGTAGAATTTTCCTACAACAACAGCTATCAAGCGAGCATTCAAATGGCTCCCTTTGAAGCTTTGTATGGAAGGAAATGTCGTTCCCCAGTATGCTGGAGCGATGTTGGCGAGAGACAGATCTTGGGACCAGAACTGATTATTCGTACGGTGGAGAAAGTAAAGAAGATCCAGGGACACCTACGAGCTGCACAAGACAGGCAGAAGCACTGGGCCAACATTCATCGCCGACCTCTAGAGTTCCAAGTAGGGGAGCATGTGTTCTTAAAGATCTCACCTACTAGAGGAACTATCAGATTTGGAGGAAGAGGGAAGCTAAGTCCAAGGTACATTGGACCCTTCGATGTGCTAGATCGCGTCGGAGAAGTTGCTTACAGACTAGCTCTACCTCAGACTTTGGAGGGAGTACATGACGTCTTCCACGTATCTCAACTGAGGAGGTACATTCCAGACCCGAGTCATGTGCTAGACTACTCAGAGATCACCATCGGGCCAAGCTTATCTTATCAGGAGGAGCCTGTAGAGATTCTGGACCGTAGCGAGAAAGTGTTGCGAGGCTAGACTATTCCTCTCGTTCGTGTTGCATGGAGACATCATGCACCAGGTGAATCCACCTGGGAACGAGAAGAGGATATTCGTCAGCGTTATCCCCACCTATTTCCAAACCAGGGTATGTCCAATATTTCAAACTCAATCTTTCTTAATCATCATATGTCCTTTTCCATTCTCATTATATGGTTGTTTTTATTTCGAGGACGAAATATTCTAAGGAGGGTAGATTGTAAACTCCCTCGACCAGATTTCAGTAATTTAGGATTAATTTTGACTAATTAGTGCAACTTTTTAAAATTTTATTTATTATATATTATATTGATTGTGCACCTGTTCATTACACAATTGACTAGGGCATCACACTAGCTGTTAACCCTAAATAAATTTCACATCCCTGCCCTAGACTTGCTAGACTACTTTTTCTGTATTTTTAGCAACTTCCAGAAACCTCATCTGGTGCTTCGTTTTAGTCGCACAAATATCGTTACAAACGTATGTATTTATTTCCTATTTAATTTTCTGCTCTTTACCCATCTCTGTACCCCTAGAGATTTGAGGACCAGTAGGCACCTGTTTTTGCCAAACAAAAATACGATAATATTCTACTCTAATTGTATTACAATTATCGTTTTGACACCGTAGAATAATTATGACTCTAATAGCCTCTAAATAATTAGTGAACACCGTGCGCAGTATTTATTAAATAATAAATACGATGACTGTATCACCTGCAATATCAGACCCTGCACCTGCCCAGAATCACCCCACACTGTCCAAAACCTTTTTCCCCAGCTATTTCCCTCATTTTTGTACAATTCAGAATTACGGGAAATCAGTATTTGAAATTTGGTAAATTACGAAATTACGCAAAATACAAATTTTATGCAATTATGCAATTATTGAAAAGTTAGGGGTTTATATACAAAATTGCATGCTAGGTGGCCAAATCCTATTGGCTAGACCATAGGTGAGTGGGACCCACCATAAAATCCAGAGAAATCCTGTGAAAATATCTCCAAAATACAAATTTACCTAAATACCCCTGAACTTCTAGGTATTTACAAAAATGCCATTAGGCATAAACCTATATAAACCCTAGCATTTCCCTACATTCAAACCCATTCCCCCACCACCACGGCCACCCTCCGCCCACCGGACCGCCGCCGAACCCGTCGCCACTCCCCTCCCCTTCCCTCCGACCACTGCCACCCACCTCCGGCCGGCCGCTCCGCCGTGGCCAGCCTCCACAGTGTCACCCGATCACCACCTCCACAGCACCACCACCACTCCCATTCACTTCCCCCGCCGCCTCCGGCCGTCGCCGACCACCGCCACCCTACCCAAACGACTCGCCGTCCTCCCCTCCACCGGACCACCGACCCTCACCTCCCCACGACAGCTCCTCCGGCCACCCTCACCCCCACAGTGCCCCGGCCAGAATCCCGACTACACCACCACCCTCACCTCCGGCCGCCCCTAGCCGCCGCCACAGCCGTCGTGGACCCCCGCCACCACCACCAACCTGACCGCCACCCTTCCCTCTTCCAAACCCGCCGCCTGCCCAGCCACATCCGCCGCTCCTCCGCCGGCCAGCGCCCCCGCAAGCTGCTGCTGCTGCTGCTGCTGCTGTCAGTGGCCACTGCTACTGTTGCTGCTCCTCCGGCCGCCTCCGGCCAGCTCCGTCGCTGTCCTCCCGCCGGCGACACCGCGTGGGACCCCCCTGGCCACCTGTAAGGTATATTATACCTATACTATACTATAATACGTAATTAATCTATAGTACATGAATATATGTATATAATATATGTATATATATGTATATATATATGTATATATATATGTATAATACTATGTATATTTATATATATATCTATATAATATAATATATATACTTTTCTTATACAGTATATATTATAATATATATTATACTTTATATACTTATGTATATATATATTATACTATACATATATAATTATATATGTATATATGTATATATGTATATGTATAAATGTATATATTATATCATAATTACTATTATGTATATATTTAATACTGTTAAATATATAAATATATGTGTATACATATATTTATATAATTTGTATATAACATATATATTATACTGTGCATTTTCCATTTATTTATTTTCTGCATTTAATTTCCTGCACCTATATTATATCTATATATCTATATATATATTATCTATATGTATATATATATATTAAATACCTGCTGGATAATACATCTTAATTATTTATATTATATTTCAATTTCTGCAATGTTATTTATTACATAATATTATATGCTGGATATTACAGCCTATCTATAAATATATAATTATTAACAGTGGTCACATATAGACCCTGATAATATATATGTATTTAATTACTGTCCTGTCAATTCAATTTATTTATATTATATATATATCAGAGGATACACCCTGATAAATACTATATTATTTATCGCAGTGGATATACCCCTGCTACTATATATTATTGCCTGCATTTATCTATTCTATATATATATACTATTATATTATTATATCTATGCCTACTATATATATATCTATACTATATATTATGTATATAAATATGTTTTATATTACCACCATGATATTCACGAACCCTGCCTATTCTTTTAACAGAAACCAACTTCAGCACAGCTAGTGACCCCCTGTCACCAGCACCTTCACAACTGACTATAAAATCAGGGTTTCAACACTATCAGGGAGTAGGCAAGTATACCTTGCCAAGTTAAATGTTTAAATTCTCAAATATTGTTATATGCTTCTTGCTTCTGAAATTCATATACCATGATCACCTGAGACTGCCTTGGGTACAGTCAACTGTTATGTTGACATGATATTACAGACTCACCAACAGCTGAGAGAATATCCTAATATATTCTCCTAAACCCTGTCACGGAAACACGCAACATGGTTGCATTTACATATATGGATGTGAGCTGCGTATTTGGTTAGCTACCAGTACGGGTGACCCGCATCACGGATTAGAATAACTCAGGAAATGTACGACTTGACATTTAGTTTCATTGGGATGGGAAAGATAACTAGTTGACATATGGGACACCCCCTCCAATAATGTTTTATACCTTCGTACCAGTGATGGTCGATTGCAGAGTTCCCTGAGTCGGGGGCATACGACACCTATACTAGCCAGTCGCCACGATTGGTGAATTACGTCAGCGTATGTCTAGCCACACATTCCCATGCGTACTACTGGATCTTTACTTGCATTTTCACTTAGTATGGTTAGCACCCTGTATTTATTTTATTTCCTTATTCAGTATTTTACATTACATGGCATGTCATTTTTCTGTATCTTGTTACGTCCCACTGAGGACCTGGTTCCCTGCCAGATCTAGACGAGGCTTTCTACCCCACAGTGTACGGGCCTGATCAGGAGGCCAGATGTGCTACCGAAGAGGAGCTCGAGGAGACACCCTCAGAGTAGGCTTGACCCTAGATGCTGCTACCTAGAGATGGAGATGTTTTGATCAGATAGACACTGCTTAGTCTATCTGATTTTTTTGTGCTATTATCAGTTTTTGTAGTAGGCTTGTAATCTCACCAGTTGTGTACTGTATCAGACTCAGTTATATATATATATTTCAGCACTTGTTTTTCTGACATTTTGTTGTGGATGAGATAGCTTTACCTGTTCTATACTTGTAGTATTTTAGGACAGCGTAGCACGTCCCTTTGGGTCCATCAAAGTGGATTAAGCCCTTAGTGACGTGTCAGCTGGCCAGTGACACGTGGCCTAGTTCCTGACATTTTGGGACTGGGGCGTGACACAGCAGTAGGGGAAGTTGCTTCTGTGTCAGCGAGCACGCTTAGCGAGACTCCGGCTGACGAACCTCGACCGCGTCTTGGGGAAGGTTTGACCGAACTTTTGGCGATGTCGGTCGGCCCACCTCCTTCTCCAGGCATGACAGGTCGTATTGCGTCCGTAAGGCGTGGTTTAGCCACATCAGGTGCAGACGCGTCGTATATGCCGTTGGCTCCTAGTGAAGATGTGGAGGCGCCTAATTCCGAGGCAGAGGTGTCTTCGGGGGCCAGCTTGCCTGGAGAGGTTTCGTCGCCTCAGGAGGGGAACGAACCTGTTATCGCGACCTCGCCTTTCGTTAGTATGCCGATGACCTCGATCGTTGCCGTCACACCTTTTTCGACCGCGCCGCCCGTCGAGGCGGCGGCGGTGGCTACCTCGTCTGCAATTGTCCCTGGAGAGGGAGTTACTAGCATCGCGGTTACTCCGGACGTTCAGTCGGGTCTAGTTGCATTGACCGAGCAGCATACCAGCCTTGTCTACACCGGTTTACAAACGATGATACCGATGGTGTTGGCGAAGAAACTTGACTTCGAGCTCCTGAAGAAGACTTCTCAGCTTTCGATCGAGGTTGTCAGGGGGCTTGGCAATCCTGGAGTAGCTGACACTTTGGAGGCGGTGGTTAATGGTTTAGAGCAACCCGTTAATGAATATTTGCAGCGGGCGGAGGCCAGCCTTGATGCTGATGTCCAGGCTCAATTCGACCTCATGGCTGAGCGGCTCGCTACCAAGCTTGCAAGTCTAGACAACTCTATCCAGAAGCATAAGCTGGAGATGGATAGAAGAAAGGCTGTTGTGGAAGAAGCTCTTGCTGTTGAGATGAAGTGTCGATCCGAGCATGAAGGGAATGCAGCGAGGGTCTCCAAGCTGAGGGAAAAACTTGCTCTGGCAGAGGAGCGGGCCTCCCAGTCATTGGCAGGTTCAGAGGTAGCGATTGGTCGACTGAGTGAAGCGCGACGGGATCTGGACCGTGCGGAAGCTGCCCGTGCGGGCTGTCTTCGGGCAAAGGCTAACCTGACCCTTACGCATACCCCCGAGGCACAGCTGGAGCGAGCTCACGTCGATGCCTTGGTCTTTAGGAAGGAGGGGATGGCTGCACTGGGACGGCAGATTCGTGATCTGATTACTCTGCCACCTTGATGTATCTCTCCCTATGTAATTTCGCCTCTTTCTGGGAATGAATAAAAGCGACTCTTTTCTGACTGTGGTGGACCCGTCATTTCGGAATGTAAATGACAGTTTTTTTTTTTTTTTAAGTGAGGGGGATATCAGAGGTAGTATGGACCTAACATACTCTCGATAAACCTCTTTAGCAGGATATATCTATTCAGAGGTCGTATAGACATGATAAGATATGACCTAACTAGTTTCTCTTCTTGGGGTAGTTTCGTCAGAATTGAGATTCTCGCTACGTTCCGCCTGGGCAGGGGGGAAATTAAGCGTAGTATCTTTTCAGGAACTTGCCGTTGATGGGAGCCATTAATAGGTCTCCGTTAGGCTGGGCTATCCTATAGGCGCCGTTCGAGAACGTTGTCTCGATCACATAAGGGCCTTCCCACTTGGGCTGGAATTTGCCTTTACTTCTGTGAGTTAAAATCATCAGCCTTCTTACTGCTAGAACCAGCTCGCCGACTTTGAACACCCTTTCCTTTACTTTATGGTTAAAAGCCCTGAAAATGCGTGCTTGGTAGAGCGCGATGCGCTGTTGAGCTTGGAGGCTGTCACTACCCAATTCTAGAAAATAGAGTATTTTTTTTTATTTGATAAATAGTGGTTTGTATTTAATTAATTATATTTATATTTATTTAGTGCTTATTTTATTTTTTTTAATGATTGTTTTAGGGTTTTGGCTAGCCTGGACCCATGTCAGACCCTAGTGGACCCATGTCCGACCCAGCCCACACCCTGGTGAGAATTATTTTGGGGCTTAGAATTATTATTTTATTTTTAGGAGGTTAGTTGGAGAGATTTGGAACTAGTTTGAGCGCATTTGGAACCCGAAACCCAAAACCGAGTGAGTAGGGGCATTTTGGGAATTAGGTGACTTATGTACCCATTTAATTCCATGGCCGGCCTACCTACCCCCCCCCCCCCCCCCCATTTCCGAATTCCAGCAGCAAGGAGCAGCCCCCCTCCTCTTCATTCCACTTCTTTTTCTTCATTTCTTCTTCTCCACTTCTTCTTCTTCTCCTTCTTCCTCCAAAGTAAGTCTCTTCTTCCATTTTTCTTCTTCTTTCTTCCATTTCTTCTTCTTTAAGCTAACCCTAACCTTACATTTTCTCTAACCTAGGTGTGAGGAGCTTAGATCTAGTGTGGGAGCTAGAATTGGTGGCTTGGAGCTTGAGGGAGGTAAATTCTAGGAATTGTGAGACTTTGGCCTTGGGATTCCAACTCCCAAGAGGTAAAACCTAACTTTCCCATTTCTAATTATTTTTTTGTAGTGTAATTAGTATTGTAGAACCCTCCTAGATCCTAACCCTACCCGTAGGAGGAAGTTGGAACTAGTTTGGGTGAGTTTAGAGACTTTGACATTAGGTTTTGTGTCGAATTCGGGTGGAATCCGAATTTGGCCCAATTTTGGGTGATGCCCTAGGTTAGATGGACCTAGGTAGACGTTGTCGGGTGTCTAGAGGGTGAGTGTGTGTCTCCGTTCGGACACGGGAAGCCGTGTCGCGGAGAAACGGGCGTTTCGGGCGAAATTGGGGCTTTTCGTCGTCGCCGATTCTAAGTGCGTGTGCGTTTCCGTCACGGGCCTAGAATTGACATGGAAGCACATTTTCTAGGATCTAGACATCGTGTAGAGTGCGTGGGTAAATTTTGGACCGATTTCGAGTTCGTTTGGTGTGCGTTTCAGGAGGTTTTCCGAGCCGCGCACCACGTGTTCGTCGAAATGACCGAACGGCCATTTCGACTTGGTTTCCTCGTTTCGGCTTTGTGCGCGCGTTGGGTTAGTATCGGGGAGTGTGTGCTAGAGTTTTCGAGTTATATTTTATATATTTTAGGGTATTGGTGAGTGTCGGGGTCGTTGGGCGTGAGTGGGACGTGTGGTTTGAGTGTTGTGTGCGTGGTTGTGTTGTATTTATATGTGTCTATATATATATATATATATATTTATATATATGTATGTGTGTATATGTATATATATATTTATATATATGTGTGTATTTATATTTATGTACTTGTATATGTATATGTCTATGTGTATATATATATATATATATGTATATGTATAAGTGTGCTTGTGTGTGTATGTGTATATATGTATATATATATAGATGTGTATGTGTATATATATATATATATCTTAGAGTGTGTGTGTGTATTGGTATGTATATATATATATTTGTAAGTGTACATATATATGTAGATATGTATATATATTTGTGTGTGAGTGTGTGTATTAGTGTGTTTGTGAGAGTGTAGGTGTGTGTGTTAGAGAGTGTTTAGAGTGTGTATATATATATCTATCTAGTAGTTATATATATAGTTATATGTGTGTGTATATATATATATATATAGATAGTGATATATATATGTATATATATGGATGTATGTGTGTGTGCTTGTGTGTTGGAAGGGGGGGGGGACCAGCAAGTGCAGCAGCAGCAGAATGAGCAGCAGCAGCAGCATAGATCAGCAGCAGCAGTAGCATAGAGCAGTAGCAGCAGCAAATGCGAAGCAAGGAGCAGTAGCAGCGGCTAGTAGCGAGAGCTAGTGAGGGAGAGTGAGAGATTGGTATATATATATATGTGATAGGTGGATAGATAATAAGTTAGATAGATAGATATATCAATAGATAGATAGTTAGGTAGATAAGATAAATAGATAGTGAGATAGATATTGATAGATAGATAGCTAGGTATTTAGATAGATATATACTATATAGGTAGATAGCTAGATACTTAGATATATCTATCTAGGAGATAGATATCTATATGCCTATACTTATATATATATATATAGATATCTTGATAGGTAATATATATATATATGTTATGATTGGGTAAGGTAATGGGTATTGGGTGTGTGTGTGTGGATATATATATGTATATAGGTAGATACCTACTTAGATGTATTAATAGATAGTAGATATCTATATTACCTAGCCTAGATTAATAACTAGGTGCATAATTAGTAGCTAGATAGCTAGTTAGAGGATTTTAGAGCGAAATCTCAATACCTTGAGATACCGAGGTATCTCGATACCTTGAGATATTCAAGGTATTGAGTTTCGAGCGGGGTATTTGAGCATTAGCCTAGGAAATGCTTTGGAGTAATTTTTATATGTTTATATATATATAATTACGCGTGCTAGCATAGGTTTTAGCGGATTTAGGCGGGGCACGTGGCCTAGGGCGAGGTATCGGATACCGAGGGTATCCCGGTATCTCGATTAGGCGAGTTTGTGAGTTTAGTAGCTTAATGAGCTCGGTTTGACCTAGAATTTCAGGGGCACCCTAGTTTGACCTAGCTTTGACCATAATTGTCCCCGTTGACCGTAAAAGTCAACGTTTGACATAGTTTTGACCTAGAGTTGACTTTTTGGACCCCGGGTTGACTTTTTGACCCGAATTTCACCGGTTTGACCCGTTCGACCTAGAATAGCCCTAGAAGCCTGTTTTTTAATTATTTTATATCAGTTTAAATGCTTAGAACCCTGTTTAATCCTTGCTTTTCGTATTAGGTCCTTGCGTCACCGGTCCGGACCTCGATCCTCATCAGTTGCTCAGGACATCAGGCGAGTACCTACCTCTGATAGTTTCCATTTCATGATAGCGTTTATATCACCTGTTCTAGAACTGTAATACTTGATTCTGACACTTTATTACACGAGCTGGTACTAGTGGATCCCGTCATGAGGTGCTATCCCCCTTACCGTGTTCAGCGGGTACTCTATCACGTGTATTTCATCATGTGCTTCGGGTATTGATTATCATGTGCTATCATGTGCTTCTTGTGCTCTCGCCTTCGTGTGCGCGAGCTATTATCATGTACGTAGCGTGTTGTGGTTGGATCCAATGGTATTAGTGGGGGAGGGGAGTAGTGAGTTGGTTATATGATCAAAGCCAAAACAGTATTCATGTGTATGTCGGTTATACAACTCACGCATAACGGAGTTATCGTAGTGTTCTTCATGTGCAACCTAAGCCGATCATATAACGAACTTGTGCTCAAGACACTTAGCTAGTATTCATGTTTCTCACCTGCAGTTACTTTTTCACTACTTGTATCGTTCTCCAGTTTACATTGCAGCTACTTATTGTGCTCCAGCATATATTTATTTCCTGTGCATCTTGATTACTTTTCTATTGCTCGTCATATACACCTTACCATGCATTTGGAGTTGCTTTCAGAGTTATGTACTTCGCTCCAGTCCTGACTGGGCATATTTTTTCCAGAGGATCCTGAGGACTATTGCCCTACGTTCTACGGGCCTGGTATTGACGACTGTTGTGACCCCGAGGAGGAGTGCGCCGAGGAGACGCCGATAGCACCCTAGTTAGCTAGGTGGGTTTCCTGGGTTATTTCTAGTGGTTTGTATTTTGGATGACTGTACTTATTCTTTTGTGCTTCTGTGAGATGTTGTAGCTTTTAGACCTGGACTGTATCATTTTGGTTTGTCTTGCTCTCTTGGTTCTGTTTCTTTGTTTATATCTTTGTTTATATCATATCGTGCTTATATTCTTCCTCTAGTTTTGTGATTGAGATTATTGACATATATATATTGCGTGGTTGCCCTCCTTTTGGAGAGGATTTTATTCACATATATATATTGCATGGTTTTGCTCTCCTTTTGGAGAGGTTATGCCGGATTTTTCTGTGAGTTATCTAGATAGTTGGTTGACCTAGAACGGACCTTTACAGCGTTCTACCGCCGATTCTGCGGCGTAGGCTGGACGTACCCACGGCTCATGCCCGATTTTCGGGTGCGGGTCGTGACACGTTTTTGGTGGTGGCCCATGCAGGTCGGCTTTTAGGGTTACCTGCAATAGGATATAGGAGATAGGCTGAGAGAGAGTGTGCTCAATCACAACTAGGACCCCTCCTGATTTTTCTTGCTATCTTAATTTTTCCTGAAATTGTTTTCTTTTGCAATATTACTGTCCTTCTTTGATGATATCGTTCTTGCACTATATTGACTTCTTTTGATCTGTGTTCTTCTTGATTCCATTCCAGCACTTGCTTTATTTGATTCCGGTGCTTCCCATAGCTTTGTGTCTGTATCTTTTGCTGTTAAGACACCATCTTGTTGCTGAACCTTTAGCTATACTCTGCAAGATCACGACCGGGGGTGGTATCATCCTAGTCCGTGATGTCTGCAGAGACCGGAGAGTTACCTTGGGAGGCCGGGAGTTGAGTGTGTGCCTACTCGTAATGCCACTTCCGAGTTACGATATTGTACTCGGGATGGATTGGTTGAGTACGCATTGTGCTAGTATAGATTGTCGTGGAGGCAGAGTTTTGTTTAGTCCGTCAGGTGAGCCAGAGTTTCAGTTTGCCAGAGGAGCAGCGGAGCAGACAGAGGGAGTCTTCTGCGGAGCCCTGGTGGTAGAGCCGAGGTCGCTACATCCACTGATAGAGGAGTACATGGATGTCTTTCCGGAGGAGTTGCCAGGGTTACCTCCGGACAGAGATGTGGAGTTCTCTATAGACTTGATGCCAGGCGCGGAGCCGATATCCCAGCACGTCTATAGAGTCAGCAACAGTGAGCTGATAGAGTTGAAGAAGCAGGTGGATGAGCTACAGGACAAGGGATTTATCAGATCTAGTTCTTCTCCGTGGGGTGCTCCGGTACTTTTTGTGCCAAAGAAGGATGGGTCGATACGGATGTGTATCGACTACAGGGCTCTGAACAACCTCACAATCAAGAACAAGTATCCGCTGCGGCGTATTGATGATCTTTTTGACCAGTTGAGCGGAGCGAGGGTGTTTTCCAGGATTGATCTGAGGACAGGCTACCACCAGGTGAAGGTCAGGAAGGAGGATATTCCGAAAACAGCTTTTCGGACCAGATATGGACAGTATGAGTTCTTGGTGATGCCGTTTGGGTTGACTAATTCCCCGGCAGTGTTCATGAATCTGATGAACAAGGTGTTCCATCAGCATCTGGACAGGTTTGTAGTGGTGTTTATAGATGACATCTTGGTGTATTCGAAGACCCCAGAGGAGCACGAGGAGCATCTGAGGATAGTGCTGGAGACTCTCAGGAAGGAGGAGCTTTATGGAAAGCTCTCGAAGTGTGAGTTCTTCCTTGACAAGGTTGAATTCCTTGGTCATGTAGTAACTGGAAAGGGTATCTCGGTGGATCCGAGAAAGATCGTGGCAGTTGAGGCATGGAGTGCTCCGAGTTCAGTAGCCGAGGTCAGGAGTTTCTTGGGACTAGCAGGCTACTACAGGAGATTTGTTCAGGATTTTTCCCGGATTGCAGAGCCGTTGTCCAGGCTGACCCGGAAGGACGTGGAGTTTGTTTGGTCAAAGGAGTGCCAGATCGCCTTTGATGAGCTGAAGAGGAGGTTGACGACAGCTCCAGTGTTGACGTTGCCATCAGGTTCTGGAGGATTCACTATCTATAGTGATGCATCGGGGAAGGGACTGGGTTGTGTGTTGCAGCAGAATGGGAGGGTGATTGCCTATGCTTCCAGGCAATTATGTCCTCATGAGAAGAACTACCCTACCCACGATTTGGAGTTGGCAGCGGTCATTTTTGCTCTGAAGTTGTGGAAACACTATTTATACGGAGAGCGTGTGGAGATCTTCACAGACCACAAGAGCTTGAAGTATGTGTTTACCCAAAAAGAGCTGAACATGAGGCAGAGGAGATGGTTGGAGTTGATGAAAGACTTTGACATATCATTGCAGTACCATCCAGGGAAGGCAAACGTAGTTGCGGATGTGTTGAGCAGGTATCCGGTAGCTATGTGCCTGACTACAGATCGTTATCTTCTGGCAGATCTAGAGAGCTTGGGCATTGAGGTGATAGTGCCTGGAGTTGAGATGCAGATGTGGGGACTGCAGATTCAGTCAGAGTTGGTAGACCGGATCAGGGCTACACAGTTTGAGGATGAGTCCCTGAGGAGCATCAGGGCCCAGGTTCAGATGGGTTTAGCAGACGACTTCACCATTGCTAATGATGGTTCATTGCGGCACGGTACCAGGTTGTGTGTGCCGAGTGGGTCGTTGCGCGAGGAGGTTCTCCAGGAGGCGCATCGATCCCAGTACTCTATGCATCCCGGTGCCAACAAGATGTATAGAGATCTGAGACAGCATGTATGGTGGTACGGGATGAAGCGGGAGGTAGCACGCTTCGTATCCCGATGCTTAGTGTGCCAGCAGGTGAAGGCAGAGAGGCAGAGGCCAGGAGGATTACTCCAGCCGTTACCCATTCCGGAGTAGAAATGGGAGCATGTGACCATGGATTTTGTTTCTGGACTTCCCCGTTCTCCAGGCGGGAAAGATGCGATTTGGGTCATCGTGGACAGGTTGACCAAATCGGCCCACTTTCTACCATTCAAAGTGGGTACGTCTACAGAGAGACTAGCAGAGATGTATGTGCGCCAGATAGTCAGACTGCATGGAGTTCCAGTGAGCATAGTATCAGATCGGGACAGTCGCTTTACTTCGTATTTCTGGAGGAGTCTGCAGGCTAGCTTGGGCACCCAGCTCAAGTTTAGTACTGCATATCATCCACAGACAGACGGTCAGTCAGAGAGGACCATTCAGACGCTTGAGGACATGCTTCGGACTTGTGTTTTGGATTTCAGAGGCTCTTGGGAGGATCACTGGCACTTGGTAGAGTTTGCTTACAACAACAGCTACCAAGCCAGTATCGAGATGTCACCTTTTGAGGCATTGTATGGACGGAGGTGTCGCACTCCGTTATCATGGGATGATGTAGGTGAGAGAGCTTTGCTTGGCCCGGAGATGGTGGTTGATGCGGCAGAGAAGGTCAAGCTCATTAGAGATAGACTTCGGGTGGCGCAGGACAGGCAGCGGCATTGGGCCGATAGCCACCGGAGACCTTTGGAGTTCGAGGTATAGCTTAGAATCTAGATTTTGTTCTTGTGTTTGCTTGTTTTAGACTAAGTGCTGAGACCTTGTTTGTGCTAGGTTGGAGATCTGGTGTTCCTGAGGATTTCTCCGACGCGAGGCACTATTCGCTTCGGTGGAGGCGGGAAGCTTAGCCCATGTTTCGTCGGACCCTTCCGTATCCTTGAGAGGGTTGGCGCCGTGGCGTATAGGCTCGAGTTGCCGCCTACGCTGGAGGGAGTTCATGATGTGTACCACGTGTCGCAGTTGAGACGGTACGTGGCGGATCCCAGTCACGTATTGGATCACTCGGAGATCGCGGTGGGCCCTACTCTTAGCTATCCAGAACAGCCGGTGGAGATTCTGGATCGGCGGAAGAAGGTGTTGAGGAACCAGACTATTCGTTTGGTTCGCGTCGCGTGGAGGCATCACTCTCCAGGAGAGTCGACCTGGGAGAGGGAGGATGAAATGCGCGAGCGATACCCCTATCTCTTCGAGCCCTGAGGTATGGTTCTTTCTTGCATTCCTGTCCTAGTTTCGTCTTTTAATTTCGAGGACGAAATTATTTTAAGGAGGGTAGACTTGTCACTACCCAATTCTAGAAAATAGAGTATTTTTTTTTATTTGATAAATAGTGGTTTGTATTTAATTAATTATATTTATATTTATTTAGTGCTTATTTTATTTTTTTTAATGATTGTTTTAGGGTTTTGGCTAGCCTGGACCCATGTCAGACCCTACTGGACCCATGTCCGACCCAGCCCACACCCTGGTGAGAATTATTTTGGGGCTTAGAATTATTATTTTATTTTTAGGAGGTTAGTTGGAGAGATTTGGAACTAGTTTGAGCGCATTTGGAACCCGAAACCCAAAACCGAGTGAGTAGGGGCATTTTGGGAATTAGGTGACTTATGTACCCATTTAATTCCATGGCCGGCCTACCTACCCCCCCCCCCCATTTCCGAATTCCAGCAGCAAGGAGCAGCCCCCCTCCTCTTCATTCCACTTCTTCCACTTCTTCTTCTTTATTTCTTCTTCTCCACTTCTTCTTCTTCTCCTTCTTCCTCCAAAGTAAGTCTCTTCTTCCATTTTTCTTCTTCTTTCTTCCATTTCTTCTTCTTTAAGCTAACCCTAACCTTATATTTTCTCTAACCTAGGTGTGAGGAGCTTAGATCTAGTGTGGGAGCTAGAATTGGTGGCTTGGAACTTGAGGGAGGTGAATTCTAGGGATTGTGAGACTTTGGCCTTGGGATTCCAACTCCCAAGAGGTAAAACCTAACTTTCCCCTTCCTAATTATTTTTGTGTAGTGTAATTAGTATTGTAGAACCCTCCTAGATCCTAACCCTACCCGTAGGAGGAAGTTGGAACTAGTTTGGGTGAGTTTAGAGACTTTGACATTAGGTTTTGTGTCGAATTCGGGTGGAATCCGAATTTGGCCCAATTTTGGGTGATGCCCTAGGTTAGATGGACCTAGGTAGACGTTGTCGGGTGTCTAGAGGGTGAGTGTGTGTCTCCGTTCGGACACGGGAAGCCGTGTCGCGGAGAAACGGGCGTTTCGGGCAAAATTGGGGCTTTTCGTCGTCGCCGATTCTAAGTGCGTGTGCGTTTCCGCCACGGGCCTAGAATCGACGTAGGAGCACATTTTCTAGGATCTAGACATCGTGTAGAGCGCGTGGGTAAATTTTGGACCGATTCCGAGTTCGTTTGGTGTGCGTTTCAGGAGGTTTTCCGAGCCGCGCACCACGTGTTCGTCGAAATGACCGAACGGTCATTTCGACTTGGTTTCCTCGTTTCGGCTTTGTGCGCGCGTTGGGTTAGTATCGGGGAGTGTGTGCTAGAGTTTTTGAGTTATATTTTATATATTTTAGGGTATTGGTGAGTGTCGGGATCGTTGGGCGTGAGTGGGACGTGTGGTTTGAGTGTTGTGTGCGTGGTTGTGTTGTATTTATATGTGTCTATATATATATATATATATATTTATATATATGTATGTGTGTATATGTATATATATATTTATATATATGTGTGTATTTATATTTATGTACTTGTATATGTATATGTCTATGTGTATATATATATATATGTATATGTATAAGTGTGCTTGTGTGTGTATGTGTATATATGTATATATATATAGATGTGTATGTGTATATATATATATATATATCTTAGAGTGTGTGTGTGTATTGGTATGTATATATATATATTTGTAAGTGTACATATATATGTAGATATGTATATATATTTGTGTGTGAGTGTGTGTATTAGTGTGTTTGTGAGAGTGTAGGTGTGTGTGTTAGAGAGTGTTTAGAGTGTGTATATATATATCTATCTAGTAGTTATATATATAGTTATATGTGTGTGTATATATATATATAGATAGTGATATATATATGTATATATATGGATTTATGTGTGTGTGCTTGTGTGTTGGAAGGGGGGGGGGGAACCAGCAAGTGCAGCAGCAGCAGAATGAGCAGCAGCAGCAGCATAGATCAGCAGCAGCAGTAGCATAGAGCAGTAGCAGCAGCAAATGCGAAGCAAGGAGCAGTAGCAGCGGCTAGTAGCGAGAGCTAGTGAGGGAGAGTGAGAGATTGGTATATATATATATATGTGATAGGTGGATAGATAATAAGTTAGATAGATAGATATATCAATAGATAGATAGTTAGGTAGATAAGATAAATAGATAGTGAGATAGATATTGATAGATAGATAGCTAGGTATTTAGATAGATAGATACTAGATAGGTAGATAGCTAGATACTTAGATATATCTATATAGGAGATAGATATCTATATGCCTATACTTATATATATATATATAGATATCTTGATAGGTAATATATATATATATGTTATGATTGGGTAAGGTAATGGGTATTGGGTGTGTGTGTGTGGATATATATATGTATATAGGTAGATACCTACTTAGATGTATTAATAGATAGTAGATATCTATATTACCTAGCCTAGATTAATAACTAGGTACATAATTAGTAGCTAGATAGCTAGTTAGAGGGTTTTAGAGCGAAACCTCAATACCTTGAGATACCGAGGTATCTCGATACCTTGAGATATTCAAGGTATTGAGTTTCGAGCGGGGTATTTGAGCATTAGCCTAGGAAATGCTTTGGAGTGATTTTTATATGTTTATATATATATAATTACGCGTGCTAGCATAGGTTTTAGCGGGTTTAGGCGGGGCACGTGGCCTAGGGCGAGGTATCTGATACCGAGGGTATCCCGGTATCTCGATTAGGCGAGTTTGTGAGTTTAGTAGCTTAATGAGCTCGGTTTGACCTAGAATTTCAGGGGCACCCTAGTTTGACCTAGCTTTGACCATAATTGTCCCCGTTGACCGTAAAAGTCAATGTTTGACCTAGTTTTGACCTAGAGTTGACTTTTTGGACCCCGGGTCGACTTTTTGACCCAAATTTCACCGGTTTGACCCGTTCGACCTAGAATAGCCCTAGAAGCCTGTTTTTTAATTATTTTATATCAGTTTAAATGCTTAGAACCCTGTTTAATCCTTGCTTTTCGCATTAGGTCCTTGCGTCACCGGTCCGGACCTCGATCCTCATCAGTTGCTCAGGACATCAGGCGAGTACCTACCTCTGATAGTTTCCATTTCATGATAGCGTTTATATCACCTGTTCTAGAACTGTAATACTTGATTCTGACACTTTATTACACGAGCTGGTACTAGTGGATCCCGTCATGAGGTGCTATCCCCCTTACCGTGTTCAGCGGGTACTCTATCACGTGTATTTCATCATGTGCTTCGGGTATTGATTATCATGTGCTATCATGTGCTTCTTGTGCTCTCGCCTTTGTGTGCGCGAGCTATTATCATGTACGTAGCGTGTTGTGGTTGGATCCAATGGTATTAGTGGGGGAGGGGAGTAGTGAGTTGGTTATATGATCAAAGCCAAAACAGTATTCATGTGTATGTCGGTTATGCAACTCACGCATAACGGAGTTATCGTAGTGTTCTTCATGTGCAACCTAAGCCGATCATATAACGAACTTGTGCCCAAGGCACTTAGCTAGTATTCATGTTTCTCACCTGCAGTTACTTTTTCACTACTTGTATCGTTCTTCAGTTTATATTGCAGCTACTTATTGTGCTCCAGCATATATTTATTTCCTGTGCATCTTGATTACTTTTCTATTGCTCGTCATATACACCTTACCATGCATTTGGAGTTGCTTTCAGAGTTATGTACTTCGCTCCAGTCCTGATTGGGCATATTTTTTCCAGAGGATCCTGAGGACTATTGCCCTACGTTCTACGGGCCTGGTATTGACGACTGTTGTGACCCCGAGGAGGAGTGCGCCGAGGAGACGCCGATAGCACCCTAGTTAGCTAGGTGGGTTTCCTGGGTTATTTCCAGTGGTTTGTATTTTGGATGACTGTACTTATTCTTTTGTGCTTCTGTGAGATGTTGTAGCTTTTAGACCTGGACTGTATCATTTTGGTTTGTCTTGCTCTCTTGGTTCTGTTTCTTTGTTTATATCATATCGTGCTTATATTCTTCCTCTAGTTTTATGATTGAGATTATTGACATATATATATTGCGTGGTTGCCCTCCTTTTGGAGAGGATTTTATTCACATATATATATTGCGTGGTTTTGCCCTCCTTTTGGAGAGGTCATGCCGGATTTTTCTGTGAGTTATCTAGATAGTTGGTTGACCTAGAACGGACCTTTACAGCATTCTACCACCGATTCTGCGGCGTAGGCTGGACGTACCCACGGCTCATGCCCGATTTTCGGGTGCGGGTCGTGACAGAGGCATTTCTCGTCTAATCCTTCTAGCTCTTGAAGCCTTAAGAGGTCATTCTTTTCTTGAGTCAGCTCATTAGCCACGGCTATTCTGAGCGACGGGATCTGGATTTTAATGGGAAAAACTGCTTCGCTCCCGTAGACCAGCGAGAATGGGGTACAACCCGTCGGCGTTCGCACCGTTGTGCGGTATGCCCAGAGGCATTCGCCCAGCTTTTCGTTCCAGTCTCTCTTGTTTGAAGAGACAAACTTCTTCAAGAGTTTGATAATGGTTTTGTTGAAAGCTTCTGCCAGACCATTAGCAGCTGGATAGTATGCCGTGGAGGCAATATTGTGTATCCAGTTTTTGTCGCAAAACCGATGAAACGTCTAGCTGATGAACTGGGGCCCATTATCATGAATTATCCTCCGGGGTACCCCAAAACGATAGATGACGTGATATTTGATGAAGCTGACCACGTTGGATGCCTTTACCTCAGTGAGGGGGATTGCTTCGGCCCATTTGGAAAAGTAATCCGTGATGGCCAATATGAACTGGTGGCCTCTGGAAGACGACGGGTGAATAGGATCGATGATATCCATTCCCCATGCTTCGAAAGGCCAGGATGCGACCGTAGGATGTAGATGTTCCGACGGTTGATGTATGAAGTCTGCATGAACCTGACAGGCTCTGTAATGCTTTGCATACTGTATTGCATCTGCGATCATGGTCGGCCAGTAATAGCCCATCCTCCTGATGCGATCCTGTAGCTTAGGCCCGGGTTGATGCGCTCCGCATACGCCGTCGTGAGCTTCACGGATAATCTGCTGTGCTTCGGTGCCAGAGAGACACCTCAACAGCAGTCCGTCGTGTCACGCCCCGATTTCGGCTAATCGATAATCGTCCCCCGGGCGTGATGCCGTGCACGCGTAGGGCGCGCATGCACAAGGCCTTAGACATAAGGATATTCTTTAGTTTAATGCAACAGAGTAGACATATAAGATAACACAAGGTTGAGGCATAGAAAAGTTTCTCTTTTATTCATAATGAACATCTTTTTACATCGCTTGACTCAAAAGTATAAAATGCCCCACGGGCTTACAAACTTGGACGCAAAATGATATAGCCGATCCATACATTATGTCCCTTTACATAGATTCAAAAACACAAAACACCTTGGGTGCGAGTAAGCACCATCGCCTTAGCGATATTCAGCAACGGAGAGAGTGAAAGGCTTCTAGCTTGAGCCTCCAAAAGTCTTGGCCACGAACCGCCAAGGATCCCAAAAGTCCGGAGAGAACTTCAGCTCCTCGCCGCGTTGCCTTGCGCCGGGGAACCTGCTACAACGAGGGTCAGTACTTCGAAAAGTACTGGTGAAGGCTAGCTGCTCAACTTTACCAAGCTCATGAGATGAGTTCTAATGAGTATGCTATAATTATGTGCTTAGGTGGGTTTCTATTCTTGCCTAGTTCAGATTTCATTTAGCAGGTATGCAAGAACAAAATAACATAACTCCACATGCCACCGTTCGGTGACTTTACCTGTACCGTCTGAACCACCTGTACAACTTACCATAGCCTTTCCTGTCACAAAGACATAGTTAGTCTGCACAGTTTAAATATACACAATATCTTTCTTTGTTGTTTAGGAGCCATCATGGGTTTAGTCTGGGCTGGCGGCGACGCTTGCAGCGCGGGTAGCTAGCCCCGCTACAATTCCTCGCTCCCTGTGCTAACTCATTTTAGCACGACTAAGAAAGTAGATTCCGCCCGGGTCGAAATGGCCCGGTGCCCCGGTAACCGTTCGCAGGAACCTGGATCCCTTGTGCACAAAAATTCCCATGACTATTTCTATGAACCGAACTTCATAGATTTACTTACTAGCGATTTAAAGAACATCATGTACGAAACTGCTTTACTGTACTATCATAATCAACCAACAAGATATATGAAATAACATGCAGCAGTTTATAGAAGAACACTTTGAACTATCAATAAATACCAACCCATTAAACACCCAACGAACATGCATGCATCAATGAATTTATGCAAGGTTTTGTATGACAAGCAATGGGTGTTCCAAGCCTACTTCTTATCTTATCTTGTTATCCAACTTGTTACTTAATTGGTATCGTTTGATTGAATGCACAACTGAGTCAATTTTATTATGAACGGAGCCCTTGGAAAGAAGGTGCTTATCGAAATAGAGCCACTCACAAGTTGGTTGAATAGGAAGAAGAATGAGAGATCTCTAAGACTCCGCTCGCGCATCGTCTACACGATCACCTGCACGCACCAACGGATGATCAATACCTCCTGCTTCGGTCTCCAAGACTCGATACAAAATACGAAATCCTAAGAACGAAAGCAATGAAATCCATTGAAACCGTTCAAGAAAACGCAAGTCATAAAACCAACAAGAAAGCAACCAAACGGCACGAAAACGGACAAGAAACCAACGCAACGGAAAGGCCCCTCTCGACTCTGCCGCCGAGTCCATCCTCGAGGCACAATCCATTGTATATGGGACCTGATTCCGAAGAAACCAATCCATAACGAGGAAAGAATCTTAATTCAATCTGTCCCGTTCGGACGGTCGTAAGTATTTCTTGGCCGCGCTCCCCGAGTAGGGGGAACGGGGCATTACACGTCGTAGGTCCGGCGATACAGGCATTGTGAAGACGCATCGAAGTAGAAGCGTAGCGATCGTCTCTTGACGGATACTGCTTCCTTGGGGTTCTCCGATAAGATTCCGTATACCACAAAATCTATGAAAGGACTTGTCCAATCTCTTGTAGGAGGATCGGCGTTTACAACGTAGCTGCGTTCTATGTGACAGCTGTTCTTCACACAGAATAAATCTCTGTTAAGAAGGATTACCGAATCTTGCCTTCTTATAGGAGCGGCTAAGTCTGCGGCCAAGCTGGCCAGGGCGTCAGCTTCCAGATTCTGAGATTGAGGTACGTGCTCTAGGAAGAACCCTTTGAACGTCATGGCTATCTCGGTTGTCGCCCGGTGATAGGGGATGAGGTCTGGATTACGGACTTCGTATATTCCCCTGACTTGATTGACGATGAGCAGAGAATCACCGAAAGCTTCTAGGGATTCTACCCCCAGTTCCGCAGCAACTTGGAGCCCAATTAGTAGAGCATTGTATTTCGCCACGTTGTTGGAGCAGGGCTCGCTAAAAGAGTATGCTCCGTAGATGACGAGTTGATCCGGGGTAACTAGGACGACTCCCACTCCTGAAATGACGTTTCCTTTAGGACCGGTTCTGGAGGCGCCATCAAAGAATAGTTGCTATACGTCGCTTTTCCTTGCGAAGTTACATTCTGCAACTTCATCGGGGATGTCCTCGTATATTTTGGAGGTCTCCGGGATCGGATGAGCCGCTAGAAAATCGGCCAGCGCTTGGCCTTTGATGGATTTCTGTGGGATGTACACCATGTCGTATGGTGTCAGCAGCATCGCCCACGTTGCGAGTCAGGAGTTGAGGGCACTTGGCTTGCTCATCAGCACTCGGAGGGGGTTGATTCTGGAGATGATATGAATAGTCTGGCCGGTGACGTAGTGCCGCATTTTCTGGACAGCGAACATCAGAGCCAAGCATTCCTTCTCCACTGGGTTATACCGGTATTCGGCCCCGACCATCATTCTGCTAAGGTAGTAGATAACCTGTTCATGACCCGCATTATTTTTCTGCGCGAGGAGAGCTCCTAGCGAATGATCCATTGCCCGTACGTACAGCAAGAATGGTTTTCCCACGACGGGAGGCACCAGAACTGGCGGGCTGGTTAGGTAGCGTTTGATATCTTCAAACGCTTGCTGACAGGTTTCGTCCCATATGAAGGATACACCTTTCTTCATGAGATGAGAGAAGGGCTGACATCTCCCCGAGAGGTTGGATATGAACCGCCGGATATAAGCCAGACGTCCTTGGAACCCTCTGAGTTTCCTCAGATTACGGGGCGGTCGCATTGCCGTGATCGCTTGGACTTTGTCAGGGTCTACTTCGATGCCTTTGGTGGTAATGACAAACCCCAGAAACTTGCCACTGGATACACCCAGAAAGGATTTTGTAGGGTTCATTTTGAGTTGATGCTGGCGCATTAATTCGAATACCGCCCTTAGGTCTTGGATGTGATCACCTTTGAGGCGACTTTTGACGGCTATGTCGTCTACATAGCATTCCACTGTTTTACGTAAATGCCCACGGAATATGTTACTCATAGCCCGTTGGTACGTAGCCCCAGCGTTCTTTAACCCGAAGGGCATGACCGTATAGCAATATAGCCCCAGTGGTGTCCGGAAGGTAGTGTGCTTCTCGTCTTCAGGATGTATCTTGATCTGATTGTATCCTGAGAACCCGTCCATGAAAGACATGCGTTCGAAGCCGCAGGTATTGTCAATCATGATGTCCGTGATGGGGAGAGGGAATTCATCTTTGGGGCATGCCGCATTCAGATCTCGATAGTCGATGCAGATGCGTACCTTCCCATTTTTCTTCATGACTGGGACCACGTTAGCGACCCAGTCGGGGTGTTGTTTCTCCCAGATGAAAGCGCAGGTTATCAACTTCTTGACTTCAGCTTCGATGGCGTCCATCATATCGGGGCAGAACCGTCGTTGGTGCTGCTTTACTGGCTTCGAATCGGTTAATATATTGAGCATATGAGTATCTACCTTCGGGTCTAGGCCCGACATGTCCTTGTAATCCCACGCGAAGACGTCAATATATTCCTTTATCAGCTGTATAACTTCTTTCTTTTCAGGTGGGGGAAGATTATTACTGACAAATATTGGCTTTGGTGAGAGCTCACTCCCAACGTTGATCTGGACGATTTTGTCCTTGGTGGGAGGTTCTCTCTGCTCGAAGCGGAATTCCCACTGCATATCCATTTGTTGAGCCCAGGGGTCATCCTCGAATGGCTCTGCATCCTGCTCCTCGGCTTCTGAGGGATTCTTCATCACCATATTCACTGACAGTGCTTGTTCGAGAGCATCCGGCGAGTTGGAGGGCGATGAGCTGTTTCGGGAAGAGGAAAAGGGGTCCTCTTTTGGCTCGGAAGTCGCGAGGGAGGTGGCATACCCTAACCCGAGACGAGTTTGTTGATTACGGGGGTTTCCGCACGGCGGCGTTCGTCTGCCTCTCCCATAGTTGAGGCCTGGTTTTCGTTTCAAGTCGTAGCCCATGTTTTGTATAATCTTTAGCGCTTGCGGGCTATAACGGTGAACCTGTATTTTCTCGGTGTCGTCATCGAAAGGGTCTTCTTGGACAATCGGTTGATTCCGCATGCGACCGAAGACTATTGAGCGCTGACTGCTGCAGGTAGGCAGGACGATGAAGATAGAATCCTCATATGGCCCATATGTCGTGACGACGTTGGATGTCGATGCTACTTTCCAGACATATGGGCGATAGGAGCCTATAGCTTTCAAGAATTCTTGTGCTATGGGTTCTACCTCGTCATGTGGAGTGGGTCCCTGTATTGGAATTTGAGCATAAATATACTGGAAAAGAGAATGTTTATTATCATCTGGAACTTCACTCCTGGTCGCCTTTACACCAGTTGACCGCTTGTTGTGTCGAAGGTTGATGACCAAGGGTGGAGGCTTTTGGTTCAAAGTGATCACTAGAGGATCACCCCCTTCTCCTGTCTTGGTCTTGTCCAGGTGGATAGCCAAAGGTTCTATGGCTTTCGGACGAGTGGTTCGTCCCTTCACTTTAATGGACAGCGGCAGTGTGGTAGAGGGCCCTTCCTGCTCCTGGTGGGATTCCTCCTTTGCCTCGCCCGACCCTTCTTCCACGTGGTCCTGGGAGTACAACACGGCATCAGAATAGTACGACTCTATTCCTTTGAACGGGTTTAGGTCAGCTACCTCCGTTTTCACCGTTCCTTGTGCGTCTACATACTTAAGGCATTGATGTAGGATTGAAGGAACGATGTTGTGGTCGTGAATCCACGGTCTTCCTAGCAGGATGTTGTAAGACACCTCTGAGTCGATGACGTAACATGTGGCCACCGACCTAAGGTTGCCGATCTGGATTCTCAAGCAAATTTTCCCCAGTGGCTTACTTTTTCCGGCGTTGAAACCCACGATTGTAGTGGTAGTGTAAGCCAGTTCGCTGGTAGGGATTCTCAGTGGCCTTAGCAGACTGTGCGGGATGATGCTGATCGATGATCCCGGATCTATGTGAATCCGGTCGACCTCCATGGAACCGACGTACCCGGTGTAATAGAGGGGCCTGTCATATCTGTTATGTTTTAACAGCATGTCGTCTTGAGTGAAGGTGATGTTCGGGACCACCTCTATTACGCTGTGGCACTGAGGACATGCCACTGGCTCCTCGTCGGGGGACTTGAGTTGGGTCAAGTACGCCTCTGCCTGCATCAGCGCTTCACTCAGGGCTAGACGAGTGTCTGGGGAGAGCCTGAGTAGCTCAAAGATGGACAACCTGGCTGGCGTATTGGCTAGTTAGGCCAGGATGTCAAATTTGTATGGCTTCTCTAAAACTTTGCTTGGAATATTTTTCACAGGTTTGTCGAAGCATATTTCTTTCTGCTTTCCCTTTTCCGCTGGAGTAGGTTTCACAGGGCTGACGTTTGGCATGACGGGACCTTGCTCTGAAGGTTTGGTAGCTGGAGCGTCAGCTGGCGCGCCTTCCTGGTTTGCTCCGTTGTCGTCGGGGTAGGCCCTCCCTGAACGGGTTGCGACAAGTACCTCGTCTTCGTCTGATGCAGAAGAAGTTGTGATCATGCGGCATGATCTGTATTTGGGACTCTTCTTGGAGGTAGGCCTGGTCGCCTTGGTCTCCCTCTCGAGCTCTGGCACTAAATCCGGGTGAACCCACATTATCTCGCCCTGCCGGGTAGTTAGGAGCACCAGGTTGTGATTTTGACCCCTAGCCGGGGGGAGGTTAACGATGTTCATCGTCGCCCGGAATATAGGTACAACACCATTAGGGACCCTTTGGGGAGGTAGATTGCCAAACTGCAGAGAGATCATGTTGGCCGCGACCGTCTACTCGGTGCTGTGCAGAGTGATGGCTTTAGCATCAATTAATCCCTGGATCTTTCGTTTTAGTACATAGCACGCCTTTGTCGGGTGGTGTACGTATCTGTGGAAGACGCAGTATTTGGGGTCGTCGGTATTGCCAACCTCTTGGGGCCGCCTTATCTCCGGGAGGGTGATCTTGCCGCTTTTGACGAGACACTCAAAGATACTTGGGATATCGTCGTCGTCGAAGGAGTAGACTTCGACGGGCCTGGAAGTCCCGGGTTTTGCTTGCGTGGTCGCTGCAATCTTTGGTCTGGCCGTATTGATTGCCAAGGCTTCTTTCCCTTTGGGACCGCGAGGGTGGTCACTGCTAGGAGATGACCTCTTGCCTCTGTCAGAGGCGGAGATCATGATGCCATTGTCGTGCGCCTTGCGACTGTTGTCTTCGGCGGCTACTGCCGAGATGATGAACGAGGGCCAATCATGGAACTGATATGGTCCTGTGAACACCGAGACCACGGGCAGGAGATTTTTTCTGCAAATGTCCACCAATGCAGAGTCTGGAACTCCTGGGGGCATTTGTAAGGTGGCCTGACGAAAGCGTTCGACGAAGATGCGGACGTCTTCCTTTTCCTTCTGTTTGACTTCGATGAGGGAGGACATAGACATGTCCATTCCTCCCTCGTAGAATCGTGTGAAGAACAGAGCTTTAAAGTCCTCGAAGGAAGTAATGCAGTTGTCCGCCAAGCTACGGTACCACTGGTAGGCTACTCCCGAGAGACAGCCTTTGAACACCCGAGTGAGGAGGGCATCGTTCCCTTGTAGCAACACCGTCATCATACTAAAATAGTTCATGTACTGACTTGGTGATGTTTTTCCCTCGAACAGAGCCATAGTCTGAGGTTTGTATTTTGGAGGGAAGGAGACCTCCTCCCAGGTAGCTGGGTAGGGCTGGTTGATTCCCAGTTTCTTGAGTTGATCTTTGTGCTTTCAAGGCGTCGAACTGGGCTTTTAACTCTCGCACTGCCTGCATCAGATTCTCAGTTGGAAGCAGGGCTACTGAGTGGTGCGGAGTCAGTTGTATTGTAGCTCCAGCAGGAGGTAGGGCATTTTCTAGGTGAGGCAGCGGAGGAACTGTTGACTCTTGATCCAGCGTAGGCTCTTGGCTTGGGTTGGATGGTGGTGAGTCCATCCCCACGCGTATTTGAGTTGGTGGGACCGACGTCTGAGCCATGGTAGTTGCGTGTTGAGCGAGCATCATCTGGTGCATGTTTTCCATTACGGATTGCATTTATTTCAGGGACGTCTCCAGCATAGTGATGCATTCCGCGTTACCTGATGGCGAAGCTTCCTCGCGCTCATCTTCAATGGCGTAAGCTCCCATTTCTCTGGGGGTCATTGAGGGATTAGTATAGGTCTTTATAGAAGTCAACTCCATACTTTCTGCCTCTGATTCGGGAACTTGGCGACCTTCGGCGTCGAAATCAGAAGAGGATGACGCTGGTTGTTGTGACCTAGCGCGAGTGTTTTGGAACACCCCAGTTTCAATGTCTTTGAGAGTCTTGCTAAACCTCCTTCGGCTCGGAGGTCTGGCAGGCTGACGTCTTGAGCTCGACCCTTCTCTAGGTATGTGTGAAGCCATGTTCACAGACGCATGCGCGGGTTCCCCTTCCGGAAAAGACAGCGAGTAGCTCAACCGGTCGAAGACCGATTGTTTCGCTTTGGAGCAGCAGCAATTAATCACAACTTTATGACTATTACAATAGCGTTCGCCAGGAGGTGAGATAGTCATGTTGGAAGGTCCTCTTTCTTTACGCCTCCTGGTTAGATATTTGCGTAGGTCAGGAAGGTTTCTTTCCGTCGCTTGAGTTTGTTTTATGCCGAGGGACCGTTTCTGGCGTAATCTGGAGGTTCGCTCAGTCTGGCGTGAGGCTGAAGAGGCCCTCAGTTGGCCATTAGCTTCTCGCGTAATCCGGAGAGTAGGCAGATCATTCTTTTGCTGGCGTAAAGGCCCAGTAGTTGAATATTCACCCGCCTGCTTTCCTTTGCGGAGATCTCCGCGCTCGTCTGGTTCACCATAAAGGTCAGATGTCTTTTTGCGTGTAGAGCATGATCTGTACTTCTGATTTGGTGTCGTAACGCCATCAGAGGTCTTGTCTGTACCGCGCGTAGCGGGAGACTGATTTCTGCGCGTAGAACGCAGTGGATACTCCTGGGTTAGCGCTGAGGCTTTGCCAGAAGCTTTGTCTGTACCGCGTGTAGCGGGAGACTGATTTCTGCGCGTATAGCGCAGAGGATACTCCTGGTTTAGCGCTGAGGCTTTGCCAGAAGCTTTGTCTGTACCGCGCGTAGCGGGAGACTGATTTCTGCGCGTATAACGCGGATGATACTCCTGGGTTAGCGCTGAGGCTTTGCCAGAAGTTTTGTCTGTACCGCGCGTAGCGGAAGACTGAATTTTACGTGCGGGGCACGGAGGGAGCGATGCTACCACCTCATTGGTCGGAGAGATCGGAGAGATCGGAGAGTCCACAGGAATGGCGGAGGATGTCTTGGGCATCCACACTTTGCGTAGCTTTCTGCTGTCTTAGACGGAAAGAGAGTGAGAGCTACCCCTAGTCCGAAGCATGTCTTCGTAGGCAGACTGGTCGAACTGAATGACCAGTGTCTTCTTCACGGTTTCTACAGATACCGCATCGTGTTGAGCAATTACTTCCTCGTCAGAAGAGAAAGATGTCCCCAGCAGAGTCGCCATCTTGTTTGTGGTATTAAACGAAAGAATGAAAGTGTATTTCAATGACGGGGTTATAAGAGACCCGCGCCCTTTGGTTTACAAACAAACTTGTATAATATAATCCTATACGAGGATGTGGGAGTACAATTTATTTAATCTGGGTATAAATTGCTATAGGTGTCTGATCTGCGGTCGATCACTTTAGCCCTTGGACTACACGATGTTGAAGAAGTGCCGTGGAAGACAGGATGCAGCTTCGGAGGTTGCAAAGGAGGGTGGATGCGCGATGCTGAAGGTCGTCGCTCCCTGTTCCTTGCCCGAGCTCTGGGTTCTCCTCTCTCTCTCTCTCTATCTCTCCTCCTTGATCTCTGGTTCGATGACCTTGTCCGATCTTCGAGTTTCTAATTTTTCGACCTTTGATCTTGTATTGGTTTTCTTGACCAATTTTCTGACCCTTTTCCCCATTGATAGGGGTCTCTATTTATAGAGTTTTGGTGACAGTGACCACTCCGTCGGTGTAAACACCGAAGAGTGGACAGTACAACACCCTTTTACACAACGGTTTAAAATAACCAATGCCTACGTGTAAATGACCTTTTGAGTGAGCATGTGACACGTGTCCAACTAAGGGGACAAAACGCGTATATCTGCTACGAAGATCACGGCGTAGAAGCTACGTAGGTAGGTATCCCTTGTGTAGCAGAGGTTGGCATAAAAGCCAAGCGACTGTCACCTTGGCGTAGAAGCCAAAATAGGCATAGAAGCCGAGCAGGCATAGAAGCCGAATGGACATAGAAGCAGAACAGGCATAGAAGCCGAATGGGCATAGAAGCCGAGCAGGCATAGAAGCCGAATGGGCATAGAAGCCGAATGGTCGTAGAGACCGAGAGGGCGTTGGAAGCCGAGGGAGCACTGATCCTGAGCGGGCGTAGAAGCCACTGCGTACCGAGTCGAAGTGCTGATGCGGACGTCTTAGCCGGAATTACGGCTTTCGAAGATGTAATCAAATCTTCTACAGAGATTTGTCATCATCTTGTGCATTAAATGCGGAGACGTATTTTTGGAGGTCTGCAGCCCTTCTGTGCATCCGTCGCGGAGACGTGCCTTGAGGGAAACTATCACTGCTCTGTGCAATTAGACGTGGAGACGTGCCTCGAGCCCCGTACAAAGTGCAGCTTTTGACGTGGCAGCGATTTGCCTTACTGCGGAGCGCAAAACAGCTCATGTTTGCCTGTGTAAACAAGGCAGCGTATTCCCTTGTACGCAAAAGAGCGATTTACGCTGGGGGGATTTTGGTAGGCGACGGTTTGGTGATATTTAACCAAATCCTCTGTATTAAATGCAGAGATCCGCCATCATACTGCGGGGTGCGTCCCGAGGGGTCTGCCATCGTTTCCAGCCGTCGTCTGGGTAGCCGTGCAGTACTTTTTGTCAGGAGTCAGAGGCTAGGTTCACCGCTTGACTTGACAGGTTCATTTCGGGAAAGATGAAGCGTTCCTCGTACGCTTTAATGCTGCCTTGAGAGCGGCTGGGTTTTACGCCATGGAGGCGATGCAGAACCCTGTTTTACGTTGGATGGCTTCGAAGGCCTCTCTTTACGCTGCTCTGTATCAAGATGCTGCACAGATTGTTCCAGCGTATTTTTCATGCTTCTACAACCGTATCTTAGGAAGCCAAGAGGAATGACTAAAACATTTCTCTTGATCATACCTCGAACACAGAGATTAGCAACCACCTTCCCTCAAGAAACCATGATATTATCAAGAGTCCCTTAATTTTTAATTTTATATATTGTTCCTCTGCGACCTTAACGATCGCTAATTGCGCGACGAATAAATTATCTTCTTCTTTTATTCATCTTTCAACTCGTGCTACTTGACACCTCTAATTATAGACCAAGTGATTGTATTCTATGATAGGATATATAGTTTGCTAAAGTTATAATTATGATCTTGAATTTTGAATTGTGTGCCTTGTAGTTAGAACCTGATAGTTGAGTTATTTAATTAGATTGTGATGATTACCCCTAGTTGTAGATCACGTAATTTGTACCCCCACCTCGATACAAGTTAGATCCCTTTCCCCTTGACGGCCAATAACTCTTCTATCCTTACTATTGACACTTGTTCTATAAGCCCTATGACTAAGACTTAAGATGACCAATAACTATATAATGCAATAGGAGACCCTAATAGATACCAAGATCTTTCTCGTATACCCTAATAAGAGTTCTACTCTATTTACAAGTGCAAGGTTACCTTGTAGAATTCTCTTTAAGACTGTCATAGATTATTATTTTAATTTTGGTAGTATGCCTCACAACATAGTATCACCTAGTCCTCTTGACCCATTAATGAAGTGTAACTGAAAGATATTAACTATATGCTTCCATAAGACAATAGTGTTTATCCCGACGGTGACATTTAGAGGTCCATGTCCTTATTTTGCCGACTAGCAACTTAGACAAGGAGTTAGCATGACAACTATAGAGATTATAGAGTCTTATCTTATTTGTGAACTTGAATTACTATGTACCTTCTTTCATCATAATCCAGCGTATTTATATTTATTGTACTACCTTGACTTATGCTGCTATTATAGCCTAGATTTGCAAGCTTATTCTTTATCGAGCTTGTTCATGACATATGTATTATTGGGGGCCCACACTAATACAATTGTCTAATCAGAATCAGTGTATTATGGTCTAGACAACCATAGTATGCTTGATTCGCTCTTCACATGACTACTTTACATGAATTGAGATACATAGTTGACTAGTAGACGAATATACTTGCTCCTAGACATGTCTGACATATCATATCGGTTATATAACTATACTGATACGAGCATGTGAATAGGAATTATCAAAATATGATTTCAATCCACAACTGCCTTGACAATTCTCTTTTGAATTCTCTAATCGCCTTGAACCCCATACTTGTATTCTATTACCTCCCCCTTGAACTCTTTATTATTGTTTTTCGTCTTTCTCTATTTCGGAAAGATGAATCTTATGCTTGGTATGAGTTGATACACAGAGAGTACTAGATATACCCATAGGCCAATCATATTACTAGATGACTATCTTTTATAATTGATTAAGGGCATATCATATGTGATATACTTGGTGTTAAAGTTTTGAGGATTGAATAACATAATTAAATAATTTGAGGAATATCTTTCTTAAACGTATATCCTTATGTGATAGATGGGTAAATTCTAAGTTGGATAGAAGTTGCATTGTCATGGTTACTCCTGATAAGCTCGTCATCTACCGAGCATATTCTCTTAGCGAGCCATGTTCTAACAATGTGGCAGAGTACAACGCTCTACTAATCGGGCTCCAAGTCGCTAAAGAATTGGGCGTCGAATCTCTGGAAGCTTTCGGTGATTCTCTGTTGATCGTCAATCAAGTCAGAGGAATATATGAAGTCCGGAATCCAGACCTCATCCCCTATCACCGAGCGACGGTCGAGATAGCCATGACATTCAAAGGGTTCTTCCTAGAGCATGTACCTCGATCTCAGAATCTGGAAGCTGATGCCCTAGCCAGTCTAGCTGCAGATTTAGCTACCCCTATAAGAAGGCAGGATTCGATAATCCTTCTTAACAGAGATTTATTCTGTGTGAAAAACAACTTTCACATAGAACACAGCTATGATGTGAACACAGATCTTCCCAGGAGAGACTGGAGAAGTCCCTTTATAGATTTCGTAGCATACAGAATCTTGCCGGAGGACCCTAAAGAAGCAGTATCCGTCAAAAGACGATCATTACACTTCTATTTTGACGCATCTTCACAATGTCTATATCGCCGGTCTTATGACGGACTATTATTACGATGTCTCTCTGGTGATGAAGCACAGCGGATTATCCGTGAAGCTCACGATGGCATACGCGGAGTGCATCAACCCGGTCCTAAGCTACAGGATCGTATTAGGAGAATGGGCTATTACTGGCCTACTATGATCACAGATGTAATAAAGTATGCAAGATAATGCAGAGCCTGTCAGGTCCATGCAGACTTTATCCATCAACCTCCTGAATATTTATATCCTACGGTTGCGTCCTGGCCTTTCGAAGCATGGGGTATGGATATCATTGGTCCTATTCACCCGTCTTCTTCCAGAGGTCACCGGTTCATACTGGCCATCACGGATTATTTCTCCAAATGGGCAGAGGCGATCCCTCTTGCTGAGGTGAAGGCATCTAATGTGATCAGCTTCATCAAGCATCACGTCATTTATCGCTTCGGGATACCCCGGAGGATAATTTATGACAATGGGCCTCAATTCATCAGCCAAGCATTTTATCAATTTTGTGATAAAAATCGGATACAAAATGTGGCCTCTACGGCATATAATCATGCTGCTAATGGTTTGGTGGAAGCTTTCAACAAAACCATTATCAAGCTCTTGAAAAATTGTCTCTTCGAACAAGAGGGATTGGAATGAGAAGCTGGGAGAATGTCTCTGGGCATACCGCACAATGGTACGAGCACCGACAGGTTGCACCCCATTCTCATTAGTTTACGGGAGCAAAGCAGTTCTCCCCATCGAAATCCAGATTCCGTCACTCAGGATAGCCGTGGCTAATGAGTTGACACAAGAAAAGAATGACCTATTAAGGCTTCAAGAGCTAGAAGGATTAGACAAGAAATGCCTCCAAGCTCAACAGCGCATCGCGTTCTACCAAGCACGTATTTTCAGAGCTTTTAATCAAAAAGTAAAGGAAAGAGTGTTCAAAGTTGGTGAGCTAGTCTTAGCTGTGAGAAGGCGATGATTCTTACTCACAGGAGTAAGGCAAATTCCAGCCCAAATGGGAAGGCCCTTATGTGATCGAGACGACGTTCTCAAACGGCGCTTACAGGTTAGCCAAGCCTAATGGAGACTTATTAATGGCTCATATCAATGGCAAATTCCTAAAGAGGTACTATGCTTAACCTCCTCTGCTCAAGTGGAATATGGCGAAAATCCCATTCTGACAAAACTACTTCCAAAACGAAACTAGTTGGATCGTATTATATCATGTCCATATAACCTCTGAATAAATATGTTTAACTAATTTGGAACCTCAAGACCTATCACGTCCATATTACCTCTGATAGTGTTTTGTGTACAAATTTTAGCTAAAGCGTATTCTATCATGTCCATATAACCTCTGAATAGATATGTCCTACTAAAAACTTACCGAGAGTATATCACGTCCATATTACCTCTGATATCACTTTCACCCAAATATGTCATTTATATTCCAAAATGATGGGTCCACAAAGTCAGATGAAAGCCTCTTTATTATTCCCAAAAAGAGCAAAAGTACATTGAAAAGTAAAAAAATACATCATTTGGGAGGAGCGGTCAGGTCGCGAATCTGCCGTGCCAGAGCAGCCATTCACTCACCCCTGGAGTTCAGGACGTCGGCGCGAGCCCGTTCCAACCTTGCTGCATCATTGTTCAAAGCAGCCAGCTCGGACCTAGCATGCACAAAATCGGCATGGATGACACCCACATGTGTCAGGTTCCGCTGAGCAGTCTTTCGTCGAGCATTGAGCAAATCTCGGGTGGCCGACAAAGTAAGAGCCTTCGCCTCTGATTGAGCAAGCTCCTCTCTCAATCTGCGGGCCCTCGCTGTCTCTTTCTCGTATTCGACTTTGCACTGAGTCAGCTCGGGAATGACATACTCCAATTGGACACGTTCTTCATCCATCTCCTGCTGATGTGCTTGGATGGATTTATTTAGGGCTTCCATCGGCCCAGCAAGCTCCGCAGTCAGGGAGTCATACCTAGCTTGAACGAGACCGTCAATGCTGCCTCGAGATAGCTGCTGATATTCGTTAATGGGTTGCTCCAAACCATTAACTATCTCCTCCAGTGTGTCAGCTACCCCAGTGTCGTCGTATTCTCTGATCGGCACTATCGCAAACTGAGAGGACCTCCTCAGCGCCTCGAAGCTCAGATTCTTCTCCAACACCATTGATATCAACGTTTTCATGGTGGTGTAGAAGATACCAGTATACTGCTCGGTCAGCAGGGCTAGATCCGAATGTACGCTGGGAGTGGCTGCAATATTGGCGAACCTCCCTCCAGGAACGACCGTAGACGATGTCACCACAGCCGTAGCCTCAACTGGTGGTGCGACAAAAGAAGATGCGCCAACACCGGACGAAGAGACCGGCGTACTCAAAGGAGGCAATGTCGCAATGACAGGCTCATCCTCCTCCTGAGATGTCGGAACCACTTCGGGAGAGCTGGCCTCCGAAGATGTTTCCTCTTCAAAATCAGGCACCTCCGTATCGTCGCCAGGACCTGAAACAGTGCCAAAAGATGCGTCTACACTACCCTCCCCGAAGATGTCTTCCTCTGAAAAGAAGACAAAAGGAAGTTAATATCGAAATGATGTTAACTTTTCTAAAAAGAGGCGTAAAGACGACGTTTACCCATGGCCGATGGTGTATATGTCGCGTCTACGGCCAGTACAGCTAAATCATTTCTTAATGATGCTAGGCAAGCTATCATACCTGGTGAAGGTGGTGTGTCAATCGACACCGGCAAATATTCTTCCAGGCCCTCGTCAAGTTCTAGCCGAGGTTCATCAGGTGGAATCTCGCTGGGCGCACCGACAGACACGGCAGGGGTTTCTCCCGATGCTGACCCGGATAAAGATATCCTTATTTGGCTCGACCCCGAAGGCGATCTCGTTCCACTACCTGGAGCGGTAGCAGCTACAGCAGCCTCCAACAGGAATTCTCCGGCACCACCAGCCGGAACTGTATAGGGTCCCTCTCTAAAAGGCGAGGAACCTCCAATCAAAGAATCGTCCCCAACAGTGGGAGATACAGGCTCAATTCTAGGAGCCTCATTGCCGAGAATCCGAAGAGGACGAGTAACCGTCTTCTTCTTCCTCTTGCGAGGGAAAGTCTCCTTTGGAGCAGGAGCCCTTCGCTTCCCAGAGATTACCAAAGCCCCTGCAGGCGGAGGTATTTCACCCCTCGGTACCGACAACAGAGGCTCATCCGGAGTAACGGACTCTTCACCCTCGTCAGAAGAAATCGAGGGGATTTTGACTCTTCCCCCAGGCTTGAAAGAGGGCATCCTAAAACTTTCATGCATATAAAAATCGCGATGGAAGGTGTTGGTTGCCACATAAAACTGCGCGTACGAGTGAAGAATGCGCAGCTCCGTGGAGAGTGAAATGATGGGCACGGTAAAAGTTGCTTCAGTGCAACCCATGATAAAATATCGCCATTCTCTGGCTCCATCAATGAGTCCACCCCTGGACCTGAAGCTGATGACGGCATTGCCCACGTGCAACTGGTTGTACCCGAATTGCCTGGCGAACCGACTAGGCAGGTAGGGCTCCAAGAAACAATGGTCTTCACTTCTGTATAGTAAATGGGAAGGTCTAATACAGACCAACCAATTAAAAGCCTCAGGAGAAAGAATGGTCTGCCCATCGCCTACATCCTGAAGTCTGATCCCCTGTTGATTGAGATGTACAGAGGGGACAGTGCAGAAAAGCTTCCAGCTGTGACTGAAGTTCAGCACCCGCCGACAGTCTAAAATTGTGGTCACGTTCCAGAAGAAATTCTTGTAGTTCAACAAAAAACTACCCCCCGAACTACTGCCTGAGCCGGGAGACATAACCCTGGGGTTATTGAGAATTAACCATCCCATCAAATACAGGTATGGTAATTCTACCTTGGGAAAGCTATCACGTCGAGTTTCATTGGCGAGCAGCCCATCAGTCATGGCCCTCAGGCCAGCTTGAATGTGGCACACCATGGCAGGGAGCAAGCCCAGTCTTGCCCCGAACACCAGACACACTGCAGGCCATAGCGTGTTGCGGTGAATACGGTCCGCAGAGGCGATGTCGGGTACCACCAGTCGACGCAGCCATATGGAGAGGAAGCCAGCCAGTTGAGCTTCTTTGGACAGAGGCCTGCGGCAATGCCTCAAATAGCTGTAGGCCTTAGTGCCTGCGGGATATTTCCCTATCCCTTTATCGAGAATCTGGTCCGGAGCCCCAGCATCCTCCATAAGATCATCGACTACCTTAGCAGTAAGCACACTCAGAAGATTCAAAGGCTGATCCTTGCTATCCAGGACCTTCTTCGGCTTAGCATTTCTGGCCCGGTGAAAGAAGAGGTAGGACGCCCATTTATTGATATGAGCCAAATCTGAAGGCTCACCATAAAAAGCGGTACAAGCGAGGTAGTGGCACATCAGCTCCTGGTACACGGCCACTACCCGAGGGTCTGAATCCGCCAACTCCCGGTTCGTGGGAACATACTCTTCATATGGAGTATCCCCCATCGGCAGTCTCGAGATCTCTGCCATCTCGTGGAGGGCCAATCCCAACTCCCCCAGTGGAGTGGCGAAAGTCCCGATGAGCGAGATATATCGCTCCATCAGAGCCATAAACAGATTGGGATTGGGAGGTAACCCAACACTGGTAGCGCTCACAGCTGCAAACAGACCAATGCTCTCCAGCTCAGTCTGAAAATGCTTCAGGGCCCAGTCAGCTAAGCGAGCCCATCGAAGATTTGTTGGGGTGATCCACCCATTGCACCGAGGATTCACCTTAGGGTATACTCCCCCGTGCCCCATGAAATCATTACAGAAAGTCGATAATTGCACCGGCTGGAGCACCAAGCTGTCTTCACTCGGGACACTGCCAGGGTACAGTCCCCTGAATGACATCACAGAGCCGGAAGGGCGGCTGACAAACGACCCCTGGTCAGCTCTTTTCAGATAAAATATCTTCCCCGGCCTGCCGTGAAGATCGGGAGTCAGCGTCCACGACATCCTCCTGGGATGTGTAGCATGGAAGAATGCCGAGATGGGATAGTCTCTCAGCATCTTGGGCAGATACAAAACCAAGCCCCCGGCAGGGAAAACCCAGAGTTCTTTCTTGGGCTTCGTCTGGGACTGCTTGTCAATCATGTCCCCGAAGAGAAAAGCCGACTTTATATATTGATCCCCGTCTATGTACGTCAGGGGCTCTCCATTAATCATGTTCAGCAGCGTTCGCTCGCCCTGAGCCAATATCAAAATTTCCCTTCTTTCGGGATACTGGGGCCCGGAGATAGGAAATGTCACGTGCGACAGATCCTCCAGATAATTGGAATGCAGCATCCCGGCGGCAGAACCCATCACATCGGCTAGCGGAGACGCATGCAAGTTAACTGCAAGAGTTTAAGAAAAATACATCAGTTCCTATACTAGACTGTACAAATCTTGCAGCATATACCAAAAAAAAAATCAACAGTCTGTGCTTTACGCCAAGGCTGTAAAAACTTGAGCTTTTACGCTGGAATCCATTTCCTAAACGTAAAATTCAAGGTTGGCAGTATACAATCTGTGCTTTACGCCAGACTGATAAAGTTGAGTTATTATGCCAGAATTTCATCCAGAAGCGTAACACTCAAATTTTATACGCCAAGTTTCGACAGTCTGTGCTTTTACGCCCGACTGTGAAAATATGGAGTTTTTACGCTGACACATTAGAAATATGGGCGTAAAAGATAAAATGTCTATGTGCATCATCTTCCTCAAAGAGTCTATCAGCACAGAAGACGACCTAGCGCGTTCACGTGCAATGTGTGCGAAGGATTTTCAGTCGTTCTTTTTTGTCCCAAAAGCTCTACCTTTAAGGCCGGGTGCGCTGCTCGTCGGCGGGACACTTTGTTCGGAACGAAGTTCGCCCTGCCCGACCGAAGTCGCTCTCGCTTGGACAGAAGAGCGAGAAGAAGAATCAATATTATTTCCCTTAGTGGAGGAGATTTGTTTCGGGGCCATTACTGAAAACTTTGAAGGCTCGGAGAAGAAACGAACAAGAACTCGAAAAGTCGAAAGCTTTCTTTCGCAGAAGACGGATGAAAAGTTTTCCTCTCAAAAACTTGGGGTATATATAGAGTTCGGATGGACTCCTCGAATCCCGAACCAAATCTCACATTTAATATTCAGTTATGATTGGGGACTACGTCAGCCTATTTACTCAGAGAAGGTGGACAGTCAGCGAATTCGAAAAGTTTTCGTGCAAAGCAGATTCGTGGTTTTTACGCTAAGGAGCTTTCTACGCTCGACAGCTACAGATCTACGGTTTTACGCTCACAGGCTGTAAGTCTATGGTTTTACGCCCGGATGCTTTTATGCTCGGTAGCTTTTACGCTCGAGAGGCTACAAACCTATGACTTCACGCTCAGCAGCTACAAATCTGTGATTTCACGCTCGGTGGCTTTTACGCTCTGAGGCAACAAATCTACGACTTCACGCTCGAAAGATTCTCTTTTCAGAAGCTACAAATCTACAGTTTCTACGCCCGGATGCTCTCATGCTCAGCAGCTTTTACGCTCGAGAGGCTACGAACTTATGATTTCATGCTCATCTACAGATCTATGATTTTCCGCATATCTAAAAAATACGCAGGCCAGAGTACAGTACATCTGAACAATTCTCAAGGCGGTCAATTGTAAGGGTCCACACAGAAGATACTCCTTCTTGACCTCAAAATATCCCAAGTACCCAAAGCATACAGAGTTCAACATTGAAAATTACTCTTCTCCTTGGGTCGATTGGAAGTTCATCCAGACTCCAGACTGAATATTTCATCTACAATTCAAGATGGCGACTCAGTTTTTGACATCCATTTCTCGCCCTGTTCCAAAGGATTTTCGAGAAACCATTCTTAAAGATGATTGTCTGAACAAGAATTCTGTTTATCAGAAGTGACAGTTCAGAATTCTACGCGGTTCCTCACTCCTAACAGCAAGACAGTTCGAATACTCGAATGCTAAGCGGCTTTCTACGCATCCCTAGTTATGCGTAAAAGACAGGGCGGGACCTAGCACTCTTTCTATCAGAGTCGGCGTAAAGTTACCACACGTATCGAAGCTACACATATTCAGACTTTATAGCAAAGTATATGGCAAATAATCATATGCACAGAAGAAGACGATTTTATTCATTTTCATGATTACATATGAGGGAAATCCAGTCTACAAAAGGGTTTTTCTTCATTTTCATGATTACATATGAGGGAAATCCCGTCTACAAAGGATTTCCTCGTCGTCGTCGGAAGGCCACCCCCAGAGTCTGTTCTGCCAGGTTCTTGCATGAGTGGACTTCTTCATCCATCTTCTCCAGCAATTAATCGGTTTCCGTAAACCGACTGACAAATGATTAACGGTAGGAGGATACAGAACTGGGCATGCATAAATGATGCAGATCCCATGCTCCGTACGCCATGACAGATTGAGTTAAGGTATTTCACCCAACTCAATACTCGAGGACAGAGCTAGTTTCTGCTCTAGTCCACGAAAGTATCAGGAGAAGATACAGCTTGCAAGCTGTGTGGTCAAATACGACCCTTCCTCTCTCCGAAAGAACTGCCATACAAAGTTGCTGATTATCCCGAGCAAAGGAGGCTATGATATCCTTCCATGATCCATCATTGCAGAGAACATTTGCTCGAAGATGCCATCTTTTTCGGCTCCTTACATGCTGGAAGAACATGGTCTTCTTCTTCCTCAAGTCGACCCGACGAACTCCGGCGATCATCTCTGTGTGGTGAAGGAAATGTGGGAAGAACAGGTTAACTACTCAGCCTTTTATAGGCATGAGAGAGCCCTCCGAATCCCAACGGATCTCCAATAACTCCGCCATAAAGTCAGCCTTGAAGGACGTGCCAGACTTGACCGTTTCATGCTTCATTCAAAGCGTTTCAAATTACGAGAAATTTAAAAGCTTTGAAGGGGGTCTTGTAGAAGCATGAAAAATACGCTGGATAGCTATACGCAGCATGTTGATGCAGGGCAGCGTAAACAGATGACTTCAGAGCCATCGACGTACAAACAGAGCTTTTTTGCTGTGCACAGCGTAAAATATAAGCTCAAGGACCATCCGCGTAATGCAGTATGTCCAGGCTGCTTCAGCGTAAAAAGTGTGCTACATCGCCTTTATGGCGTAAAATCCATCCGCTTTCAATACAGCATTGAAGTGTATGAGGGACGCTTCGTATTCTTCGAAATGAACCTGTCAGATCATGCAATGAACCTGACGTCTGGACTCCTGACAAAGAGTACTACACGACTACCCAGGCGACGGCTATAATGATGGCATGGCACAGCAACCTAGACTGTCATTTACTGCCATTTCCTTGGTGTAAACTGCTTTTACGCATACAAAGGAATACGCTGCCTAGTTTTACACAGGCAGATGTGAGCTATTTACACTCCACAGAAGTCAAAAGCTGCTCTTCGTACAGGGCTCGAGGCACGTCTCTATATTTAATGTGCAGAATGATAACAGAACTCGAGGTACGTCTCTGCATTTAATGCGCAGAAGGGTGACAGACCTTCAAAACATGCCTCTGTATTTAATGCGCAGGATAATGGCGGATCTCCGCATGTAATGTAGGAGATTTGATTAAATATCACCGAACCGTCGTTTAGTGACATTCCCTTTGCGTAAAATGCTCTTACGTATACAAGGGAATACGCTGCCTAGTTTTACACAGGCAGACGTGAGCTTCTTACGCTCCTCAGAAGACAAACAGACTGCCACGTCAGCAGTTGCTCTTCGTACAGGACTCGAGGCGCGTATCTGCATTTAATGCACAAAATGATGGCAAATCTTCAAGACACGCCTCTGCATTTAATGCGCAGGATAGGGGCAGATCTCTGCATTTAATACAAGAGATTTAATTATATCTCCAAAAGCTGTAATTTTGGCTAAAATGTCCACATCACTCGGCTTCTACGCCCGCTCGGCTTCTACGCCCACTCGGCTTCTACGCCCACTCGGCCTCTATGCCCACTCAGCTCCTACGCCTACTCGGCTTCTACGCCTACTCGGCTTCTATGCCTGGCTTCTATGCCTACTTGGCTTCTACGCCATGGTGACAGTTATTGGCTTCTACGCCAACCTATTCTACACAAAGGATAACTACCTACGTAGCTTCTACGCCGTGATCTTCGCAGCAGTTATACGCGTTGTCCCTTGTTGGACACGTGTCACACGCTCATTCAAAAGGTCATCTATATGCGGGCAATGGTTATTGTAACCATCGTGTAAAAGGGTGCTGTACTTTCCATTACTCGGTTTCTACACCGACTGAGTGGTCACTGTCACTAAAACTCTATAAATAGAGACCTCTATCAACAGAGGTTCGAGGTCGACAACTAGAAGAAAAATTGGTCGAGAAATTGGAAGAGAAAACGGTCGAGAGAGAGAGAAGAATCCAGAGCTCAGGCAAAGAGTAGCCATCGACGACTTTGACATCTAGCATCCACTCTCTTTAGCAACCTTCGAAGCTGCTTACTGTCTTCTACGGCACTCCTTCATCATCGTGTGGTCCAAGGGACAAAGTGATCGACTGCAGATCAGACTCCTATAGCAATATTTACCCAGATTAAAAAATTGTACTCGATATCCTCGTAGAGGATTGATTGTACTGCTTGTTTGTAAACATAAAGAGCGGGTTTTCGAATAAAGCCTCGTTTCCATATCTTTCGTTTATTTTATCAAACAACAATACATTGTCCATGGCAGCTCGTCAGGTCATAAGACCAACTTTGTCTTTAGTATATTGCATACGTGGCGGCAACCCGCGTATGGGCTCGTTAGGATCTTGTGGCAAGTATCGGATATAAAGTAATTTGAAGTTTGAAACACATTTGAGTAGTCTGAGCAAAATATGTCTATACAAGTATAGCATGCCAGTGTAAAATGAGTATAAAACATCTGAGTAATCTGCACAACCTGAGCCACAAAATGATAAGAGTATTATAAACCGTGTATATCGTGCACTTGGTTTAGAAACACGCTCATAACATACATGTGTTCGTTATGCGATCTTGAGATATCTTTATATATCAATATTCGTGCTGGGTCTAACTTGGTTTTATACTTGGGCAGGGAATGACGAATGGTAAGTTGGTAAGTATCGTCCTGTTTCTTGTATATCGTATGACGTACTGCCACACGAGATAGGCTTTATATCTTATGCATAAAACTGAACCTAAGGCAAGAATAGAAAGATCACTTAATAGTTGGTGCACGAAACTAATATAACGTGTTGGATTTGTCGAGCGGGCGATTAGTCTTCCCACTAGTGCATTTATGTACTGATAACCCACCAGATTGCTTGCAGGGTGCGGGAGAACCTCATTCGGTACAGATGCCTCCTTCGTGCGTGCTAAGGCATGGAGTTTGCTCTGGAGCCTTAGAGTGTTGCGTCCGGAGCTGAATCATATACAGGACATAATATTGGAACATCGTCTATGTATCATCTCAAGTTGTAAGTTGTTTGTCACATCTTTATTCTTAGAGAGAGAGAGAGCTTGAGCGAATTGTAATCTTGGCCTAGCGCCACTTGTAATCTTATTCATTATCAATAAAGAGCTATTTTGTATTCATACTTGTGTTTATTCTATATTTTTGCTATATTGACTTGGTGAACTAGTTATCAACAGCCGTTCCGGTATTTGCCTTGCGCGACGCAACTCCAGGCTCGAGCGGCATCACGTCCAGATGGAAACGATAGTCCCGCGGGAGCGCTGGCGCGGTAATTCGTGCCTAGCGGGGTCGGCCGATTCCAGCGGGAGATTGGGGCATGACATATTGGTATCAGAGCATGGCTTTACGTCCTTGAACTTCTTATCGATTCTCTCAATTTCGAAAGCTCGTTCGTGGGTTATATTACAGACGCTCTCTCTCAAAGTTCCAAAGGGATGTTCCATACAATGAGTCTAAATATTTTTGAAAGGTGCACATGAATGATTTGATTGCTTGATCGAGATTTTGATGTATTGGCCTTTGTGCCAACCTGTGAAAGACTTTATGGGAATAGACTTATGTTAGAATCTGCAAGTTCTTTGTAAACCCGAATGCCTATACGAGAACACCAAGCGGGTTAGTGTATGAGACAGAATATCGTTCGGACAGTCACTTATGCACACAGTCTTTTGGCTAAGTTGTGTTAAATATCGCACGATAAGATCCTTGGGTGCGAGCACGTTGGCAAATGAGATTTGAATATCGTTCAGGTAAGAATAAGTCAGACTTAGAAAGGCTATCGATAGAAACGTGATCGGACTATCGCTTAGGTGAATCTTGGGAGTCGTGCTTGGGTTTTGACGTATAGTTCAGACGATTGTTCGTATCGATAAGATACGACTCGAAATATAGTTTGTATAAAGGGCTATCGATAGAGGTACATACGAGGCTAAGATCGTTAAGGCCGCGAATAGGGGCCGTGTTGCAGTTCTAAGGAAAGAATTGGATATATAAGTGAACGACGCGAACGCGATTCAGGAGTTAAATAAGATGACTCAATTCCTGAGTGGTGTATTCGATAGTCTCAAGATCGAATATGCAAATTAAGAATAGAAATAAGCTATAAATATTCATAGATATAGCTCGAATCCTGAGTGGTGTATTGGCCGACTTAGAAATGTTCGAACGAATCATGGGTTTTAGAGTATTAAACGGGTCTAGCAGCAACAACGTAATTGTGCAAAGCCTTAGTATAAATAATGCCTAGTAAGTAAACGAATTCGAAGGAATCATGAATGTTTTGATTCGAACAAGTTAGAATGAGTTGAACATGGGATAAGGCTTCATCAAATAGAAATAAAGAGTACTTGTAATTGATATCACGGTCGAGAAAACTTAGTGGATCATACGAGCGATTTTGAATTGATTCAAACGAATTAAAACTTGAGTTAAGATGGAATAATCGGGGATGCGATCGGAGTTAGTACAATTAAAAATAATGACGCGAACGAATGATAGCGCGCATAAAAAATTTGGATTTGAGTAGGATATCGCTTGATAGAGTTTAGTCTGAGTACGAATGCTACGGTTTCAAATTTTGGAGATCTTACATTATATCAATGGTTGGAAGATAGCATGAATTGATGCAAGTTAGAAAAATCTTGGTTCGAACGATTAAGGTGGGCGATAACGGATTTAATCTTGACTTGGACGAACAATCTTGAGTCGAGTTCAAAGGTAATACTCGACATCAGACCCAGACGATATCGATTATTTTGGGGGAGCGCTGGCATGGTGATTTCATGTCCGACGGGGATGATCGAACTCACAGGGACATGTTCAAAGACTTTCCAAATGAACTCGATGAATGGAACGTATCGAAAGTGAATAGACTTAGATTTGGGATTTAAAACTTAGTTATTTGAGGAATACTAGAAGTAGACTATGGATTTATCAAACAAAAACATTGAAGTTGGATGATTTTGCTAGACATATTATGATCACGGCATGAACATACATGACTTGATGGATAAATATATATAACTTGGATGGAGCAAAGTAAAATGATAAGGTGTCTCGATCGTTTCGGTGATAACCATATTTTTCGACGTTCTTGTCTTATGTGAGCGTAACTCTATGCTCGTACACGCGTCACTCCTGGATTAGGACGGTTATCCCGCTGGAGCGTTGGCGTGGTGATTTTACGTCCAACGGGGATAATTGAACTTGCGGGAGACCGAAGCTTGATAATTAAAGGATCGTCTTGACTTATGGTTCGATACGATAAGACGAATTTTAGGATACAAGTGAATCTAAGTATTTTTGAGGAGGAGTTAGTCTAGAACGTGTAGTAAGATATGCTGGATGGTTTCATGAACGGATACGTAGATCGTATTGGATGACTTAGATTTTATGATATACATCGATGGTTAGAATATGATCGTGATTTGGTAGTCCAGGCTTAGAAAAGAATAGATATGTGGATTCTATTAAACGTAATGGAGGAGATAGACTTACAAATCGATGGGTTTAACCTGCGACGTGGATATATCGTAGATCTGATTGAACGAACGTGTCTTGGGAACAGTTTTGCAAACAAACATAGATATTGTGCAAATGAACGTATTGATGTGGATAGAATAATCTGTACTCGATATTTAGAAATCTGAGTGAAACAAGCTTGGGTAGAATACCACGTACGAAAGAACAATGGTCTGACCTTAGGAATTTGGGGCGAGTATCGTGCAACGAATTTGCTCGATAAGAATCGTGAACTTAAAATATACCTATGACCTTGTGAGCTGACCTAGCGAATAGGCAGACGATCCTATGCCATGAGTTGAACTGGAGTGGCTGAATTCAGAGTATCATTAGGGAAAAATATTAGAACTGGGGCAACGAGACTCAGAGTTAGGACTTGGAACTAGAATTGTATGCTAGCGACGTTGGTATTAAAACGAACGCAATGGAATATAGGACTTGAGTGATAATAGATTTGGTTGAATAAGTTATGCGACGGTGAGGAATAAGATGGTATTAGAGAATTGTCGAACGGAACTCTTAGGATTGTAATTGTTGATTTTTGAGATAAGTCGGCATAGATCGTTACTTGGAAGAGGTGCGTTGCTAGTATTGCAATACTTGAGTTTGGGTGAGATTGGAGTAAATAATAACTAAAATGAACCTTAGTTCGGTTATTCGAGTAGCGAAGCGATCGGCGATTTGAAAGATTTTTACGTGTAGCTTGTTCGACTTAGCTGTCACTAAGCTTGGTTGAAATACAAATATTTGGAGAATATCTTGAATATGGGTACGATCCAGACTTAGCGATATGCATAACTCGAATGCAGCTGCGAATAAAAATATTCGGATTTGTATGGACGACTATAGCAACTGAAGTAAGACTGCCTCAACCCAAGATCATCAGTTATGATGGATTATAACATACTCTGCGTTAAGCGATATATGTTCCGTGCTAAGTCGCCGTACAGTCCGAGTCAGAAGTTGGATTGAATGATAGAGTCATTCAATAAGGCAGACCCCGCACGTACGTGACACAGAATGAGAAGCAAGTAGGAAGTCGTGTTCGAGCGGATATAAGGATACAGATAAACATACTTGAGTTAAATTCCATAGTGTGCGATAGAACGATTTGCACTCTGGAAGTCTCGAGGACAAGACTTATTTTGTGTGGTGTATAATGTAACGACCCGCTCCGCATCGATGCGGATAGCCGATTCAAATGGCACAAGTGCGATGACCCGATCCGCTTTGCTCAGCGAGAAGACTTGCTTGAGGCAAAGGAATTCCAGACTTGGCCCTTTAGGAGTTCAAACTTAGACTTTCAGAGGCTCGCTCGGAGCCGCTCGACCAAGGCAACTCCCAAAATGGTCGTTCCAAGATATACAATAGAAACATGGAAAGTCTTCGGGACCGTTGGTCACCAAGGCAACTCCCAAAATGGGAACTGCAATAAGTAGTAAGATGACAGCGTAAATAGTGCATAAAATGGAACACAAAAGATCTTGAGATCTTTGAACGAATGAAATGAATAATCACTGTGTCAAGTAGCTATGTTTAATTCAAGGTCTTAAAATATAGCATATAATAAACAGTTTAGTGTTGATCGTCAATGGTCATGGACAACCTGTGCACATGATTCAGGTTCCTGCGGACAGTACGCTGGTCGCACCAGGGCCGATCCGAACTGGTCAGGAATATTTCAGATAGTCGTTGCTTCCGACGGGAAGGCATATAGCGAGGCTCACTACCTGCGTTGTATTCCATTCCCGTGCTGAGACTATACCTTGTCCATGGCAGCTCGTCAGGTCATAATACCAAGTTTGTCTTTAGTATATTGCATACGTGGTGGCAACCCGCGTATGGGTTCATTAGGATCTTGTGGCAAGTATCTGATATAAAGTAACTTGAAGTTTAAAAGATATAAAGTAACTTAAAGTTTGAAATATATTTGAGTAGTCTGAGTAAAATATGTCTATACAAGTATATCATGCCAGTGTAAAATGAGTATAAGACATCTGAGTAATCTGCACAAGCTGAGCCATAAAATGATAAGAGTATTGTAAACTATGTATGTTTAGAAACACACTCGTAGCATACCTGTGTTTGTTATGCGATCTTGAGATATCTTTATATATCTATATTCATGCTGGGTTTAACTTGGTTTTATACTTGGGCAGGGAAGGACGAAGGATAAGTTGGTAAGTATCGTCGTATTTCTTGTATATCGCACGGTGCACTGCCACACGAGATAGGCTTTGTATCTTATGCATAAAATTGACCCTAAGGCAAGAATAGCAAGATCACTTAATAGTTGGTGCACGGAACTAATATAACGTGTTGGATTTGTCGAGCGGGCGAGTAGCCTCCCCACCAGTGCATTCATGTACTGATAACCCACCAGATAGCTTGCAGGGTACGGAAGAACCTCGTTCGGTACGGATGCCTTCTTCGTGCGTGCTAAGGTGTGGAGTTCGCTCTGGAGCCTTAGAGTGTTGCGTCCGGAGCTGAAGCACATATACAGGACATAATATTGGAACATCGCCTCTGTATTATCCTAAGTTGTAAGTCGTTTGGCACGTCTTTATTCTTAGAGAGAGAGCTTGAGCGACTTGTAATCTTGGCCTAGAGCCGCTTATAATCTTATTCATTATCAATGAAGAGCTATTTTGTATTCATACTTTTGTTTATTCTATATTTTTGCTATATCGACTTGGTGAACTAGTTATCAACAGCTATTCCGGTATTTGACTTGTGCGAGCGCAACTCCAGGCTCGCGCGGTATCACGTCCCGATGGAAACGATCGTCCCGCAGGAGCGCTGGCGAGGTGATTTGCGCCTAGCAGGGACGGCTGATTCCAATGGGAGATCGGGACGTGACAACCATCACCATCACCTTCACCTTCACCTTGACCACGCCGTCGACCGCCTGCACTTCGGCGACCACCACACCTGAATCCCACACGCCAACGCTGGCCGCCGCCCGCGCAGCTACCACCCGCGCGAAATCATCGCTAGCAGCTGCAACAATAGCAGCAGTAGTCGTGTCAACGTCGCAAGAAAACTACCTCATTGAACCTCGTACCCCTGTACGAGCCCCTGATGCACCGTCGTCCTCCACGATGCCCACCGCGGACAATTTTTGCATTTGGTAGTCGATCCCGTTGTGACACGCGTGATCATGAAGTCAAAATTTTATGTTCGTTACAGCAACTTTATACGTAGTTTTTGAGCAATCCAACCATTGGATCGATGATCCAAACCTCCAACGCAATCTCGGTGTATAAATCTTCACCCATCTCCATTTTCAGCCGTTAATTCAATTAATTTATAGATCAAAATAGGCCTCCAAGTTGTACGTTTAAACTAAAATTATTCTTACAGTTTCGTGGTGCCAACATCGCGAATTTGTTTCTCCCTCGTCGTAACTCCGTTTCAGGAACCGTTTTCTCCGTCTCACAGCCGGTATAACCACCTTCATGCTTGTATTAATAGTTGAGAGTATTTCATAGATTTTATTGACCAAACCTTTGTTCCAAAAACCTGGAAAAAGATAATATTTTCTAAATATAGATTTTTTCGATACGGTGTGCATCCCACCAAACGAGGCCACATTGTCGTGTGCGGATTACACCGAATGGTGCATAACATAAACGCGGGCGTTTGGGCTTTCGCGGAACTTGATTTGGACGTGTGTGCACGTCGGGATCAATGCGTATCCGTCAAAAATACCGTATTGGCCTATTCCGACATCTTGTCATAACTTTGTGTGTGCTTGTCGTTTCACAACGAAACTTGTGCCATCGGATTCGCAATGTTATGCTGGTCCTGTGATCCAAGTTTGGTTCGATTATGAGAATATTGACGAAATACCATTTTGTGTTTCCCACGGTTCCACTTGATGGGTGATTTTGTGACCGGCTCACCAAAATCCAATTTCGGACACTCCATTGAGTTCGTGTCATCGATCTGGACATGTGAATACTAAGTTTGTTAAATTTGGAGAAATTTATCTTTGGCATATTTTACGGTACAAAGAGGGCCACAAATGGACACCGTTTTGATCTGAAACTGTCATTTTTGTCCCTGTGTCCAAATTGGACTTATGGGTAGTCAATTCTAGCTTTTTCCATTTTTTTTAGAAATATTGGTGATGTTTGTTGCATCATCCGGAGACTTTCGTGTGGATTCTACCTTTTCGGGAGTAGTCGACGCATTGAGCTCGCTACTTGGACCTCGCTATATCCAGAATCTAGGTAAGTGTACCTTGCCTTGTTCACAGTAGATTATGCTCTAGTTATGTTATATTTTCTGTTTCTTTTATTTCTTGTAATTGTTATGACCTAGGACCACCACAATACTTAGCTTCCGAATTATATTCGGGTGCCGACTTCCATATGTGGAGTTCGGGTATCGTTAGTTGCATTGTCAGCGCTTACCTACTCGTGCTACTCTTGCTTGATTTACCCTAGGACACTGTACTCGACTTTTATGCACAGGAGCCACTCTTGAGATATTCAAGGATCCCGACTTCTGTTTTAGGACAAGGGTGGAGACTTGTACTAGTGCTATTATTTACGCCTTGACTTGATAGATAGAGATTGTCTTGCATTTTGTGACATGAGGCATGAGATACATGGGGTTGGGAAGAACTTACCCTACCTCTGGGCTACCAAAACTCTACTAGTATTATAGTACAATAGGTACCTTGTCGGGGCTTGTATGTGCCTACTACTATTACTACTACTATCACTAGTACTCTAGTATATGTATGAAACTCGGTGGTTTAGCGGACGTGTATGTTCTCACTTGCATTCACTTAGCTGGTTTTGATAGATACCCTTGAGCACATTGCTTATTATTTTACTGTTTTACTTTGGTATGTCGTTTCTTGCACCTTGTTACGTCCCTCTGAGGACCTGGTCCCTTGCCAGTTTGCAGCATAGATTCGTTATGGAGCCTGTCTGGAGTTGCAATGTATGTTGCTTTGTTATGTGGGCATTGGTACCAGGTACTTATATCATCTCTACCAGAGTTATGGTATTCATTTATTCATATTATTGATTTATCTGCTAATGTAGCATAGTTTTTATAGACTCGTATTTCTTTCTCGAGTCTATTCGAGCTTATGTGTTACTGGACGTCCGACTTTAGCATATGTAGTTCATTCTTGATATTTTTTCTTTATGTGGATTGTGACATAAATATTCTCAGTATTTCTTAGATAGTTACCTTTATTATACAGCTTATACTTATTCGAGTCGGACCAGAGTCTGGTCGAATTCGTAGCTGGCATGTTACGTATTCCTAGTCCTACGTATTTTGTGACTGGGGTATTACAATCCACTTTTGATATGTTCCATTCATCGAGTTTGTTTGAATAATCATCGAACATATTTCCGTGAGTTAGACTATACCTGCCGGACGTGAAATTATTACGCCGGCGCTCCCGCTAGATAATCGTTCTCGGTCGGGACTAATTTTAAAGGTTATCTTTTTGAACTAGATTCAAGATCGTTCTTCCAAACTCCAGGTCAAACCCGTTATCGCTTACCTCTTTCATCGAACCAAAATATTCATTCTCGGGCTAACTTCTATTCGAGCGATATTATACCCAAGCTTCAATCCGTTTGATTCAATCCAAAATAGCTCGTACGATCCATCAAGTTTCCACCAAGTTTCCTTGACCAAGATATCAATTTTATTACCTTGAATCCCTATTCGATATAAGCCTTATCACTTGATCAAGACATTCTTAATTGTTCAAACCAACTATCGTACGAGACCTATAAATTCGCTTAAACATTTCTAAATGATCCATACACCACTCAGGAATCGAGTCACCCAATTAAATCCTCAATCGTGTTCGTATTACTCGCTAGCATATTTACCAAGTCGTTCCTTAGAATTCATGCACGATACCGAAGCATCGCCTGATAAATCTTGGTCTTGTATACATCCTGTTGATAGTCATCCAAGTAAACCATATCTGATTTGTATTTGCCGACACGAAATACCGTTCGAGCTATTTTTCAAAATTCAAGCATTATTCTCTATATTCTCCTTAGCAATAATCTGATAATGTTCTATCGGTTGGCATTCTAAGTCTAACTTGTCCTTATCTAAACGATATCCCAATCTCGCTTGCAACTAGCTTGCACCAAAAGGGTCTTGGCGCACGATATTTAATACAACTTAGCCGAAAGGTTGTGTTCATAGCTAACCGTCCGAATGATATTTTATCTCGTACACTAACCAGCTTGGTAATCATGTATAGGTATTCGGGTTCGCACATAACTTGCAAATTCAAGCACGAGTCTATTCCCACAAAGTCTAACACAGGTCGGAACAAGGTCATCGCATAACTATCCAATTCAAGAAATCATATAAATCATATACAGCTTTTTGAAATTATTTAGACTCATTGTATGGAATATTCTAACGGTCAACGAGAGAGAGTGTATGCACATAACCCACGAACGAGCTTTCGAAACTGAGAAAATCGATAAGAAGTACAAATACGTAATCCATGCTCTGATACCAATATGTTATGCCCCGATCTTCCGCAGGTAATCGGTCGTTCCTACTAGGCTTCGAATTATCGCGTCAGCGTGTAAAACCCCCTTCCTAGAAAATCGTATATACCCTTTATTTATTTATTATTAATTAAATTGTAGTAATTAGGTCCAAATGGGAGAAATAGATTTTTAATAATTTTTATGTTAGGTGTTCGGACACTTAGATGACTTATGGGACCATCAGGAATTTTTCGAATTTTATTCCATGTAGGAGACCCCTTGAGCAGTTGCTAGCCTAACGATGTGCAATACCCTATTATATAAATTGTCTTATGTGTGAATATATATATATAGATATACATATATATATGTATATATATATATATTCAAAGAAAGAAAGGAAAAGAAAAGAAAAGAAAATTAGAATATAATAATAATAATAAGTAACTAAGTATAATATAATAATAACAATAATAATAATATTAACCATGATCACAAATCTTGCTAACAGCACTTCACCTTATGTGTTCATAAAACCATTCATTCAGCAGCCAATAGGAGGACCCGCCCCTTTATTACTTCCGTGAACCCCCCCCCCCTTTGCTTCCAACCCGCGGCTTCCCAAACCACTTCAAAATCCGATCCAACTTCCACCCTCTCTCTCTCTCCTAATATAGATTATATATATATATATATAATAGCTCTCCAAAATCCTAATCTAAAACTCCAGACTTCCTCTTCCCAACTAGAGCCGTCACCGCAGCCAGAGAAGCCTCCCCAAGCCATCCAACCACCCCGTCGACGCCGACATCGCGAACTGCAGTCTCCCACTCGAAGCACCTTCGCTCCGGCGTGATTTTCCGTTGACTCGCTCGACCAAACGCGGTTCCGTTTTCATAGGTATGATCTTCCCTCAACCCTCTCCAATATCTGTTTTATAGTCAACCTCAGAAAATGAGTGCCCCTAGGTGAAAAATAGCGTCCAAAGTGGACGGACAGACAGAATTCTGCAATCGCAGAATTCCAGAATGACCACCCATATTGCCGAGTTCGTATCTCCCACCACAGAGGTCCGAATTCGGTGATTCTTTTTGATACTTGTAGATTACATGACCTAGTTTATTTTTTGTATAATAACTTTGTGCTATTAGTTGCTGTGGACAAAATTGTAGTCGTCACAAAACTGCGCGCACCTACTTTTTTCGGTTTTCTAAAAGTGGGAGATCGGAGCGCGCCCCGCCAAACGGGACCGCCCCGCCTTGTGCTAAGTGTACCGAATGGTGCACACAGCATAATCGGACACGTGAAAATTCTTGGGGACTGATTTGGACGCGTGTGCGCGCCGGAATCAGGCCGTATCCGCGAACACATTCCGTGTCGCCACTTTTGTAGAACTTGCGAGTATTTTGTGTACGCTTGTCAGATTGCGACGAAACTTGCGCCACTGGACTCGTGGTAACACGCTGGTCCTGTGACCCAATTTTCACGCATTTCTGAGACAGTTGACCAGATCGCCAATTGGCGGGCCCCACAGTTGACTTTTTGGACCAAATTATGTTCGGCTCATCGGAATCCAAATTTGGACATACCGTTGGGATCGTATTGACATTTAGAGTTGTTTGACCCATAGTTTGTCCCATTTAGAGACTGTTACCCTCGGCACGCTTTTCGGTGCAAAGTGGCCCACATATGGAACCCGTTTTAATCCGAAAATAACCTTTTTGCCCCTGTGTCCAAATTGGACGTAAGGACAGGCATTGCTAGCAGTTTGACATCTTCTGAGACTGTTGGTGATATTTATTACAGCTTTCGGAGTAGTACCTACCGGATCCACCGATACCAGGACGACAGTTGTTATTCAAACATCAGGCAAGTGTACCTTGCCAAACTCTGCAGCTTAGTTATCTATTTTCCTTGCTTTATATATATTGCTGTGCATGATCAACCTAGGACCGTGTGACGTACTTAGCGTCTGATTATCAGTCGGGTGCCGACACTGTACGCAGTGTTGGGTACGGTCATCTAGAGATGGACATCCGTGACACTTTATATTCTCGTACTTGTCTTATCAAGTACCATATGACCCAGGACACTTGACACTATTCATGAGACAGGATTTTCCCGAGATATTCGTGGTGATTCTGTATAGGATACAGGACTTGACCTAGATTTTATATTCTATATACATTATGACTTGTTGCATTTAGCTATTATCGCGCTTGACATGGACATGAGACGTTATGGACATGATATGCATGATTACATTGGGTGGGGAGAGACACACAGGCTACAGGCTGATTATATATATATAAAACATAGTAAACACATAGTTATTGCTGCTACCGGCTCCCAGACACAGAGCTTGTAGTGGTCTCAGCCTGAGACTAGTGATGCTCTCACTTGCATTTACACTTAGATGGTTACATATTTACCCCATTGTTCACTTAGTTATTTATTTGCTGCACTGCTTATCTGTATTTATTGGCATGAGCTTTCTTGTACCTTGCTATGTCCCCTGAGGACCTGGATCCGGATTTTTGTCCCCAGATTTTGCAGACGTGGTTTATCCCGAGGTTTACGGGACCGGAGCAGGAGCTGATCCAGGAGCTGTACCACCATCCGAGGATGAGGTCTTAGCTGAAGACTTCTCTTGAGCATCCATGTTTATGCTCAGCTTTTAGTATTTCTTTCAGTCTTTTATATTCTGGTCATTTGAACCATTGTACTAGATATTTATCGGATTGTTCCCCGAAGTACTTTGTGAGACTTGCTGATGATTTACATTCCTTATTTATTCTGTGGATCATATTTTATATCTTGTGTGGATGAGATTAGTTGTGCCATGATTGTCGTAGACTTGTTTTACAGCTTAAGTATGCCCTGATGGATCCATGATATTGAGTTGGTCCATCGGTGCGTACTGCTGGCCATTGTCACGTGTCTAGTCCCACGGTATTTTGGGACTGGGGCGTGACACAGCGCTCCTGCGGGACGATCTTTCCTATCTGGACGTGATGCCGCATGAGCGTAAGTTGCGTACGTGCAAGGCCATGATCCGAACAGGCGATAAAATAACTAAGCCATAGAGTCGCACAGATAGTCCGAATGCAGCAGAATAAGAAACGAACAGGCGATTTGTAACAAGTTCACAGAGTCGTCAATAACGAAAGCATTGAATAACACAAGTATGGAAGTAAAACAAGCACTTTATTGATATTGCACAAGTATTAAAAGTGGTGCTAGACCGAGATTATAAGTTGTAAAACCCCATATTTTTAAATATATATTTTATTAATTAATCATGGAATTTATTTATATTATTTTGTAGTTAATTAGATAATATATATTATTGATTTAATTACCTAGATAATTAATTATTTAGAATTATTGTACAAAGCTACTATTTTATTTTAGGAATCTCTGTGGAAGAGTAATAGATTTTTTTAGAATTTAATTTGGGTACAAATATATTTTTATATAACTCAAATATATACGTAAATAATAAATAGTTATTAAATATGTTAGTAATAATAATAAATAAATAGTGTAATAATAATAATAATTATAGTAATAATAAAAACAAAAGAGAAAAAGAAAAAGAAAAAGAAAACAAAAGAAAAAAAAAGAAAAAAAACACTAATACTACAGCCCCAACCCCCTAAGCCTGTGAACAACCCACAGCAGCCCCGCTGCTCATACCCACGTGCGGCCCAATCCACGTTCCTTCGCTCCCTGCTCTCTCTCTCTCTATATATATATATATATATAAATAGGATCCCAAACCCTAACCCTAACACCCGACTGCCACCTCCACGTCGCTGACCCTGCGCCGACCCCGACCATCACAGCCCCGCGCAGTCGTCGGAGAACTGTCGGCCGGCTCGACCGCAACCGCGCAGCGTACACCCACAGCAAAAATTGAACAGCGACGACCTCTCCTTTACGCGCTATTTTTTGCCTCCTCGCTCGACCAAATTCGGATTCGTCTTCGCCGGTATGATCATCACCTATCCTTCTCTAAATTTCGTTAATTAGTTTTCATCGTGCAGCGTTAAAAACCATGTAGAAATCGACGCCAAGTTGAGAAAAAAAACTATATTTTTGGACTGTAGAAAACTGTCCCATCGACCTATGTTCCGAGGCCGATATCTCCCAACGTAGATATCCAAATCAAGGTCCACCTTTTTCGGTATAAAGCCTATATAACCAAGATCACTTTCTTTTAATTACTTTATTTTATTTTGTGTTAAAAATAAAAAATAAATTAGGTTAAAAACTCATAAAAACTTGTTTTTAAAATGTTAAAACTTGTGATACGGAGCGCGCCCCGCCTGTCACGCCCCAGTCCCAAAATATCGAGGGACTAGACACGTGGCAATGACCAGCAGCACACACCGATGGACAAACCCAATTTAATGGATCCATCGGGGCGTACTTAAGCTGTAGATACAACAATAAGGGTACAAAATACTAATCTCATCCACAGAAAGAATATATCAATATCAACAAAAGGAAATAATATCATCATCAATTCACAAGTAAATAAATCGGGGAACAATCCGATAACAAGTCTGATGCAATTGTTCATTAAACAAGAATGTAAATAGCATCACAGAATGAGTATAGAAGAAACTTATACTCAGAAAAATCTATGACAATCACCTAGTCCTCGGTCCCTAGTTCTGCTCCACTGTATGCACATGTTCCTGCTTCTGCTCCTGTTCCGTATACCTCGGGGTGGATCTCCTCTGCTAATCCTGGGGACTTAATCCGGATCTAGGTCCTCAGGGGACATAACAAGGTACAAAATAACTTATGCCAAAATAAATACAGTGCAGCAATAAATGAAACAATAGGGTAACTATATAACCAGCTAAGTGATATGCAAGTTGAGAGCATCACTAGAACTCAGGCTGAAACTACTACAAGCTCTGTGTCGGGGAGCCGGTAGCAGTGATATCACGTAGTGGGCCAAGCTCGGGTTTAGAGTCTTGAGCACCGCATTAATAAGAGTTTTATATATATATAATCAGCCTGTAGCCTGTGTGTCTCTTCCCACCAAATATATCACACGTCTCATGTCCATGACACGCAAGATCAAAACTAATACAGCAAGTCATAATAAGATCTAAAAAAATAATGTCTATGTCTTGAAACCTGTATCCTATACAGAATCACCATGAATATCTCAGGAATATTCTGTCTCATGAATAGTGTCAAGTGTCCTGGGTTATAACGTACTTGATAATGCAAGCACGAGAATGCAAAGGGTCACGATATCCACTTCTAGGTGACGTTACATAACTCCGCGTATGGCGTTGGCACCCGAATGTTAATCGGACGCTAAGTAAGTCACACGGTCCTAGGTAAATCATGTACAACAATAATTAAGTCAAGGAAATAAGTAATCAAAACTGCAATGTTTGGCAAGGTACACTTGCCTGGGGTTCTGGCTCCAACTGTAGCTCTGGTCTCAGTGGGACTTGCAGATACTCATCCGGTTGCTGAAATAGACATCACCATCAGATTCAGAAAATATCAAATAGCTAGAAACGCCTGTCCTTGAGTCCAATTTGGACACAGGGACAAAAATAACAGTTTCTGGTCAAAGCGGGGTCCACATGTGGGCCGCTTTGTACCGAAAAGCGTGTCAGAAGCAAAGGTCTCCAAATTCGTCAAACTTAGTGTCAACAAATCCAGAACGATGATACGAATCCAACAAAATTTCCAGAATTGGATTCCGGTGAGCCAATCACAAAATCGCCCGTCAAGTGGAGCCGTGGGGCCCACGATACGCAATTTTGTCAACATTCTCAGAATCGAACCAAACTTGGGTCACAGGACCCACGTATTTCTATGAGTCCGATGGCGCAAGTTTCGTTTCGATCCGACGTGTGTACACAAAGTTACAACGAGATCCAGAACAGGCCGATATGGGGCGTTGTCGGCGGATACGCGTTGATTCCGGTGTGCACGCACATCCAAATCAACTTCTGCGAAATCTCTCACGACCGTATCAACGGCGCGCACCTTTCGGTGAAGACCGCACGCGACCAAGTCGCCCCGTTTGGCGGGGCGTACTCAGTTCCGGGGAAAACAGGGTTAATATTTTCCTAATTTTGGATCGCGGTTCACGATCACCACAGGACGCGACACACCGAGCCGGTTGCACGGGCATCGAGAGGTTCACGCAGTGTTCGCGTCACAACAGACGGAACAAAAAATGGAGCAACGAGGAGAGAGAAAATGCTACCTGAACAGGGCTACCCAGAACGGGGTTTCTCGTGTCCGCAGGGCGACACGACACACCGCGACACGGCACAGTGTCCGGTCTAGGGTTAGGGTTCAAACGGTCGCCGGAGGCGGCTGCGGCTGGAGGACACGGCGGAGGCGGCAGGGGGCTCCGCCGGAGGCGGCTAGGGCACGGCTGGGTGGCTGATCGAGGCGGTCGGGGCTGCACTAGGCTCGGGGCGGCTAGGGCGTCGTGGCGGAGGGCTCGACGGTGGCGGGTCTCAGCGCGGCGTCGAGGCGGAGGGGAGAAGAGCAGCGGCTGGCGGTTGGGGGCTCTGGCGGGTTGTAAAACCCCCTTCCTAGAAAATCGTATATACCTTTTTATTTATTAATTATTAATTTAAATTGTAGTAATTAGGGCTAAATAGGAGAAATAGATTTTTAATAATTTTTATTTTAGGTGTTCGGGCACTTAGAGGACTTATGGGATCATCAGAAATTTTTCGAAATTTATTCCATGTAGGAGACCCCTTGAGCAGATGCTAGCCTAACGGTGTGCATTATCCTAATCTATAAATTTTCTTATGTGTGTATATATATATATATATATATATATATATATATATACAAATATATATATGTATATATATATATTTAAAAAGAAAGGAAAAGAAAAGAAAAGAAATAATAATATAATAAGAATTAATAAAGTAATACTAATACTACTATTCTTAGCAAAAGAATTCCACTTGCTATTGCTAGCAAGCAAATGTTAGCACAGCAGCTTGCTATTGCTAGCAAGCAAATGTTAGCACAGCAACTTGCTAGCATATGCAAAACCGAGCAAAAACCAAACTATTCCTTCCCACAGACTCGACCCCCCTTGGCCGCGGACCCGCCTCCTTTTCTCTTCTCTCTCCCTATCCTATATATATATATATATATATATATATATATATATATATATATATATATATATATATATATATATATATATATTATTTCATAAAACCCTAACTTAAAATCTCCAGACCCCCTCTTCTCATCTAGAGCCGCCACCGCAGCCAGAGAACCCCGTCAGGCCGTCCAACCCGTCCCGACGACCCCGACCTCGCGCACTGCAGTTTCCCACACGAGGCACCTTCGCTCCGGAGTGGTTTCCCGTCGACTCGCTCAACCAAACGTCGTTCCGTCTTCACCGGTATGCTCACCCCTTAACCCTCTTCCATATTTGTATAATAGCAGACCTCGAAAAACGTGTACCCATAGGCGAAAACAGCGTCCAAGTTGGCGCGAGCAGACCGAATTCTGGGATCGCAGAAAACTACGGTGACCACCCATGTCGCCGAGTTCGTATCTCCCACCACAGAGATCCGAATTCGGTGATTCTTTTTGATATATGTAGAACACTTGACCTAGTTTATTTTCTGTTAAATAACCCTAGATTATTAGCTGCTGTGGACAGAATTAAATTCGTCACAAAACTCCGCGAACCCACTTTTTCCAGAATTCTAAAAGTTGTGAAACGGAGCGCGCCCCGCCAAATGGGACCGTCCCGCCGTGTACCAAGTATACCGAACGGTGCACGCAGCGTAACCGAACACGTAAAAATTCGTGGGAACAGATTCGGACGCGTGTGCGCGCCAAAATTAGACCGTATCCGCGGACACACCCCGTGTCGCAAATTTTGTGGAACTCGTGCGTATTTTGTGCATGCTTGTTAGATTGTGACGAAACTTGCGCCACTGGACTCGTGGTAACGTGCTGGTCCTGTGACCCAATTTTCACACAATTCTGAGACGGTTGACCAAATCGCCAATTTGCGGGCCCCATAGTTGACTTTTTGGACAAAATTATGTTCGGCTCATCGGAATCCACATTTGGACATACCGTTGGGTTCGTATTGACATTTAGAGTTGTTTGACCTATAGTTTATCCCATTTAGAGACTGTTATCCTCGGTACGCTTTTCGGTGCAAAGTGGGTCATACGTGGACCTCACTTTTACCCAAAATTACCGTTTTGCCCCTGTATCCAAATTGGACGAAAGGGATGTGCTTTTTAGCTATTTTGCTCATTCCAGAAATGTTGGTGATATTTATTTCAGCATCTGGAGACGTTTGTTCGGAGTCCTTAGTTCCAGGTTCCGTGTCCTTGATATTTGGGCGTTTACACTTTACAGATTTCTTGCCAGGCAAGTATACCTTGCCATTGTACTGTATTTATATTCCATATGATGCATGCATGTTTATTTCTATTTATTTTAGTTCATTTATTTTAACTGCTATATAAAATGCGCGTCCAAGGAAACTTGGGTGCAACGACGGTGTCGTCGTACTATGTTTTTATTTATGTATATGCATTGGACCTACTTTATGAGACTACCCCATCTTCATGAGGCATTTATGTTTCATTGGCCATGACACTATTCTTACACGAGTGTGAGTCACATGTAGGACACGGACTTGCGTACTCGGCTGGCCACTGGTACGTATAGGTCGTACGATGGATAGGGATAACTGCCAATAGTAACTTTGCATGCTAGTAGACCTAGCGGTTATTAGAGGTTTATCGTGTCATGGACATGACATGCTTAGAGCATTGGGTGGGGAGAACAACAAGTACCGCATTTGAGCTCCTTTACACTTTTTCTATTGTGCGCCCGGATTCTCCGCCGGAGATACGGGTGGTGATGACCACTATATATTATATTATTATCAGGCGGGCCTCCGGCGTTCGAAAGTCGTCGTGCCTTTTTAGGCCCCTGGATCTCCAATAGAGAACCATGCCAAATCCCAGGTTTTCAGCCAGATAGCTCATTTGTGGGGAAAGGTGTTCTTAACTGCATTCACTTAGACGGTTAGGCGACCTCAATGGATGTTTACATTTCAGTACTTTATTGGCATATGTTTTTTTGTATCTTGTTACGTCCCTCTGAGGACCTGGTCCCTTTCCAGATATAGATGCGCAGGAGTACCCGCAGGAGTATGGACCTGGACCTGACGCTACCTATCAGTCTGAGACGATCTTACCTTCTGATTATATGTTATTCATTGCAGCTGTTTAGAGATTTTAGTTGCTATTCTTTTTCGAGACATTTATTCTTATATTAGAGTTTATTCTCTTCTCTCTTTAGTAGTTTATTATAGTCGATTTATAGTGGATTTGTTTCCACCCGACTATCATACTTTGAGATTCCTATTTGAGACTGCTTCTTTGACATTCAGTTATTGATTTCCATTTATCTATTATTTGTACTGTGGATGAGATATAGAACTGCGTGTGACTTATTGTGACATATATTACCACTATGGATTGGATATTCATGTACAGCGTACGTGTGTATATGGTTTCCATATATTGGAGTTCGTATACATACGGCTGGCGTGTTACGTATTCCTAGTTCTACGTATTTTTGGGACTGGGGCGTGACACGGGTCGTCGGCGGCGGGGAGAGGCGGTGCTGGGGCTGCACAGGCGGGGAGGCATCGCTGAGGGGGTTCGTCGGGGACGATGACGGAGCGGGACGGAGCAGGGTGACAGTGGCGGAGGAGCTCGACGATGGCGGGGTTTATATAGAGGCAAGAGGGAGGAGGAGGAACGGCGGTCGTTGCGGAGGCGAGGCGGCGGCAGTTGCGGGGGAGCGGGGCTGGTCGTAACCGCCGGCGGGAATCACGGCGGCCAGCGACGGTTACAAAAGTCGATCCGTCGGGGAAGAGGGGTAGATTTAGGGTGCACTGTAGCACGAGTCGGGTCGGGCCAGTGGGTCGGGCGGATGGGGATCCGATCCACTAATGCAAGGGTGCGGGTTTGGGTTAGCGGGTTTCGGATCGGCGGGTTAGACCCGAATCTGACCCGCAGGGTTGGGTTCGGTTCAATTGAACCGGGTCCGGTTCGGGTTGGTTTGGTTCAGTTGAACCGGGTTTAATTCTAGGGTTTTATTTGGTTTATTTAAAACTTAGTTTTTAGGTCTTTAAAAATGCTTCCGGGGTCCAATAAATTTCGGAAAAATTACCCTATGTCTAATTTTTTATTTTATACCAGAAAATATTATTTCCATAATATTTTAATATTAATTAACATTATTTAAAAATTTATTTAATTACAAAATACCTTAGTTTTAATTACAGAAAAATTCCAGAAAATCCCAAAAAATTATGAAAAAATTATTTTAAAAATTCCTGAAAAATCAGGAGATTTACAATCTACCCCCCTTAAGAGGATTGCGTCCTCGCAATCAAAGAATAACCGGTTAACAGAGATGACACGGTTGCAAGCATTGATCGATGCACATCACTATCAAGAAGAATCAAGGTTGAGGGTTTTGAGAAGAATACATAGGAAAAATTATTTCCCTAAGCATTAAAAGTTATGCAATCTCCCATATGAAGGAGATCTAGAAGACTACAGTTTTAGAAAAACATATTAGGTAATCACTAGGTTATCAATTATTAGCAAGTTTAAAACTGTCAGGTTAAGTCTAAGGTCACGAACCAACGGGCACGAGCTAAAGCAATACTAGAAACAGATAACTATGAAAAACTTACGCGCATTAGCTACTCCAAGAGTCTGTGCGTCCTCCAAAATCATCACCAGAGCTTGTTCGCGTCCTTGCGGTCGATTCCTCTGCTGCTGTTGAACCTGCTGGAAGAGTGTTGCTTGTGGTGTCAAGGGTGGCCTCGGCTGATATTCTCCTGGGGCAGGTGGTCTGATTTCTTCAACTCCCATTTGCGGTGCTTCCAATGCTGGAGAGGCTGGCCTCGGTATTGGTAATGCTTGTCGTTCTAACATTAGTGCTCCCTTTCGATGTTGAGGACAATTTTTGGCTAAGTGTTGGTTGGACGCGCAAATTAAGCATAATCCCAATTTACGTTTGTACTCGTTCTCAATGTGGCCTCGCTTGCGACAGTATTGACAGATAGGCAGTGCCTGTGAAGATGCTTCTGGTGGCTGATGCATGTGAGACTTCTTTGCAATTTCTTCCTGTGGTGCTCCGGCTGGTGCTGATGTGGCTGGTTGATGAATCACCAATGCTTTCTCTCGACGTTCAGGGCAATCCCTTACCGAATGCTTTTTGGATCCGCAAGATAAACATAGTCCCAGTCTGAGTCGGCATTCTTTAGCGAGATGGGCTACCTTGCCACAGTAGTGACAAGTAGGAAGGATTAGTGCAAATGGTGTAGATGCTCTATGCGGTGGATTCATCTGTGGTCGCTTTGCAACTATTTTTTGTTGTGCTTGGTCTGGTGCTAATGCATACGGTCGCTTCTGGCTGGATTCTATCCTTGTGATGCACTCCATGGGTCACGCTGCAGCAAGAACGTCCGCGTCTAAGGTAGTCGCAACGGAGCTGATTAACTTCCGTAGCTCAGAGCTAAATCTGTCGATGAACTTCTCCGCTTGGTTTTGCTGAGCTTCTTGATGAACCTTCTGCTGGGCTTGCATCATCGCGTAGAATATTCGAAACATCTGTTGTTCATCCATAGCCTATCCTTGTGGAACGGCAGGCATCGATGGAGCAAACTGCGTCGATGGTAGAACGTCATCTTGCTGGATTCTCGAGGCATGCTGACTTGCTTGACTGCATTGTTGAGCTGATTGACCTTCATCAACTGGTGTCATTTCATCTTCGTTGGTTACCACAGCATCTCGTGGTGATCTTGCAGGAGTCTCGTCGTTTGCTCGTGGATCCATTTCTCTGCATTCAAAATAAATAATAAGAGGCACACAGGAATCAAAGCAGGATGCAAGTCAAAAATAAATTTGAGTCCGATATAGATATCAAGAACGTTTCAAGCAAGTGGATGAGATCCTAAAAACTTATCCTATTCTTATTGCAGGCTTGCTCGGTCCTTAAGTTGAAACCGAAGCAATTTAGTCGTTGACCTGCATGGGCCACCACAAAAACCATGCCCCGCCCCAGTCCCAAAATATCGAGGGACTAGATACGTGGCAATGGCCAACAGCACACACCGATGGACAAACCCAATTTAATGGATCCATCGGGGCGTACTTAAGCTGTAGATACAACAATAAGGGTGCGAAATACTAATCTCATCCACAGAAAGAATATATCAATATCAACAAAAGGAAACAATATCATCATCAATTCACAAGTAAATAAATCGGGGAACAACCCGATAACAAGTCTGATACAATTGTTCATTAAACAAGAATGTAAATAGCATCACATAATGAGTATAGAAGAAACTTATACTCAAAAAAATTTGGCAATCACCTAGTCCTCGGTCCCTGGTTCTGCTATACTGTATGCACCTGTTCCTGCTTCTGCTCCTGTTAATGCTCATGTTCCGTATACCTCGGGGTGGATCTCCTCTGCTAATCCTGGGGACATAATCCGGATCCAGATCCTCAGGGGACATAACAAGGTACAAAATAACTCATGCCAAAATAAATACAGTGCAGCAATAAATGAAACAATAGGGTAACTATATAACCAGCTAAGTGATATGCAAGTTGAGAGCATCACTAGAACTCAGGCTGAAACCACTACAAGCTCTGTGTCGGGGAGCCGGTAGCAGTGATATCACGTAGTGGGCCAAGCTCGGTTTAGAGTCTTGAGCACCGCATTAATAAGGGTTATATATATATATATATATATATAATCATCATGTAGCCTGTGTATCTCTTCCCACCTAATGTATCACACGTCTCATGTCCATGACACGCAAGATCAAAACTAATGCAGCAAGTCATAATAAGATCTAAGAAAATAATGTCTATGTCATGAAACCTGTATCCTATACAGAATTACCATGAATATCTCAGGAAGATTATGTCTCATAAATAGTATCAAGTGTCCTGGGTTATAACGTACTTGATAATGCAAGCACGAGAATGCAAAGGGTCACGATATCCACTTCTAGGTGACGTTACACAACTCCGCGTACGGCGTTGGCACCCGAATGTTAATCGGACGCTAAGTAAGTCATACGGTCCTAGGTTAAGCATGTACAACATTAATTAAGTCAAGGAAATAAGTAATCAAAACTGCAATGTTTGGCAAGGTACACTTGCTTGGGGTTCTGGCTCCAACTGTAGCTTTGGTCTCAGTAGGACTTGAAGGTACTCCTCCGGTTGCTGAAATAGACATGACCATCAGATTTAGAAAATATCAAATAGCGAGAAACGCCTGTCCTTGAGTCCAATTTGAACACAGGAACAAAAATAACAGTTTTTGGTCAAAACGAGGTCCACATGTGGGCCGCTTTGCACCGAAAAGCGTGTCAGAAGCAAAGGTCTCCAAATTTGTCACACTTAGTATCAACAAGTCTAGAACGATGATACGAACCCAACGGAACTTCCAGAAATGGATTATGGTGAGCCGATCACAAAATCGCCCGTCAAGTGGAGCCGTGGGGCCCACGATACGCGATTTTGTCAACGTTCTCAGAATCGAACCAAACTTGGGTCACAAGACCCGCGTATTGCTATGAGTCCGATGGCGCAAGTTTCATTTTGATCCGACGTGTATACACAAAGTTACAACGAGATCCAGAACAGGCCGATACGGGGCGTTGTCGGCGGATACGCGTTGATTCCGGTGTGCACGTACATCCAAATCAACTTCTGCGAAATTCCGCACGACCGTATCAACGGCGCGCACCTTTCAGTGAAGACCGCACGAGACCAAGTCGTCCCATTTGGCGGGACGTACTCAGTTCCGGAGGAAAACAGGGTTAATATTTTCCTGATTATGGATCGCGGTTCACGATCACCACAGGACGCGACACACCGAGCGGATTGCACGGGCATCGAGAGGGTCACGCAGTGTTCGCATCACAATAGACGTAACGGAAAACGGAGCAACGAGGAGAGAGAAAATACTACCTGAACAGGGCTACCCAGAACGGGGTTTCTCGTGTCCGCGGGGCGACACGACACACCGCGACACGGCACAGTATTCGGTCTAGGGTTAGGGTTCAGACGGTCGCCGGAGGCGGCTACGGCCGGAGGACACGGCGGAGGCGGCCGGGGCACGGCTGGGTGGCTGATCGAGGCGGCTGGGGCTGCACTGGGCTCGTGGCGGCTAGGGTGTCGTGGCGGAGGGCTCGACGGTGGCGGGTCTCAGCGCGGTGTCGAGGCGGAGGGGAGAAGAGCAGCGGCTGGCGGTTGGGGGCTCTAGCGGGTCGTCGGCGGCGGGGAGAGGCGGCGCTGGGGATGCACAGGCGGAGAGACGTCACTGAGGGGGTTCGTCGGGGACAATGATGGAGCGGGGTGGAGCAGGGTGACAGTGGCGGAGGAGCTCGACGGTGGCAGGGTTTATATAGAGGCGAGAGGGAGGAGGAGGAACGGCGGCCGTTGCGGAGGCGAGGCGATGACAGTTGCGGGCGAGCTGGGCTGGTCGTAATCGCCGGCGGGAATCACGTCGGCCGACGGCGGTTACGCAAGTCGATCCGTCGGGAAAGAGGGGTAGATTTATGGTGCACTGTAGCACGGGTCGGGTCGGGCCAGTGGGTCGGGCGGATGGGGATCCGACCCGATCCACTAATACAAGGGTGCGGGTTTGGGTTAGCGGGTTTCGGGTCGACGGGTTAGACCCGAATCCGACCTGCAGGGTTGGGTTCGGTTCAATTGAACCGGGTCCGGTTCGGGTTGGTTTGGTTCAGTTGAACCGAGTTTAATTCTAGGGTTTTATTTGGTTTATTTAAAACTTAGTTTTTAGGTCTTTAAAAATACTTCCGGGGTCCAATAAATTCCCAAAAATTATCCTATGTCTAATTTTTCATTTTACACCAGAAAATATTATTTTCATAATATTTTAATATTAATTAACATCATTTAGAAATTTATTTAATTACAAAATACCTTAGTTTTAATTATAGAAAAATTCCAAAAAATCTCAGAAAATTATGAAAAAATTATTTTAAAAATTCCTGAAAAATCAGGAGATTTACACCGCCAAACGGGACCGCCTCGTCGCATACCAATTACACCGAAAGGTGCGTATGGAATGTCCTGACGTGTAAGATTTTGCGGAAACTGATTTGGATGTGTGTGCGCGTCGGAATTACCCCATATCCATAAAAAGGTCCCGTATCGCGACTTTTGCTAAACACCGCACCATTTAGTGTATGCTCGTCGGAATACGATGAAACTTGCGCCATTGGATTCGTGGTATCACGCTGGTCCTGTGACCCAAGTTTCATGCGATTCTGAGACAGTTGACCAAGTCGCCTATTTGTGGGCCCTACGGTTGACTTTTTGGGCAAATTTGTGATCGGCTCATCGAAATCCAAAATTGGATATACCATTGAGTTTTTATCGCCGTTTATAATATTTTTTGACCTATAATTTGTTCCATTTAGAGACCTTTACCGCTGACACATTTTTTGGTGCAAAGTGGCCCACATGTGGAGCCGCTTTGACTCGAAATTATCGTTTTGTCCCTGTGTCCAAATTGGACGAAAGGGTAGTATTTTCTAGCTATCTTGCTTATTTTGGAAATGTTGGTGATATTTATTTCAGCATCCGGAGATGTTTATTCGGAGACCGTAGTTTCTACTTCTGTGTGCGTGACGCTTGGACGTTTACACTTTGCAGCTTTCTTGCCAGGCAAGTATACCTTGCCAAATTGCTTACATTACCTTGTATGCTTATTATATTCTATATATTCATTGCATGTTTGTTTTCTTTCAGTCATAATTATATACTATATATGTTGAGACACACTTGACACATAGTATCATGGGAGGGGAGGACAATCAGTAGGCGTCTGGGCTATAACCACTCTGGTAAACCGTAGTAACTAGCACGCACTACGGGAGTTGTGTCATGCTGGTCGCTACCCTCGAGGTATGTCAATTTTTGGTGTCGCGCTGGTCGCTACCGTTGAGGTATGTCGATTTCTGATGTTCTAGACGTGTGTGTGAGTGATGAGATTAGATAGAGTAGCCTACCCATGCCCATACGTCGAAAAGTTATCCTCATTATGCATTTTATATGGATTGTCTAGTACAACATACTTATATATTTTCTGTCTATTATACATGTTTTATTGTATTCAATTGGCATGCTTCTATGTATCTTGTTACGTCCCTCTGAGGACCTGGTCCCTTTTCAGGTGTAGACGATCATGACTATTCGCAGGAGCACGGATCAGGACTTGCTACTTATCTCTCTTTTGAGGAGGTCTTCTGTTCGAGTCACATTGTTCATTAGATGTACTTATGTGGTTTATCTTATATTCTAGTTGGTAGTGGATTTGTCTCCACCCAACTACTTGTTCTTATCAAGCATTTTTATACTTGATTCAGTTATATAGTTGATTGGTTATTTAATTATGTGGATGATATCTAGTTATGCCCTGTGACTTGTGACAATATATATACCACATGTGAGTTAACATTCATATTACAGCGTACGTGTGTATTATGGTATCCATATATTGGAGTTGACATATACATATGGCTGACATGCTTACGTATTCCTGGTCCTACGTATTTTGGGACTGGGGCGTGTCATATTTTTGTGGTAGCCCATGCAGGTCTCGAACCTGCGACCTTCGCGTATAAACACTATAATTAAGTATTATCCATATATTGTAAACCCCCCACCCAAAATAGGAATTTTGTGTGTATTTTATATTATTATATTTATTATAGATTATTTTAAATATTAAATTTCTTTAGAGTATTCTCTTAGTTAATTAGAAAATAAATTTTTTGATATATTTACTTATATAAATATTTATTTAGAATTATTTTTAAACTATTTTCGATTTTGGAGATTTTTCTAGAATTTTTTGGGTAATTAAAACATATAAACGTAAATTTCTAGGACTTTTTTGATTTATTATGAGACCATACTTGCATATTGTTCCTACCAAATATTTATTTTAGGTTAAAATATTTAATTATATTTTTTTGTAATTTATTTAGAATTTAAGTAATTTATTTGGATTTTTGAAATTATTTAAGATTTATTTGGATATATATAGTCTTAATATTAAATAGATGCTAATTTAGTGTTAATAGATATTAATAAGATTATATATAAATTATTTGTATTATCTTTAATTCTATTTAAGATTATAAATTATTGAGATAAACTCAAACTCTATTTTAAATTAATTCAAATCCTGAGCCTACTAGGAAATCAACTTTATGCATATCCTATCCTTATTTAAACTCATCATAATCATATCCAAATTAGCAAATCCTAGTCGTATTCAATTAAGTAGTCTCCACAATTATAAATACCTATTAGACTTATAGAATAAACCATCTTTCATAATTTTCTTCCCCAAACTCCTCTCTTTTTCGTCAAAAACAGTCAAAATTCGTCATAAATTCAGCCTCATTTTCTAGTAGTTATAACGACTTAAAAAGACGATATCTCCTAGCTCCGGACTCCAAACGCGCTCCAGTTTTTTTGTTAGAATAATATCAAGGTTAGTTTTCTTAATATATAAATTATTTTAATAATTTATGAATCTATTTTTCCATAAAATTTTAAAAGTGCCAGTTGTCCGAAATCAGATACGTTTTCATATTTTCGAGATTTTGGGAGATCCCTAATTCGAAATTATGAGACATTTGAAGTTTCAAAAATCTAACATGATGAACTTCCATAAAATTATTTTTCCAGAATTTAACATGCAAGTTTAATCTACTGTAAAATTCGTGCAACGTAGACGTAAATAGGAAACCATAGAAAACTGTCATATGTGCGCCCTTATGGACATAACTTTTTACCGACTTGTGATTTTATGAAACCGTTGATTCCGGTGTTTATATAGCATTAAAATCAATATAATTCCACATACAAATCCAGGATTTGAGTCGGTTGACTTTTTGGTTAACGAATTGCCTCGATTTGTGTGCCACGGATCATAAATTCGTAAAGTTGACTTTCTTTGGACCGAAATTAGGGTTTAACAATAAAATCAAATTATAATAAGATTAAAATATTATTTAGATTATTTTATTCAAAATTAAAATAGATTAAAATGGAGGAAACTATTCACCCACTTTTGTAACATAACTTGTTTAATTTATGTGACGGGTAGATCAGACGACGCCGTGAGTTGGGACTTCATCCTTTTTTTTAGACTAGGCAAGATACCTTGCCAAATTACTTACAGTACTTTGCATGCTTATTATATTTTTATATATTCATTGCATATGTATTTTCTTTCAGTCATAATTATATATTATATATGTTGACACACACTTGACACATAGTATTATGGGAGGAGAGGACAATCAGTAGGCGTATGCGCTATAACCACTCTGGTAAACCATAGTAACTAGCACGCACTACGGTAGTTGTGTCGCGCTGGTCACTACCCTCGAGGTATGTCGATTTCTGATGTTCCTAATGTGTGTGTGAGTTGTGAGATTAGATAGAGTAGCCTACCCATGCCCATACGTCGAAAAGTTGTCCTCATTATGCATTCATATAGATTGTCTTGTACAACGTACTTATATATTTTATACCTATTATGCATGTTTACTGTATTCAATTGGCATGCTTCTATGTATCTTGTTACGTCCCTCTGAGGACCTGGTCCCTTTCCAAGTGTAGACAATCTTGACTATTCGTAGGAGCACGGATCAGGACTTGCTACTTATCTCTTTCGAGGAGGTCTTCTCTTCGAGTCTCATTGTTCATTAGATGTACCTATTTTGTCTCGCTTATATTCTAGTTTGGTAGTGGATTTGTTTTCACCTGACTATCATTCTTTGATATTTCATATTAAGATTCAGTTATATAGTAGATTGGTTATTTATTTCTATTTGATTCTGTGGATGAGATTTAGTTATGTCTTGTGACTTGTGACAATATATATACCACATGTGAGTTATTATTCATATTATAGCGTACGTGTGTATTATGGTATCCATATATTGGAGTTGCCATATACATACGGCTGGCATGCTTATGTATTCCTAGTCCTACGTATTTTGGGACTAGGGCGTGACATATTTTTGTGGTGGCCCATGCAGGTCGAGAGCATATTGTCTCGGTTACGTTACTGTACCAAGCAAGCCTACAAATAGGATTAGAGTATAGGATCTTATCCATATTTGACTATGAATCACCTTTCTTCCAGTCTATTCTATTTAAATAATTACATCCTGCTTGATTCATGTACTTCCCTAGTAGTTCCTTGAGTATAGCCTTCTGCTAGAATATATGAATCCTTGTTATTAGGATGATAATTAGGGTAACATTGCTACTAAGAATACAACTAGAATATTGGCACATCACTAAGTTTATAATACTTAATGAACCCTAGCATCCCTTACCTGTAGATTAATTGACCATTATCCCTTGATATATTTATGAAGGACTTGAGAGTAGTATAGACATGACTAGAGTTAGTAAGAAATTTGACCATATTGTTTGACCCTAGTATTGAGGAACCAATAGAAATCCAAGATTGAACATTAGGACTAAAACCTAACTTTCATAGTGAGATAGTATTAGAGAACTATAAATTTAGGTTCTTGTCTTGATATTAGCAGAACAGTACCTTAGGAAGCTAAGAGGAAAGAATATATCATTTTCCTTGATCATACCTCGAACACAGAGATTAACATACCACCTTTCCTTAAGAACCCATGATATTATCAACAATCTCTTATTTTAATTTCATATCTTGTTCCTCTGAAACCTTAACGCTCGCTATTTGTGCGACGACTAAAATTTTCTTTTATCTTTCAATTCGTGCCACCTAACCTTTCTGATTGTAGGCCAAGTGATTTCCATTTATGTTAGGATATATAGTTTGCTAGATTTATAGTTGTTAATCTTGAATTTTGAAATTATGTGCTTAGTAGTTAGAACTTGATAGTTGAGTTGTTCATTTAGATCGTGATTTTTTTTATTATCCTTTAGTTTCAAATCACGTAATTTGTACTTTCACTCATCATAATCCAGCGTACCTATATTTTTTGTACTACCTCGACTTATGCTGCTATATTATAACCTAGTTTTGCAAGCTTATTCTTTATCGAGCTTGTTCATGACATATGTATTATTGGGTGCATACTATAATACATGGTCTATTTAGAATCGGTGTATTATGGTATGATCAACCTTAGTGCGCTTGGTTCGCTCTTAGCATAACTACTTTATATGGATTGAGATATATAGTTGACTAGTAGATGAATATACTTGCCCTCTAGACTGGCAGAGCATATCATATCAGGTACATAACTGTTCTGATATGAACATGCGAATAAAAATTTACCAAAATATGTTTTAATCCACAACTGCCTTGGTAACTCCCTTTTGAATTCTTTAATCGCTTTGAACCTCATACTTGTATTCTATCACCTCATCCTTGAATTCTTTATTATTGTTCTCCGTCTTCCCCTATTTCGGAAAGACGAACGCTCGTGCTTGGTATAAGTTTAACACACGTAGAGTACTAAATATACCCCATAGGCCAATCGCATTACTTGGTGACTAATTTCGTAATTAAGGGCATATCATAGGGGATATATTTGTGTTAAAACTTTTGAGGATTGAATAAAACGATTAAATAATTTAAGAAATATTTTTTAAAATGTATAGCTTTATGTGATAGATGGGTAAATTCTAAGTTGGGTAGAAGTCGCATTGATAACTTGAGGTAAATTTTTTTTAGATTATGATCAAGTAAGATTAGATTGAGAGATTTAAGTCATTTTAAATTTTGAGAAATTTTTTTGAAGAATGATTAAGATGATGAGGATTAAATGAAATTTGATATCTTGATATTGAGGACCAAATATTTATACTTTGAGCACATGATTTAAATTTTGAATATTGAAGGTTGAATCATCAATTTAAAGTTTGAGGATAAATATAGAAATTTAGACTTGAACAATTGGTGAATTAGATTTAAATTTTTTATAATTTGATAATTTGAATTAAAAGTTGAATTTTGATTGTTGGATCACCCATTTGAAATGTTGATGATGAAAATTGAATTTAAAATTTGAAGAGTACGGAATTCATACGTTAAGAATAGGAATAAGATTTGATTAGAATTGTTATTATTTAAAATCTAGAGGAGATTATGATAGTTGAAGATCGTGATAAAAAAATTGATGTGGGTTATTTAAATCTTGAAGATGTTATATGGATTCAATTTAAATTTGGATGTTGATGATTTAAAAAAGTGAGAAGAGATTACAATAGGTTGAATTTTGATTTGAACAGTGATCATCTTAATTTGAAGTGATTGCGATGGATTTGAATAGATTTCGTTCTTTAAAGTTTTGGAAGAGATTGCGATTGACTTTCCGTATATACAAATGTAAAGGATTTAGAAAATCATGCCTTATTTTTTAATTTCGAGAACGAAATTTTTGTAAGTTAGGTAGATTGTAAACCCCCTCACCCAAAATAGGTATTTTGTGTGTATTTTATATTATTATATTTAATATAGATTATTTTAAATATTAAATTTCTTTAGAATATTCTCTTAGTTAATTAGAAAATAAATTTCTTGATTTATTTACTTATATAAATATTTATTTAGAATCATTTTTAGACTATTTTAGATTTTGGAGATTTTTCTAGAATTTTTGGGTAATTAAAACATAGGAAACATAAATTTCTAGGACTTCCCTGATTTACGATGAGACCATACTTGCATATTGTTCCTAAAAAATATTTATTTTAGGTTAAAATATTTAATTATATTTTTCTGTAATTTATTTAGAATTTAAGAAATTTATTTGGATTTTTGAAAGTATTTAGAATTTATTTGGATATATATAGTCTTAATATTAGATAGATGATAATTTAGTGTTAATAGATATTAATAAGATTATATATAAATTATTTGTATAATATTTAATTCTATTTAAGATTATAAATTATTGAGATAAAATCAAACTCTATTTTAAATTAATTCAAATCCTGAGCCTACTAGGAAAGCAACTTAATGCATATCCTATCCTTATTTAAACTCATCATAATCATATCCAAATTAGCAAATCCTAATCGTATTCAATTAAGTAGTCTCCAAATTATAAATACCTATTAGACTTATGGAATAAACCATCTTTCATAATTTTCTTCCCCAAACTTCTCATAAATTCAGCCTCATTTTCAGGTAGTTATGACGACTTAAAAAGACGATATCTCCTAGCTCCGGAATCCAAACGTGATCCAGTTTTTTTTGTTAAAACTATATCAAGGTTAGTTTTATGAATATATAAATTATTTTTATAATTTATGAACCTATTTTTTCAGAAAATTCTAAAAGTGCCAGTTGTCTAAAATCTGATGCGTTTCCATATTTTCGAGATTTCGGGAGATCCCGAATTCGGAATTATGAGCCGTTTGAAGTTTCAAAAATATGACATGATGTACTTCCATAAAATTATTTTTTTAGAATTTAACATGCAAGTTTAATCTACTATAAATTTTGTGCAAGGTAGACGTAAATAGGAAACCATCGAAAACTGTCATATGTGCGCCCTTATGGACACAACTCTTTACCGACTTGTGATTTTATGAAACCGTTGATTCTGGTGTTCATATAGCATTAAAATCTATAGAATTCCACATACAAATCCAGGATTTGAGTCAATTGACTTTTTGTCAACGGGCCTCGATTTGCGTGCCACGGATCACAAATTCGTAAAGTTGACTTTCTTTGGACCGAAATTAGGGTTTAACAATAAAATTAGATTATAATAAGATTAAATACTATTTTAGGTTATTTTATTCAAAATTAAAATAGATTAAAATAGAGAAAACTATTTACCCACTTTTGTAACCTAACTTGTTTAATTTATGTGACGGGTAGATCGGACGACGCCTTGAGTTGGGACTTCATCCTTTTTTTTAGATTAGGCAAGATACCTTACCAAATTACTTACAGTACTTTGCATGCTTATTATATTTTTATATATTCATTGCATGTGTGTTTTCTTTCAGTCATAATTATATATTATATATGTTGACACACACTTGACACATAGTATCATGGGAGGAGAGGACAATCAGTAGGCGTATGGGATATAACCACTCTGATAAACCATAGTAACTAGTAACAGAGTCTTCCATCAGTACTTGGACAAGTTCGTGGTTATGTTTATTGATGACATCTTGGTATACTCCAAGAGCCATGAAGAGCACGAGGAGCATCTCAGAATTATGCTGGAGACGCTGAGACAGGAGAGGCTGTACGCCAAGCTCAGCAAATGTGAGTTTTGTCTGGATAGGGTGCCTTTCCTGGGACATATCATCTCAGGAGAAGGAATTTTAGTTGATCCGGAGAAGGTTGTTGCAATAGAAACTTGGCCCACACCTACATCAGTTGCGGAGGTGAGAAGTTTTTTCGGACTTGCTGGATATTATCGGAGATTCGTGGAGAACTTATCAATGATTGCAGAGCCTATGACGCAGTTGACGCGTAAGGACCAGGAGTTTTTATGGACGGAGGATTGCCAGAAGGCCTTTGAGGAGGTGAAGAGACAATTAACGACAATACCGATTTTGACTCTTCCTTCAGGATCGGGAGGATACGTAGTTTATAGTGATGTGTCAAGCAGTGGACTGGGATGTATTTTGATGCAGCATGGAAAATTTATTGCTAATGCATTGAGGCAGTTGAAGGTTCATGAGAAGAACTACCTGACGTATGATCTCGAGCTAGCTGGAGTGATATTTGTATTAAAGATATGGAGGCACTATCTTTACGAAGAGAGGGTAGAAATTTTTACGGATTACAAGAGTCTGAAGTATGTCTATACTCAGAAAGAGCTCAACATGAGGCAGAGGAGTTGGTTAGAGTTGATGGTCGATTTTGATATAGATTTGCAGTTCCATCCGGGCAAGACGAACGTCGTAGCAAACGCACTCAGCAGGAAGCCCACAACTTATTTCCTAATGACGCAACCCCAGTTATTGGAGGACCTACAAGAGCTCAGTATAGAGGTTATTTTGCCAGGACAGAGTGGGCAGTTGGCTAATCTTGAGGTTAAGTAATCACTAGTAGAGAGGATTAAGACGGTATTGCCTACAGATGCTAGATCCCAGAGACTTAAAGAGAGGACGGAAGTCAGCATGTAGACTAGAATTCTGATCTATGAGGATGGGACGTTAAGGTACAAAAATTGCCTACATATTCCGAATGGGAAGTTGAGACATGAGTTGATGTCGGAAGCACAAAGCTCCATATGCTCTATTCATCCGGGAGGTACGAAGATGTACCGAGATTTGAGGCAGTACTATTGGTGGCATGGGATGAAGAGAGAAATTGCACGGTTTGTGGCAAAATATTTGGTTTATCAGCAAGTTAAGGCGGGGCATCAGAGAACCGCTGGTATGTTATAACTACTTCCCATCCCCGAATGGAAGTGAAAACATATCACTATAGATTTCGTTACAGGCTTTCCAAGAAGCCCCAGTGGGAATGATGCAGTTTGGGTTATTGTTGATCGACTCACCAAATCAGCACATTTTTTGTCGTTCAGAGTTGGACAGTCCACAGATATTCTAGCCGATATGTATATTCGACAGATCGTAAGGTTACATGGAGTACCAGTTAGTATTGTGTCGGATCATGACTCAAGATTCATATTCCATTTCTGACGGAGCATGCATGGGAGTCTTGGCACCTGGCTTAAGTTCAGCACTGCTTACCATCCACAAACAGACGGTCAGTCAGAGGGCACGATCCAGATCCTAGAGGATATGTTGAGGTCATGCATGTTAGACTTTGGAGGGTCTTAGGAAGACCATTTACATCTGGTAATATTATTGAGCGTGTTGGTGAGGTGGCGTACCATCTTGTATTACCCCCATCTCTAGAGGGAGTGCACGATGTGTAAAACCCCTAATCCTAAAAATTGTATTAAGCTTTTTTTTATTAATTATTAATTGCATTGTAGTAATCAGTGGCTAATTAGGAGAATTTTTTTTATTAATTTTTATTTTAGGTGTTGGTGCACTTAGGGGATTTATGGGACAATCAGGAATTTTTCCCAATTTATTTTATGTAGGAGACCCTTTGGATAGTTGCTAGCTTAATGGTGTGCACAAATATTTTTTTTTAGAATTTTTCTATGTATTTATATATATATATATATATATATATATATATATGTGCATTAGGGGATTTATGGAGCAATTATGAATTTTTTGGAATTTATTTCATGTAGGAGACCCCTTGAGCAGTTGCTAGCTTAATGCTATGTATTAGTGTAATTCTAGATTTTTTTTTCTATGAGTATATACGTATATATAAATATATATATATATACATATATATTTTATAGGAATTAAGAAAAGAAAAGAAAAGAAAAGAAAATACTAATAATAACTAATACTATTAATAATCATTATTAACTAATCCATTACCAAACCTATTAATAACAACTATCCCACACAACCCCTTAGAAATAGCAGCCTTAGCCGCCCCTTGCAAACAGCAAGCAGCAACCACCCGCCCATTTTTTTTTGCTTAAGCAAACACCCCTATTGACTCACACCCGCGCCAAGTAGACCCGTACCCCGTGTCGTAACTTTTGTGGAAGTCACATATATTTTGTGCACGCTCGTCAGATTGCGACAAAACTTGCAGCACTGGACTCGTGGTAACGCGCTGGTCTCGTGACCCAATTTTTACGCAATTCTGAGACAATTGACCAAGTCACCAATTGGCGGGCCCCACGGTTGACTTTTTGGGCAAAATTATGTTCGGCCCATCGGAATCCATATTTGGACATACCGTTGGGTTCGTATTAACATCTAGAGTTTGTTTGACCTATAATTTATCCTATTTAGAGACTGTTACCCTTGGCACGCTTTTTGGTGCAAAGTGGGCCACATGTGGACCCCGCTTTGATCCGAAATTATCGTTTTGCCCCTGTGTCCAAATTGGACGAAAGAGAAGTGCTTTCTAGCTATTTTGCTTATTCTGGGAACTATGGTGACATCTATTTCAGCATCCGAAGACATTTGTTCTGAGGTCATAGCTTCTGATCCTGTGTGCTTGACATCGGGACATTACATTTTTGCAGCTTTCTGCCAGGCAAGATACCTTGCCAAATTGCTTACAGTATTTTGCATGCTTAGTATATTTCTGTATATTTATTGTATTTCCGTATATTTATTGCATGTGTAGTTTCTTTCAGTCATTACTATATATTAGATATGTTGACACACACTTGCCACTTAGTATCATGAGAGGACAATCAGTAGGCGTATGGGCTTTAACCACTTTGGTAACACCGTAGTCACTAGCACGCACTATGGTGGTCGTGTCCGATGGTCGTTACCCCCGCGGTATGTCGATTGATGGAGTCACGAGGGTCGCTACTCCCGCGGTATGTCGGCTGATGATGTTCATGGACGTGTGTGTGAGTTGTGAGATTAGATCGAGTAGCCTACCCTTGTCCATACGTCGAAAAGTCATCCTCATTTGCATTCATATAGATTGTCTTGTACAACATACTTATTTATTTTTAAATAATATGCATGTTTACTGTATTCAAATTGGCTTGCTGTTCTATATCTTGTTATGTCCCTCTGAGGACCTGGTCCCCTGCCAGGTGTATCTGTTCTTGAGTATTCGCAGGAGCGTAGCTTTGGATGGTTATATATGTCTCGTGGATGTCTTCTCTCCGAGCCCCATGATTGTTAGCTGGTATTCCTATATTTTGTTTATTGTGTTGTACTTTTTCATTCGAGTTGGTAGTGGATTTGTTTCCATCCAACTATCATCCTCAGATACTTATACTGAGATCTAGTTTTATAGATGCTGGTTATTTATTTATATTGATTTTCGTGGATGAGATTTAGATTATACCCTATGACTTGTGACATATGTTTATACCACTGGTGGATTGATATTCATATTACAACGTACGTGTGGATTTTGGTTTTCATATATTGGAGTTGCCATATCCATGCGGCTGGCATGCTTACGTGTCCTAGTCCTACGTATTTTTGGGACTGGTACGTGACATGTTTTTGTGGTGGCCCAAGCAGGTCGAGAGCATATTGTCTCGGTTACATTATTGTACCGAACAAGCCTGCTCCTAGGACTAGAGTATAGGATCTCATCCACAATTGACTATGATTCATCTTCCTCCTATCTGTTCTATTTAAACAATTATATCATGCTTGATTCATGTACTTCCCTAATAGTTCTTTGAGTATAGCCTTCTGCTAGAATATAGGAACCCCTGTTATTAGGATGATAATTATGGTAGCACACCTATTAAGAATACAACGAGAATATAGACACACCACTAAGATTAGAATATCTAGTGAACCCTAGAATTCCTTATCTCTAGAATTGGTTTACTATTACCCCCTGATGTATTATGAGGACTTGAGAGTAGTATAGATACTACTAGGGTTAGTTAGAAGTTTGACTATATTGTTTGACCCTCGTATTGAGGAACCAATAGAAATTTAAGGTTAAATATTAGGACCAAACCTAACCTTCATAGTTAGATAGTATTAGAGAACTACAAACTTAGATCATTGTCTTATTATTAGTAGACAGCACCTTAGGAAGCCTAAAGGAATATAATTAACACTTTTTTTTATCATACCTCGAACATAGCAACTAGCATACCACTCCCCCTTAGAGAACCGTGATGCTATCTAGAGCCCCCTATTTTTAGTTTCATATATTGTTCCTTTACGACCTTAGCGTTCGCTAATTGCGCGATGACTAAATTGTGTTCCTCTATTCTTCATCTTTCAACTCGTGCTATCTGACACTTCTGATGGTAGGACCAGGTTATTCTGAAGAATTTCCTCAAGACAATTATAGTATTAGTTTATTGTTATAAGTTGGGTAGTATACCTCACAACCTAGTATCACATAGTCTTTTGCCCTATTATTGAAGTGTAGCTGAATGACATTAACTGTATGCTAGCTTAGGACGACAGTGTTTTTTTTTTTAGACTGTAGAACTTAGAGGCTATACCCCTACTTTGTCGACTATCGACTTAGACAAGAAATTAGTATGACAACTGTAGAGATTATGGAGTCTTATCTTTTGTGAACTTGAATTGTTATGTACCTTCTTTCATCATAATCCAGCGTATTTATGTTGCTGTACTACCTTGACTTATGCTGCTATTATATCCTAGTTTTTGCAAGCTTATTCTTTCATCAAGCTTGCTCATGACATACGTATTTTTGGGTGCATACAATGATACAATTGCCTAATCAGAATCGGTGTATTAAGGTCTAGCTAACCTTAGTGCGCTTGGTTCGCCCTTTGCATGACTACTTTACGTGGATTGAGATATATGGTAGTAGACAGATATACTTGCCCTTAGACATGTCTGACATATCGTATCGGTTACATAACTGTACTGATACGAGCATATAAATAGGAAATTACCAAAAATAGGATTTCAATCCACAACTGTCCTGACAACTCTCTTTTCGAATTCTTTAATCTCTTTGAACCTCGTACTTGTATTCTATCACCTTCTGTCACGCCCCAGTCCCAAAATACGTAGGACTAGGAATACGTAACACGCCAGCCGTATGTATACGAACTCCAATATATGGAAACCATATACACACGTACGCTGTACATGAATATCCAATCCACAGTGGTAAATATATGTCACAACAAGTCGCACGCAGTTCTATATCTCATCCACAGCACAAATGATAGAATAATGGAAATCAATAACTGAATATCAAAGAAGTAGTCTCAAATAGTAATCTCAAAGTGCAATAGTCGGGTGAAAACAAATCCACTACAAATCGACTATAATAAACTACTAAAGAGAGAAGAGAATAAACTCTAATATAAGAATAAATGTCTCGAAAAGAATAGCAACTAAAATCTCTAAACTGCTACAATGAATCACATATAATCAGAAGATAAGATCATCTCAGACTGATAGGTAGCGTCAGGTCCAGGTCCATACTCTTGCGGGTACTCCTGCTCACCTATATCTGGAAGGGACCAGGTCCTCAGAGGGACGTAACAAGATACAAAAAACACATGCCAATAAAGTACTGAAAGTAAACATCCATTGGGGTCGCCTAACCATCTATGTGAATGCAGTTAAGAACACCTTTCCCCACAAGTGAGCTATCTGGCTGAAAACTGGGATTTGGCATGGTTCTCTTTTGAAGATCCAGGGGCCTAAAAGGCACGTCGTCTTTTGAACGCCGGTGGCCCGCCTGATAGTACATAATATATAGTGGTCATCATGACCCGTATCTCCAGCGGAGAATCCGGGCGTACAGGAGAAAGTGCAAAGGAGCTCAAATGCGGTACTTGTTGTTCTCCCCACCCAATGCTCTAAGCATGTCATGTCCATGACACAATAAATCTCTATAACCACCGGTCTACTAGCATGCAAAGTTTCTAATGGCAGTTATCCCTATCCGTCGCACGACCTATACGTACCGGGGGCCAGCCGAGTACGCAAGTCCGTGTCCTACATGTGACTCACACTCGTGTAAGAAATAGTATCATGGCCAATGAAACATAAATGCCTCATGAAAATGGGGTAGTCTCATAAAGTAGGTCCAATGCATATACATAAGTAAAAACATAGTACGACGACACCGTCGTTGCACCCAAGTTTCCTTGGACGCGCAGTTTATATAGCAGTTTAAAATAAATGAACTAAATAAACAGGAAATAAACATGCATGCCTCATATGGAATATAAATACAGTACAATGGCAAGGTATACTTGCCTGGCAAGAAATCTGTAAAGTGTACGCGCCCAAATGTCAAGGACACTGAACCTGGAACTAAGGACTCCGAACAAACGTCTCCGGATGCTGAAATAAACATCATCAACGTTTCCGGAATGAGCAAAATAGCTAAAAAATATATCCCTTTCGTCCAATTTGGATACAGGGGCAAAACGGTAATTTTGGGCAATAGTGGGGTCCACGTGTGGCCCACTTTACACCGAAAAGCGTGCCAAGGGTAACAGTCTCTAAATGGGACAAACTATGGGTCAAACAACTCTAGATGTCAATACGAACCCAACGGTATGTCCAAATTTGGATTCCGATGAGCCGAACAAAATTTGGTCCAAAAAGTCAACTGTGGGGCCCGCCAATTGGCGATCTGGTCAACCGTCTCAGAAATGCGTGAAAATTGGGTCACAGGACCAGCGCGTTACCACGAGTCCAGTGTCGTAAGTTTCGTCGCAATCTGACAAGCGTGCACAAAATACGTGCGAGTTCCACAAAAGTTGCGACACGGGATGTGTCCGCGGATACGGTCTGATTCTGGCGCGCACACGCGTCCGAATCAGTCCCCACGAATTTTCACGTGTCCCGTTATGCTGCGTGCACCATTCGGTACGCTTGGTACACGGCGAGGCGGTCCCGTTTGGCGGAGCGCGCTCCGATCTCCAACTTTTGGAAAACCGGAAAAAGTGGGTGCGCGCAGTTTTGTGACGACTACAATTATCTCCACAGCGACTAATAGCACAAAGTTATTATACAGAAAATAAACTAGGTCATGTAATCTACAGGTATCAAAAAGAATTATCGAATTCGGATCTTTGTGGTGGGAGATACGAACTCGGCAATATGGACGGTCATTCTGGAATTCTGCGATTGCAGAATTTTGTCTGCTCGCGCTGACTTAGGCGCTGTTTTTCACCTAGGGGCACATGTTTTCCGAGGTTGACTATAAAATAGGTATTGGAGAGGTTTAAGAGAAGATCATACCTATGAAAATGAAACAGCGTTTGGTCGAGCGAGTCAACGGGAAATCACGCCGGAGCGAAGGTGCCTCGAGTGGGAGACTGCAGTTCGCGATGTCGGCGTCGACGGGATGGTTGGATGGCTTGGGGAGGCTTCTCTGGCTGTGGTGACGGCTCTAGATGGGAAGAGGATGTCTGGAGTTTTAGGTTAGGGTTTTAGAGAGCTTATTATATATATATATATATATATATATATATATATATATATATATATATATATATATATATATATATGTGTGTGTGTGTGTGTGTATATATAATTAGGAGAGAGAGGGATATGGATGGTTCCGCGGGTGAATAAAAAAGGGTCAGGCTCCCTGGTGTACTTGCTAGGGGACGGGTTCACGTTAGTTGGCTGAAGGAGAAAAACAATTGTGTGGAAGGGTTTTGCTGCAGTTAAGTTGGGAAGGCTAAGTTGCTAAGGAATCAAAGTCCTAAGGGCTTTAAGTATACTAAGTATATTATTATTATTAGATTAATATTAAATTCTTATTTTCTTTTCCTTTCTTTCTTTATAAAATATATATACATATATATATATTTGTATATACATATATATATATATATATATATATATATATATATATATATACTCATAAGAAAATTTATAGATTGGGTAATGCACATCGTTAGGCTAGCAACTGCTCAAGGGGTCTCCTACATGGAATAAATTCCGAAAAATTCCTGATGGTCCCATAAATCATCTAAGTGCCCGAACACATAACATAAACATTATTAAAAATCTATTTCTCCTATTTAGAACTAATTACTACAATTTAATTAATAATTAATAAATAAAGGGTATATACGGTTTTCTAGGAAGGGGGTTTTATATTCTATCCAACTTGTAAAAATTTCGTCCTCGAAATTAAAATTAAGTCACGATAGAATGCAAGGATGATATAAGATATAAATTAACAATATAATTTCATACCTTGGCCTGCGAATAGGTTTGGAAAACGCTTGCGCATGTCGTCCTCGCGCTCCCAAGTTGATTCTCCTGGCGCACCATGCCTCAATGCTACGCGAACCAAGGGAATAGACTGGTTCCTCAATACCTTCTCTCGATGATCAAGGATTCCCACGGGTTGCTCTTGGTAAGACAAGCTCGGCCCAATGGTGATCTCCGAATGGTCGAGAACATGACTGCTGTCTGCCACATATCGCCTGAGCTGCGATACATGGAATACGTCATGTACTCCCTCCAGTGAAGGTGGAAGCGCAAGTCGATATGCCACCTCTCCAATTCTCTCGAGCACGTCAAATGGTCCAATATACCTTGGAATCAACTTACCGCGCCCTCCGAATCGGATGGTGCCTCTGGTCGGTGATATCCTCAAGAAGACGTGATCGCCCTCTTTGAACTCCAAGGGACGACGATGAAGGTCTGCCCACTGCTTCTGCCTGTCTTACGCTGCTCGCAAGTGTCCCTGAATCTTCTTGACTGTCTCTACGGTGTTGACCACCAACTCGGGTCCCAAAATCTGACGCTCTCCCACGTCACTCCAACACACAGGAGACCTACATTTTCTTCCATACAATGCTTCAAACGGAGCCATCTGAATACTCGCTTGGTAGCTATTGTTGTAAGAAAACTCTACAAGATGTAGGTGGTCCTCCCATGATCCTTCGAAGTCTAACATGCAAGCTCTCAACATGTCCTCCAAGGTCTGAATAGTACGCTCCGACTGCCCATCTGTCTGCGGGTGGTAAGATGTACTGAACTTCAGACGAGTACCAAGACTCTCTTGCATGCTCCTCCAAAAGTGCGATGTGAAGCGCGAATCTCTGTCCGATACAATGCTGACTGGTATGCCGTACAATCTCACGATCTGCCTCATATATAAATCAGCTAAAGCTTCTGTAGACTGACCCACTCTAAAAGGTATAAAATGGGCTGACTTGGTGAGTCGGTCCACTATTACCCACACTGCATCTCTCCTACTTGGACTCTTGGGAAAACCCGTGACGAAGTCCATAGTGATGTGCTCCCACTTCCACTCTGGAATCGGAAGTGGTTGCAATAATCCTGCTATCCTCTGGTGCTCCGCCTTCACTTGTTGACATACCAGACATTTAGCTACAAAGCGAGCTATCTCTTTCTTCATTCTATGCCACCAAAAGTGCTGTCGTAAGTCACGATATATTTTGGTGCCTCCAGGATGAATAGAATAGATTAAACTATGAGCCTCTGCCATCAGCTCCTGTCGAATCTCTCCATTTGGAACATAAAGACGATCACCACATCGTAATGTCCCATCCTCATGAATGCGCAATCCGGTCTGCTCTCCGGCCTCTGTCCTTTCCTTTAGTCTCCTGAATTTGGCATCTGTAGGCAAAGCTGCCTTAATCCTCTCTACCAATGATCATTGTACTTGCAAGTTGGCTAATGTCCCATCTGCTCCGGGTAGTATCACTTCAATGCCAAGCTCTTGCAAGTCCTCCAAAAGTTTCCTCTGTGCTGTCAAGAAGTAAGCTGCTGGCTTCCGGCTTAACGTGTCTGCTACCACGTTAGCCTTGCCTGGATGATAATGTAGCTCTATCTCAAAATCTTTCATCAACTCGAGCCATCGACGTTGCCTCATATTTAACTCCTTCTGCGTGAAGACGTACTTGAGACTTTTGTGGTCTGTATAGATTTCTACTCGTTCCCCATATAAGTAATGTCTCCATAGCTTCAGAGCAAATACAACGGCTGCAAGTTCCAAGTCATGAGTCGGATAATTCTTCTCATGCACTCGTAACTGCCTAGATGCATATGCAATCACCTTACCATGCTGCATCAATACGCATCCCAAGCCTTTCCCTGATGCGTCACTGTAGATCACATATCCTCCTGAGCCTGATGGAATCGTCAATACTGGTGCTGTAGTCAGTCGCTTCTTCAACTCTTCAAAGGCTGCTTGACACTCGTCGGTCCATATAAATTCTTGATCTTTACAAGTCAGACGAGTCATAGGTGCCGCTATCCTTGAGAAGTTTTCCATGAACCGTCGGTAATATCCCGCAAGTCCAAGGAAACTTCTCACCTCTGCTGCTGATTTAGGAACAGGCCATGTCTCAACTGCTGAGATCTTCTCTGGATCAACAGAAATACCATCTCCTGTAACAACATGTCCAAGAAATGAAACTCTGTCCAAGAAGAACTCACATTTGCTGAGTTTAGCATATAACTGCTCTCTTCTCAAAGTCTCTAGAATAATCCGCAGGTGCTCCTCGTGCTCCTCGTGGCTCTTCGAATAGACAAATATATCATCTATGAAGACGACCACGAACTGGTCCAAGTATTGGTGGAAGACTCGATTCATCAAGTCCATGAAGATCGCTGGAGCATTGGTCAATCCAAATGGCATGACCAAAAACTCGTAGTGCCCATATCTTGTTCTGAATGCGGTCTTCGGAATGTCCTACTTCCGTACCTTCACTTGGTGATATCCCGATCTCAAATCTATCTTCGAGAATACCTTAGCTCCACTGAGTTGATCAAACAGGTCATCAATGCGTGGCAATGGATATTTGTTCTTCACTGTCACTGCATTCAAGGCTCTGTAGTCAATGCACATACGCACTGACCCATCCTTCTTGGGTACAAACAACACTGGTGCTCCCCAGGGTGATGCACTTGGTCGGATGAAACCTTTCTCCTCTAGCTCTTTTAACTGTGCCTTCAGCTCGTCCATCTCCTTCTTCGCCAGTCTGTAAACATGCGATGCTATAGGTGCTGCTCCGGGTGCTAGTTCAATTGAAAACTCTACGTCTCTGTCTGGGGGTAGTCCTGGCAAATCCTCTGGAAAGACGTCTAGAAATTCTGAAATAATAGGGTGATAGACAACATCGTCCATTGCGAGCTGCATACCATCAAGGATTTCTGTGGATCCTCGGGCAAACTCAAGTTCAGGCTGGCCTGGTACCTTAAAAAGAATGCTTCCTCCAAAGCAATCAAAGAAAGCGTGGTTCTTGCTCAGCCAGTCCATTCCAAGCACAATATCAAAAGATGGCATAGGAAGGACTAAGAGTTGGGCATTCATCTCCCTGCCACGAATCACTATAGGGCCCGATCTACAAACTCGACTAACTGGTACAACTCCTCCTCCAGTAAGAATTCTAACACAACTAGATAATGGTGTAGAAGCAATATTGTGTTTGACAATAAAACTAGATGATATGAATGAGTGGGTGGCTCCCGTATCAAATAATGTTACCGCAGGAAAAGTAAAAGCAAGGGTAATACCTGCTATGACATCCACCTCATGATCCATGTCATCTACCTCCAATGCAAAAGCTCGTCCGTTCCTCTGCGGCTGTCCATGTCCAGTCCTCATATACTGCTCCTCCTGAGTAGGTAGCGGTGGTCCTCTCTGAAATCCTCCTGCTGCTGGAGGTCGAGGTGCTCCCGGTCCAGTCATCTGCTGGGCTGGCTTCGGTGCCGGAAGCGCTAGTCTCTGTGCTGGAGGTGGTAGTGTCAATGTCTGCTATTTTGGACAGTCTCTCGCCATGTGCTGTCCAGAGCCACATCTTATACACTGACAAAAGCGAGTCTGACAATCTCTCGAAATATGTCCGATCTTCCCATAATAATTACATTGGGGTTTTTCTGGAATCTGGTACGGTCCGGCTCTGTGTTGCTGATGCTGTTATGCCAAGGGACGTCTGATAGGTCCCCCTTGTTGTGTCCTGGCTGGTCCTTGCTGTATCCTTGCTGTTCCTTGTTGTGTCCTCAGCTGACCTCCCTTTCCTCTGCTAATAGTTTCCTAAAATCTGGCCTCTGTCAGTAGTTCAGCATAAGAGACTCGGGACTGCAAGCTTGTATAATGTTGTAGCTCCTGGGTCAGTCCTCGATGAAATCTCTTAGCTTTAGCCAAGTTATTTGGTATCAAAGCAGCGCCATATTTGCTGAGTCGACTAAACTCGGCATCATACTCGTCCACGGTTCGGTTCCCCTGCTCCAAGTAAAGAAACTGATCATACAAGGTGTCCCTGACAGTGTCCGGAAAGTACTTTCCCTCGAAGCACTCCAAGAACTGCTCCCAAGTCTGGTAAGTACCCAACTGGCACTCCATGGATTCCCACCAGTGATGAGCATTACCATCTAGAAGCGTCCGTACACCCGTCATCCATAGGTCCGTAGGTAACTGCGATGCCTCCAGTAGCTTCTGTGTGTGAGTGATCCAGTTGATAGTCTCCTCCGGGCTCTCAGTGCCCTTGTACTGCCTTGCACCCATCTGAACAAAATCCTTTACTGATCCAACCCTAGCTCGAGGTACTGGAGCTAGTGCTTGGGCTGGTACAGTAGCATGTGCAGTCATCCTCTCCAGTGCTGCCATAAATTCTTACCTCTGCTCGACTGCCTGCTGCCTCTGCTCGGCTGCCTGCTGCCTCTGTTCCTGTATCATCATCTGAAAGAATTGGAACATCTGCGCTTGGCCATCTTGCGGTACCGGGGCAGGTGGAGGGTTCCCAATAGGTGAAGCGGGAAGATCAGATGGAACTGGAGTGTGAGTCTGTCCATCTGGTCCCGGAAGCCTAGGAATCGTTGGGGTCCCTCCTTGAGTCTGACCATTGACTCCAGAAGTTGCGTCGCCATCGGCGGCAGTACATCCATTCTGCATATCCATCTCTCTGCAGTTGATGTACGAAACGATTAGAAAAAGTACAGGAATCAAACAGGATGCAAGTATTAAATAGGAAGGATGAGTTTCAATCAAGCGTGGATGAGATCCTTATACTCTATTCCTATTACGCAGGCTTGTTCGGTACAGTTACGTAACCGCGACAATATATTCTTGACCTGCATGGGCCACCACACCTTCACCTTGAATTCTTTATTATTTCTCTCCATCTTTCCTTATTTCGGAAAGACGAAACCTCGTGCCTGGTTTAAGTTGACACTCATAGTACTAGATATACCCCATAAGGCTAATCATATGACTTAGTGACTCTCTTTTATAATTGATTAAAAGAGCATATCATAGATGATATGTTGGTGTTAAAACTTTAAGGATTGAATAACGTGATTAAATAATTTGAGGAATAGTTTTCTTATATGTATAGCCTTAGGTGATAGATGGATAAATTTTAAGTTCGGTAGATTATAAAACCCTCACCCAAAATTGGACCTACTTGGCTTAGATAGCGAGACTAAGACTAGATTGAATCCAGTTAGAAATAGAATACGGTATTTCTATTTAATTTTACAATAATTATATCACTTAGCACACCTTATCGTGCTCCGATAATTGGAGCACTACACTAGCCACTGCATTCCTACAAATTCTACACCCTTATCCTAGACGTGCCCATAATCCAATTCTCATCTTTGCATAATTTTCCAATTGTTGGGCGCTTTTATGCAAAAGAGCATTTATGTGTCCACACCATTGGACGACACATGAAGAAACCTATTTTCGCTCATGTAGATTTTTTCATGATTTTTCGGGATGTGCAACGCGCAACATCACCCACCCCTTTAAACCTGGCCTTGTATTTTAAGCAATGCAAATCTTATACCATCCTTGACGTGCTACCGTGGCTTAGTTTTAATTTCGAGGACGAAATTTTTATAAGTTGGGTAGAATGTAAAACCCTTAATCCTAAAAATCGTATTAAGCTATTTTTTATTAATTATTAATTGAATTATAGTAATTAGTGGCTAATTAGGAGAAATAGATTTTTATTAATTTTTATTTTAGGTGTTGGTGCACTTAGGGGATTTATGGGACCATCAGGAATTTTTCCCAATTTATTTCATGTAGGAGACCATTTGGACAGTTGCTAGCTTAATGGTGTGCACAAATATATATATTTTTAGAATTTTTCTATGTATTTATATATATATATATGTGCATTAGGGAATTTATGGAGCAATTATGAATTTTTTGGAATTTATTTCATGTAGGAGACCCCTTGAGCAGTTGCTAGCTTAATGCTATGTATTAGTGTAATTCTAGATTTTTTCTATGAGTATATACGTATATATAAATATATATATACATATATATTTTATACGAATTAAGAAAAGAAAAGAAAAGAAAATACTAATAATAACTAATACTATTAATAATCATTATTAACTAATCCATTACCAAACCTATTAATAACAACTATCCCACACAACCCCTTAGAAATAGCAGCCTTAGCCGCCCCTTGCAAACAGCAAGCAGCAACCACCCGCCCATTTTTTTTGCTTAAGCAAACACCCCTATTGACTCACACCCGCGCCAAGCAGACCCGCACCCCACAGATCCCCCTCCTCCTCTCTTTCATATATATACATATATAATTTTATTTCATCTAAAATCCTAGCCTAATCATCCAAACTCTCCCTCTTCCCATCTAGACCTAGAGAGCACCGCCATCGCAGCCGGAGAACCCCGTCAGGTCATCCAAACAAATCCCGACGATCGCGACCCCGTGCACTGCAGATTCCCACAGCGAGGTACTTGTGTTCCGGAGTTGTTTTCCGTCGACTCGCTCAACCAAACGCCATCCCGTCTTCACCGGTATGCTCACTCCTTAACCCTCTTCCATATCTGTGTATTAGTAGACCTCGAACAATACGCAACCATAGGCGAAAACAACGCCAAAGTTGGAAGAAAAAGACCGAATTCTGGGATCGCAGAAAACTACGGTGATCACCCATGTTTCAGAGTTCGTATCTCCCACCATAGAGATCCGAATTCGATGATTCTTTTTGGTATGCGTAGACCACTTGACCTAGTTTAATTTCTGTTAAATAATCCTAGATTATTAACTGCTGTAGATAGAATTAAATTCGTTGGAAAATCCCGCGAACCCACTTTTCCATATTTCCAAAAAGTTGTGAAACTGAGCAAGCCCCGCCAAACGGGACCGTCCCGCCATGTACCAAGTGTACCGAACGGTGCGCGCAGCATAACCGAACACGTAAAAATTTACGAAAACTGATTCGGACGAGTGTGCACGCCGAAATCATCCCGTATCCGCGGACACACCCCGTATCGCAACTTTTATGGAAGTCGTACGCATTTTGTGCATGCTGGTCAGATTGCGATAAAACTTGTGCCACTGGACTCATGGTAACGCGCTGGTCCTGTGACCCAATTTTTACGTAATTCTGAAACAGTTGACCAAGTCGCCAATTGGCGGGCCCTACGGTTGACTTTTTGGGCAAAATTATGTTCGGCCCATCGGAATCCATATTTGGACATACCGTTGGGTTTGTATTGACATCTAGAGTTTGTTTGACCTATAATTTGTCTCATTTAGAGACTGTTACCCTTGGCACGCTTTTCGGTGCAAAGTGGGCCACATGTGGACCCCGCTTTGATCCGAAATTATCGTTTTGCCCCTGTGTCCAAATTGGACGAAAGAGAAGTACTTTCTAGCTATTTTGCTTATTCTGGGAACTATGGTGACATCTATTTCAGCATCCGAAGATATTTGTTCTGAGGCCATAGCTTCTGATCCTGTGTGCTTGACATCGGGACATTACATTTTTGCAGCTTTCTGCCAGGCAAGATATCTTGCCAAATTGCTTACAGTATTTTGCATGCTTAGTATATTTCTGTATATTTATTATATTTCCGTATATTTATTGCATGTGTAGTTTCTTTCAGTCATTACTATATATTAGATATGTTGACACACACTTGCCACTTAGTATCATGAGAGGACAATCAGTAGGCGTATGGGCTTTAACCACTCTGGTAACACCGTAGTCACTAGCACGCACTATGGTGGTCGTGTCCGATGGTCGCTACCCCCGCGGTATGTCGATTGATGGAGTCACGAGGGTCGCTACTCCCGCGGTATGTCGGCTGATGATGTTCATGGACGTGTGTGTGAGTTGTGAGATTAGATCGAGTAGCCTACCCTTGCCCATACGTCGAAAAGTTGTCCTCATTTGCATTCATATAGATTGTCTTATACAGCGTACTTATTTATTTTTAAATAATATGCATGTTTACTATATTCAAATTGGTTTGCTGTTCTGTATCTTGTTACGTCCCTCTGAGGACCTGGTCCCCTGCCAGGTGTATCTGTTCTTGAGTATTTGCAGGAGCGTAGCTTTGGATGGTTATATATGTCTCGTGGATGTCTTCTCTCCGAGCCCCATGATTGTTAGCTGGTATTCCTATATTGTGTTTATTGCGTTGTACTTTTTCATTCGAGTTGGTAGTGGATTTGTTTCCATCCAACTATCATCATCAGATACTTATACTGAGATCTAGTTTTATAAATGCTGGTTATTTATTTATATTGATTTCCGTAGATGAGATTTAAATTATACCCTGTGACTTGTGACATATGTTTATACCACTGGTGGATTGATATTCATATTACAGCGTACGTGTGGATTTTGGTTTCCATATATTGGAGTTGCCATATCCATGCGGCTGGCATGCTTACTTGTCCTAGTCCTACGTATTTTTGGGACTGGGGCGTGACATGATGTATTCCATGTATCACAGCTGAGGAGGTACGTGACTGACCCAAGTCACGTAGTTGATCATTCCGAGATTTCAGTAGGTCCGAATTTGACTTATGACGAGCAGCCAGTTGGGATACTGGATACTAGTGAGAATACGTTGTGGGGACAGACGATCATATTGGTTTGGGTACCTTGGAAGCATCACTCTCTAACTGAATCCACTTGGGAGGATGCAGGTATGACCTGAACTACCCATAGATTACCATATCTTTATAAATTCCTAGAGTAGTTTAAATTTTTAATTGCGAGGACGAAATCCTTTTAAGGATGGTAGATTGTAAACCCCCTAAAATTTAGATAAGGTTATTTTAGTAATTTTATTATTATTATAAATTATTAAAATAATTTCTAGAATTTAGAAACTCTTTAGTGTAGTCTTAATACCAAGAATACAATACTATCTTTTTCTTTCCAACCAACTTTGCATAATAGGCTTAGCTGAGCCAAATTAGGCTTATGGTATGTATGTCTTACATAATTTTACAAACCTATACTACATTTTGATCGCACAACAACCGCGGCGCTTTTGACTCAAAATATGACACTTGGACACTTTTCCGTTGCGGTCAATTTAGACGAGCAACATGAACCCAAATTTCGACAATAACTTTTATAACCCCTAGCCTAACATGACCAACTATGCACATGTCATTTGTGTCACATTTATTTGAGTCCCCGTAGGCTCTAAAAAAAATTAATATAGAAACATCGTACATTTTAATTAGTCAAAAATGACCATTTTGATTAATTGCACCTGACCGGGCCCAAAATCCCAACTTGAACACTCAAACCAACATGTCTAACTCATGCACAACACCATACACCCATCCCCTACCTTCCTACTCACCAAACACCATTTTTTTCGCACAAAATCTCACTTTTTACCTACTTTTATTTTAATTTCAGCATAAACCTATTAATAGCATAACCCTTGGACCATCTTAACTAACTTGTACCATGTGCACACTCAGATGGAGGGGGGGGGACCGACCGTAGCCAAGGAAGATGGATTGGATTCTAGGGGGAGTTACATATGACCCTTGTTTTTTTAAAACCCCCCCAACCTTTCACCTCCCCTCACATTCATTACTACCTATAACTATTATACCCCTAAGGAGGTGTAACCCTCATTCGGCCAACTCCAACCTAATCGAACCTCCATCTCTCTCTTCCCTCCCCCACTCTATCATCCTTTTATCCACCTCAACGGAGCCACCGTGACCACCGGAGCCATCACAGCCACCGCGAGCCATCGCGGCCACCGCGAGCACGGGCAACAGCAGCAACGTTTCGTGAGGCACACTTCGAGGTATGAATACGACCTCCTTGCTCGATCATTTCACAAGTTTCTTATCCGTATACATTCACAATATGAAGGACCTCAAACCCCTTCAAGATTTTTAATTTAAAGTAATTTATAATCGGAGAAAGTTGACCCGAAAGTCGGGCAAAAAATTGACTTTGCGACAGTTTCAAAACAGCCCAAATATCCATGTTTCGAGATCAATAACTCTGAAACCGTAATGTCGAATCGAGTGATTCTTTTTCCAGTGTGAACACAAACTAGCCAAGTTTTAAACCCTTTAAATACTTTATTTTATTAGGTGTCGTCCTGTGATTAATTTAGTACAGAAAACTGTCAAAAAATTTGATTTCGGGAAACCCAAAATTCTTGATACGGGGTGCATCCCGCAAAATGAGGTATTGTCGCATGTGAATTTTACCGAATGGTGTGTAACATAAACGTGGACGTGTGGGTTTTTGCGGAACTTGATTCGGACGTGTGTGCACGCCGAAATCAACGCATATCCGCCAAAAAAATATCGTATCGGCCTATTCCGACACCTCATCATAACTTCGTGTGTACTCGTCGGTTCACAACGAAACTTATTTCATTGGATTCACAGCGTTACACTGGTCCTGTGACCCACGTTTGGTTCAAATCTGAGAACGTTGACGAAACATCGTTTCGTGGGTCCTACGGTTCTACATGACGAGTGATTTCGTGATCGGCTTATCGAAATCAAGTTCTGGATGTTCCGTTGGGTTCGTATCATCGTTCCAGACTTATAGATACTAAGTTTGATAAATTTGGAATACTTTGACTTTGACACATTTTTGGTGCGAAGTGGGCCACATGCGGATCCCGCTTTGACCCAAAACTGTCAGTTCTGCCCCTGTGTCCAAATTGGACTTATGGATAGTAAATCCTAGCTATTTTATATATTCTGAAAATATTGGTGATGTTTGTTTCAGAATCTGTAACCCCCCTCGCCCAAAATTAAGCATACATAGCTTAGATAGCGCAATTAGGGCTAGTTGAATCTAATTAGAAATAGAACACGGCATTTTATTATACAATATTTATATCACATAGTGCACCTTACCGTTGCTTCAATAATTGGAGCACCTCATTAGTCATTGCCTTCCAACAAATTTTACAATCTTGTCCTAGACATGATCGCCTTCTATTCTGACCTCGGTGTAACTTATAATTATGCTCTCTTGTGTTATATTTTAGTCGCACAACATTCGTCACGGACGGTTATATTTAATTCTATATAAATACGACTTTGTATCCTTGTACGTTCCAATCGAAATTGGAGACACAATCTTGACCCGTTTCGTACAACCTAATTTATGATAATATTCTACCCTGAGCCCTCTATGTCCATGACCCTTGTGTCCCACCTAATTTTATCCCCATGTACTTCTAATTAATTCCAGAACACCTTGATCATTAATTTTAATTAATTTAATCTAATTTTCATCTTTGTGCAATTTTCTAATTGTTAGGCACTTTTATGAAAAAGTTCATTGAGGTGTCCATACCATTGGACAATACATGAAGAAAACTCATTTTTTCCTTAACACGAAATTTCCCCATGAATTTTCGGAATAGGCAACGCACAACATCGTCCCTCAATTAACCCTAGTCTTGCATTTTAAACAATGTGAATTATGGCCTCCCAAACATCCCCATATGAAGCCAAGGCCCACTCCAAAGAAATGTTGACTAAGCCCACCTATCTAGGTCAAACCCAAACCTAAATTTTACATATATATATATATATATATATATATATATATATATATATATATATATATATATATATATGTATGTATATATCACTTATTCCTTTACTTTCCCAAAACCCCAAAACCAAACCTATTTTACCTAGCCGTATACCAACCCTTCCCTCTACTATTCACCATCCCCCTTCTTCCCTGTGCAACCCGACCGGACCTCCGCCGGCCAGTCTTCCACCGGAGCTCCGCCTGTGCACCACTTCTCTACCTGCAGACCTAACCAGCACCACCATCCTCCTCGTCTTCTTTCTCCTCCTTCGCCATCCTCGTCGGAAGCCCCGACCTCCCAGCTTGCACAGCAACCCCGGCAGCGAGTCCCTCCGGCCGTTTCCCAATGACTGTCCCTGAGCCGTTCACCACCACGACCTGGACCGGAGCAGCCATTGACCTCGCCGAGCGCCGCCTGATCTTCTCCCTCGTCAACATCGCACCAACACCCCGACCCGCGGCCATCTCCTCCGCCGGCCTCGACCTCCATCTCCACTCACCACCATCACCATTAACATCACCACACCACACCACACCACACCGCGGCCAGAGCACCACCACGAGCCACCAATCTCCACCGTTCCTAGACTCCTCCTCCGCTCCTTGACTTCCTCGCCGAGCCATCAGGCTAACACCACCAGCACGATCACCACCACTCCTCCCTGACCTCCTTCCTCTCCCTTCTCTCTCCTTCTTCTTCGGTGAACCACCGGACGACCCCGAGCCTCCTTTCTCTTCTCGAACTCCTCCTTCCTCTCCCTGCTCAGCCTTCCCCTCACTGCCGGACTCCGGCAACCTCCGGCCAGCAACGACTTCACCATCATCATGATCATCATACTCATCATCATCTTCACCATGAATATCATCATCATCATCCCCCTCGTCGTCCTCGTCATCGTCGTCGTCGTCAACGTCGTCATCACCCTCGTCGTCCTCATCATCATCGTCGTCATCGTCGTCTCCGTGCACGTACCCCAAGGATATTGGATCATTCTGTGCGACTTCAGGAGCAGAATATTGGTACTACGTAGCTTTCTTGCCAGGCAAGTATACCTTGCCTTGTTGTACCGTTTAAATTATGTATTAATTTAGTTGCATGTTTACTTATTTTAATATTATATAACTGTGCGCGTCCGAGAGAGACTCGGGTGCAGTCAACGAAGGCGTTGACGTTAGGACTTGTGTCTGACCTAGTGTCTAGTGGACCCACCTAAAGTTATGGAGTTATTGGTATGACTCCCCAGGCCTTGACACATATCATTTCACATCACAGAGTGAGTTCATGTAGGGACGCGTGCCTCATACTTGACTGGCCATCGGTGTGAGCAACACGTGTGACGGTATTTAGCTTAGTTGTTTATTTCTATAGAGACTTGCATTATAGTACGATATGTCCACGTCGTGTTCACGACTTGTACATTTGCATTGGGCGGGGAGGACGACTAGGAGGCATATGGGATACCCACTTCCTTTATTCAGATGCCACGCTCGACGGAGCGATATGGACGATATATACTATACAGATGCTACACTCTTCGGAGTGATATAGACATTATATTATTCAGATGCCACACTCTTCGGAGTGATATGGACGTTATTATATTACATAACGCCCTTGTTATAGGGACATATGTGGCATATACTAGCCAGTCACGATGATTGGTGAATTACGTCAGCATATGTCTAGCCTACACTTTCCCATACGTACTAAGTTGTTCTCAATTTGCATTCACTTAGATGGTTAGCACACCCCTTTATTTATTCAGTATTTACTTTATGGCATGCTTCTATGTATCTTGTTATGTCCCTCTGAGGACCTGGTCCCTTTCCAGGAATAGATGTTCATGAGTATTCGTAGGAGCGCAGATCCGGACTTGCTACTTATATTCCGAGGAGGTCTTCTCTTCGAGCCTTGTGATTTATAGTTGTTGTACTTATATTGTGTTTGTTTTTATATTCCAGTTGATAGTAGATTTGTTTCCATTCGACTATCATCTTTAGGTACTTTATATTGAGATTTAGTACATAGATATTGGTATTCATTTATTCATCGATTGTTGTGGATGAGATTAGATAATACACTGTAACTTGTGATAGTTTTTACCACTTATGAATTATTGTTCATATTACACCGTACGTGTGTATCATGGTATCTATATATTGGAGTTGCCATGTACATGCGGCTGGCATGCTTACGTGTCCTAGTCCTACGTATTTTTGGGACTGGGGCGTGACAGCATTCAGAGGCGAACTTGCATATTTTACTTTTCCAAGAGCAGTTTACGGAGTTCAGAACTCAAGCAAGTGTACCTTGTCAAACTTGCAATAGATCATGTTATATTATCTGCTTGTGTTTCTTCTATATATATATTCTTGTGATGTACCTGTTCAACCTAGGACAGCGAGACGTTGCTTAGCGTCCGAACAAGATTCGGGTGCCAACGCCGTACGCGGAGTTGTGTAATGTCACTTAGAGAGTTGATTCCACGATCCTATTTTTCATGCTTGCTATACCAAGTACGTCAGACTGTTGGATGCTTGACACTGTTTCATGTGACCGAATATTTTCTTGAGTTATTCATGATGATTCTGTATAGGCTTATATGATTCGTGATATAAGACTTGCATATATATAAATATCATTATGACTCGTTGTACTAGCTAGAGGTCATGATCTTGCGTGTTATGGACATGAGACGTTATGGATATGAGATGTGAGGTTACATTTGTCACGCCCCGATCTCCCGCAGGCAAATCGGCCGTTCCCGCTAGGCGGGAATCACCCTCGCCAGCGCTCCCGCGGAACGATCGCTTGACCCATCCGGGCGTGATGCCGCACGAGCGTGAGCCACGCCCGTACAAGGCCATGATTCATTGGCTGGCGATAAGAGTTCTAAGCCACAGAGTCGCACAGATTGTCCGAGTGCAGCGGAGTCATGAACGCATAGGCGATCGGTAACAGGTTCACTGAGTCGACAATATAGCGGAAGCATTGAAACACAAGTTGAAGTAAAATAAGCTCTTTATTGATATAAACAAGTATTACAGGCGGCGTATAGCCGAGATTACAAGTCGCTCAAGCCTCTCTCTCTGAAACAGTAAAAGCGTGCCAAGTGGCTACAACTGTGGAATGATTGTACAGGCGATGTTCAGGCGAGTTCGGGCTATGTTCACAACATTATGTCTTGTATATGTGCTTCAGTTCCGGATGCACCGTTGCTTCGGAGTGATCTTCACGCCTAAGCACGCACGTTGGAGGCATCCGCACCGAACGAGGTTCTCCCGTACCCTGCATACAAACTGGTGGATTATCAGTACATTGAATGCACTGGTGGGGAAGCTACTCGCCCGCTCGACAAATCCAAATACGTAATACAGGTTTCGTGCACCAACTATTAAGTTGTCTTTCTAGTTGCCTTAGGATCAGTTTCATGCAAACATTGAATAGCCTAACGTGTCGGGCAGTGCGCCGTGCAACATGAGAGAAAATACGGCGAGACTTACCAACTTACCATCTCCTTCCTTGTCCAAGGCAAACATTGAGGCAAACATTGTTAATTTAAGCACGGGCATGTATAAGCATTCAGGGACATAGCATATACAAACACGAGGGTCGTTTTAACATGATCGTTCAGGTGTTTAGTTGTTTCTTGATGCGATGCAATGACTCGCACACGGATAGCCGCTAAGCGAGGATGACTTAACTATATGAACACGAGTCACTGGCGTAGCCATTTATGGACGTAGTCGAGGACAAGGATAGCATGCTACGCGAGTACACGAGGCACACGAACACGAAGCGTTGCAAGCTATTATCCCTGAACACGAGACTACACACGAGCTCCATCCGGACCGGATCGGCCCCAGTGCCCCGGTGACCGTCCGTGGAACTAGTCCGTGACATGCACTTTCTTTTGGGTTAATCAATTATCACGAGCTACACGAGAACACGAGAACACGAGTGCACAGAAACACGAGAACACGAGTGCACTGGAACACGAGTACACGAGTATACGAGATACTTGGATCTTGATTCTGTACAGTAACTTGCCTTGATGCATTCCCCTGGCTCGGGGCTGCCTGGTGACCCAACGGTCCCGAACACTTGCAGGTTGAATCATGCACGGATCGACTACATGGTAGTCTTCCGGGGTTTGGATGAAAACAAGGCAACATTCAAGCAGACAAGCATGCGTTGTGTAAATACAATATTCACGTTGGCTCGGGCCCGAAGGTAAGTCGAGAAGCGAGATCGTTAGGGACTTTCCCGAGTAACACGTTCTAGGGCAGCATAGCATGCGTTTCTAAGGAACATAAGCAGGCATGTTGCTCGGACCCGAAGGTAAGCCGAGAGTTAAAACCGTTAAGGGACTTAGCATGCGAGGGTCTGAATATAAGCAGTATTTCAATTTCCATGTTCTAGCATAAGCAATATGAGTTGGGATTATTCCCTTAGCTAGGTGCGTTGGATTTATTAGCATGCAGGGGGTGATTCACCTAGCGACTAGCATGAATATTCCAGATTTTATGTGTGCTGGCTAAGCAAAGACAAGTTCACCGTAGCCACCCACCTTAGCGATGATTCGCCTCGGTAGAGCGATACGCCTGAGCGAGCCTCTGAAAGCCTAAGCCGGGATTCCTGTAGGGACAAGTCTGGATATATTTTGCTTCTCATTTAAGGCAAAGCGGGTCGGGAAAGTTGCACTATTGCCGTTTGAGTCGGCAGTCCGCTTGAACGGAACAGGGTGTTACATCCTACCCAACTCAGAAAAAGTCTCGTCCTCAAGACTTACTGAGGACAAGCAGTAATCTAGGTTGAGGCAATCCTAGACAAGTTGTTGTACTTGTTCATTTGGATCTTCACTTGCACAAGCGTCGAAATCAGCATATCGCTTAGACTGGATCGTGCGCACTTTCGAAGGGCCCCTCTAGCGTGAACACGTCAACCAGCTCAGTGATAGCGAAGTCTCAGCACTCGAGTTCCACCTTTTCTTAAGTCTTGGATGTGCACTAGTTCAAGGCGTCCCTCGAATAGATGCATTCAACCAAACTTAGAGTTGGTGAAAATCGGATAAGCTACTAGCGATACTCTCAAGGGTTCGCACAGGTTGGCACAAAGGCCACTCGCAGCACAGCATACACACAAGCAAGCATTCATTCAAAACGTATTTTGAAAGTATTTAGACTTATTGTAAGAACATCCCATCGAGGCATTGAGAGAGAGCGTGCACATAACCCACGAACGAGCTTTCGAAACAGAGATATCGAATCGAAGTCCAAAGGCGTAGAAGCCAGGCTCTGATACCAACATGTCACGCCCCGATCTGCCGCAGGCAAATCGGCCGTTCCCGCTAGGCGGGAATCACCCTCGCCAGCGCTCCCGAGGAACGATCGCTTGACCCATCCGGGCGTGATGCCGCACGAGCGTGAGCCACGCCCGTACAAGGCCATGATTCATTGGCTGGCGATAAAAGTTCTAAGCCACAGAGTCGCACAGATTGTCCGAGTGCAGCGGAGTCATGAACGCATAGGCGATCGGTAACAGGTTCACTGAGTCGACAATATAGCGGAAGCATTAAAACACAAGTTGAAGTAAAGCAAGCTCTTTATTGATATAAACAAGTATTACAGGCGGCGTATAGCCGAGATTATAAGTCGCTCAAGCCTCTCTCTCTGAAACAGTAAAAGCGTGCCAAGTGGCTACAACTGTGGAATGATTGTACAGGCGATGTTCAGGCGAGTTCGGGCTATGTTCACAATATTATGTCTTGTATATGTGCTTCAGTTCCGGACGCACCGTTGCTTCGGAGTGATCTTCACGCCTAAGCACGCACGTTGGAGGCATCCGCACCGAACGAGGTTCTCCCGCACCCTGCATACAAACTGGTGGATTATCAGTACATTGAATGCACTGGTGGGGAAGCTACTCGCCCGCTCGACAAATCCAAACACGTAATACAGGTTTCGTGCACCAACTATTAAGTTATCTTTCTAGTTGCCTTAGGATCAGTTTCATGCAAACATTGAATAGCCTAACGTGTCGGGCAGTGCGCCGTGCAACATGAGAGGAAACACGGCGAGACTTACCAACTTACCATCTCCTTCCCTGTCCAAGGCAAACATTGAGGCAAACATTGTTAATTCAAGCACGGGCATGTATAAGCATTAAGGGACATAGCATATGCAAACACGAGGGTCATTTTAACATGATCGTTCAGGTGTTTAGTTGTTTCTTGATGCGATGCAATGACTCGCACACGGATAGCCGCTAAGCGAGGATGACTTAACTATATGAACACGAGTCGCTGGCGTAGCCATTTATGGACGTAGTCGAGGACAAGGATAGCATGCTACACGAGTACACGAGGCACACGAACACGAAGCGTTGTAAGCTATCATCCCTGAACACGAGACTACACACGAGCTCCATCCCGACCGGATCGGCCCCAGTGCCCCGGTGACCGTCCGTGGAACTAGTCCGTGACATGCACTTTCTTTTGGGTCAATCAATTATCACGAGCTACACGAGAACACGAGAACACGAGTGCACAGAAACACGAGAACACGAGTGCACTGGAACACGAGTACACGAGTATACGAGATACTTGGATCTTGATTCTGTACAGTAACTTGCCTTGATGCATTCCCCTGGCTCGGGGCTGCCTGGTGACCCAACGGTCCCGAACACTTGCAGGTTGAATCATGCACGGATCGACTACATGGTAGTCTTCCGGGGTTTGGATAAAAACAAGGCAACATTCAAGCAGACAAGCATGCGTTGTGTAAATACAATATTCACGTTGGCTCGGGCCCGAAGGTAAGCCGAGAAGCGAGATCGTTAGGGACTTTCCCGAGTAACACGTTCTAGGGCAGCATAGCATGCGTTTCTAAGGAACATAAGCAGGCACGTTGCTCGGACCCGAAGGTAAGCCGAGAGTTGAAACCGTTAAGGGACTTAGCATGCGAGGGTCTGAATATAAGCAGTATTTCAATTTCCATGTTCTAGCATAAGCAATATGAGTTGGGATTATTCCCTTAGCTAGGTGCGTTGGATTTATTAGCATGCTGGGGGTGATTCACCTAGCGACTAGCATGAATATTCCAGATTTTATGTGTGCTGGCTAAGCAAAGACAAGTTCACCGTAGCCACCCACCTTAGCGATGATTCGCCTCGGTAGAGCGATACGCCTGAGCGAGCCTCTGAAAGCCTAAACCGGGATTCCTGTAGGGACAAGTCTGGATATCTTTTGCTTCTCATTTAAGGTAAAGTGGGTCGGGACAGTTGTACTATTGCCGTTTGAGTCGGCAGTCCGCTTGAACGGAACGGGGTGTTACAACATTGGGTGGAGAGAGGTACACATGCTACAGGCTGATTATGTTTATATATATATACTACTGGAGGTGCTTTAGTCTCTGTATTAGAGCTTGACACATTTACTGGCCCTACGAGATACTACTTGCTGCTTTGGGCTCTCCGACACAGAGCCTTTAGTGGTCTCAGCCTGAGTATTAGTGATGCTCTCATTTGCATTTCACTTAGCTGGTTACATAGCTTGTTCTGAGGATCTGTTTTTACTTACTGTATTTCATTTACCTTGAGTGTTTATTGTACCTTGCTATGTCCCCCAAGGACCTGGATCCGGATTATGTTCCCAGGTGTAACAGAGGAGAGTTACCCCGAGGTTTACGGGACATGAGCGGACGTTGGAGCGGTACTTGCACCAGAGGACGAGGTTATGCCAGAGGACTTCACCCGAGTACTCAGTTATCTATTTAGTTTATTCATGCTTAGTGTTATTATATATTTGGACTTCTGGACATATGTATTTGGTGTTATTTCTCTTTTCTTTATTATGACGGGTTATTCCCCGAGACACTACTTATTTGAACTTGATGATGGACTACTTTCTGTTATCTAGTATCTTGACTGGTCTATCATATTGTATTGTGATTGTTGTCTGTGGATGGAATTAGAATTATACTGAGATAAATGATGTAGAATTATATTTATACTTATTACAACTTAAGTACACTCTAACGGGTCTATTAAATTGGGTTTTTCTATTGGAGCTATGCTGCTGGCCATTGCCACGTGGCTAGTCCCTTGGTATTTTGGGACTGGGACGTGATACCCCCCCTCCCCCCGCGATCGCCGTCGTCGACCCCGCTTCCCCCCTTTTCGTCACCGCCCCAGCTCCCCCCTCCCCGCCCTGCTCCCCCCTCTCTCCCCCACATCCTCACCCCCGCCCCCCCTCTCCGCCCTCGCTCCCCCCTCTCCGCCCTCGCAGCCCTCACAGCAGCAGCAACTGGAGGGCGCAGCGAGCGGCGGCGAGCACGGCCAGCGGCGGCTGCTGTTGCTGGTGGGGGTGGGGTCGGTGGCAGGGAGCGGGGGAACGGGGGCGAGCGACAACGGGGAGAGGAGTGGGGGCAAGCGGCGGCGGAGGGCTGACCGAAGGGGGAGGAGGAGGGGGTGACAAGGAAGAGGAAGAATAAAATAGGGAAGGAACATTTTTGTCAATTTTTTGGTCAAAACAGTTGATCGTCATGACTGGACTAGGGCAGGCCACAATTAGCTTGGGTTGGGTAGGTGGGTAAGTCCACCAGTTACTTCTCCAAGTTTCCATCACATTCTAGTTGGTTCATGTGTATTCTCAAGACTTCCCTTAATTAATTGAGGAATGATATCATCCTAATGAGAGGGAATATTATATCCTTCTAACTAACTAAATTAATTTTGAGGCTAATCATGTCATGACTAACCAATTGGGTCATGAGCCTACATATTAGGTGCTAACTAGGTCCATGCACTAGTCCATACCAACTAGCTAACACAAAGGCCCAAAGAATACAAATAAATAATAAATAATAGTAATAATAATTTTTTTGCTACAAAATAATTATCACATATTTATTAAAATGCAAAAATACCCCTCTTCCGGAATTAGAAAGTTACATTATGTTAGTGAGGGAAGTATGTAATTTACATATTTTACTCCTACTTAATATTATAGAAAAAAATATCAAAAATATAATTTAGGATAATTAACTAAAAAAAATAAATTTTGGAAATTTTCTAATACATAAATATTCGTAAAAGAACTGGCAAAACTTGTGTGCACAAAATTTGCTAGTCTCTCTCGCAAAAATTGCACAAAATTTGTCAAACTGTCTGGCATAATTAATGTATATTAAAACATAATAGAAAATAAATACTTAACGAAAATTAGGGATTCAACGGTCGGATTCCTAATGGTTATAATTTTGGTGCTATAAATTGAAGGGACATTGACAGCTTCTCCTACATATTTCCTACAATCTCTTTTATTCATTTGTTCTCTATAAAATTTCCTACTAACTTTCCATTCATATGCTCTACATTTTGAAGATCTCTATCATCTAATGTTTTGCAATATTTTTTTAGAAGATCTTCATTTAGAAGATCTACGGTCTTTATTCGCCATGAATCAAAGTATAAGAATATTATGCTCGCATAGAGAAACACTAAATGGGTTATCTTACGAAAGGGGTTTAATCCAACTTCTTTTAATTTATCAAAATATTGCGTAAAATAAATTATACAATCTGTTTATCGAATATTTTTTATCTGATATAAATTTATTTTAAGACACATTTTTTCTCTGCTTGTTTATTATTAGATAATAAAGAAGTATAAAATTTTGTTATTGAGGTTAATTTATATATAAATATTTATATTTATATAAGATTGTTAGAAATGAATAAAATAGGGACATGCATCCAACTTTGAGGGAATTGATTTGGAATTTTCATGATAGAAAATTAAAGAGGAGTATATGATGACATTTTAGGAGTGTCAATAACAACACCCTATTTTTATAGATGTACCTTTAGTTCAATAAATTTGTTTTTGAGAACTTATTTAATTATCATTTGATTTTGGGATGTCTAAAATTGTGTGGATATTGTGTAATATAAATTAATAGAATATCGACGAACAAGTTTGAACAAAGAGTGTTTAAACTCGGTTCGACTAAACTATCAATCGAGTTTGATTCGAGCTGAGCTTAAGGTCGAGCACAAAAATGATGTTTGAATATGGTTTGATTAGAGACTCCAAAGGATCGAGCTCGACTCGATTTAGCTCGTAAGCTCAGACGAACACGAACCGAGTCCGAGCCAAAGTCCCATAAAAATTGCTGTATAAACCATCACAATGTTGCTCTCAAGTCTTAAAGACCTTTTTGTTGAATTACTTATACTCTTTATATTACAAATTTATCATCAGATAATGAACAAAAAAGCGCAAATTTTTTAAGATAAAATTTATTTCCATCCATACAAAAAGATAACATATACTAGGAGAAGTCCTAATACAAGAAACCGAGCCGAGCTCAAGCCCGTTCGCAAACAGGATCGAGTTAAACAACTTATGGTCGAACTTGGTTCGAACATTCCTTCGAAAAAAGAAGAAGATCTAGTTCGGTATCGACCAGCCCACGATCGAGCTTCGAACCGACTTTGGACCGAGCCGAACGTGAGTTGTTTGAATCATTTTGCAACCCAACTCCGGTGCATTTGAGAAATACTTATAATTTGGTAAACCTAACATGAAAAGGAATAAAGGCTAATTAGGGTTTAGATCCTGAATTTTGTATCAGCTTAGAGTGTAAGTCTTGACATGTCAAATTAAAAAAAATTGGACCATGTAATTTTTTTTTTCGGTTTTTTTTCTTTTTCATTATATCTTCAACTAACATATGTTGAAAAAGAGAGGATAGAATGAGAAAAAAGAAAACCAAAATTAAAGATAGAAGTAGAAATTTTCTAATCGAACATGTCAAGACCTAAAATTTACTACTATTAAATTCAGATTATTTACACTAACCTCCCATATATTTTATGTTTATTACACAGACTTTTCTTATTTTAAAAATAATTACATGGACCTCTCCTATGTTTTATATTATAACGATGATTAGTGCAATATTTTTTTACATAAAATACATGAAAAGTATGTGTAATAAATTTAAAATATAAAAAATATTAGTAATTATTTTTAAAATGAGAAAGATTTGTAGAATAAACATAAAACATAGAAAGTATAAATAACCTATAAAATATAGAATCTAAACGCTAATTAGCCAAAAGAATAAATAACCACGCATCCCTTTTCCTTGATGAAAGAAAGATATTATTTGATTTAAACTTTTTTTTTTTTTAGTTGTGCGAGGATACGCACATTAATTTTTATTTTATTTTATTAAATTATTTTTTACTTTTAGAGATGTCACAAAATTTTGTATATGCTACTCCTCGCCGATTTGACCCTGAGACCTCTTCTCATTAGACCGACTCATTACTAAAGGCAATTTATAAGGGCACTACACATTTTACTCGGGGCTAGCCCATAGTAAATTTGCAAAAAATTATAAATTTGCCATCATAAAACTTACTTGGGGCTACCCCAAACGCGGGACTGTTGTATTCAGGACTGTCAAAATTTTGACAGTCCTACCACATGTAATGACTGTCAAAATTTTGACAATCCTACAAATTGTTAGGACTGTCATAATTTTGACAGTCTTTTTTCCCAAAATTATAAGTTTGCCACTATCATAGTTACTTGGGGCTAGCCCACACCAAACTATAAAATTGAAATGACTTTCTATTTTTGGCATTCCACCTAGACTTGAAGAAACCTTAATTCCACCAAGCCCAAACCTAAATTTGGAAATTTCTAGTTGTGGTTGGAGGAGGATTTTACTTTAGTGATACTCCAAGGAATATTCTTCCGGTATGTCTTCGACAACCTACGATGAATAAGTTTTGCAATTGTCCGAAAAAATTAAGTTTATTTTGACTATTGTAGGAACAATGCATGAAAAAATGTTCGATGACGAAGTCGGATCGTCCAATTCATTAAATATGCACTCCGGACGTTCCGAAGAACAAGTTGGTTGTTCCGAAGCACGTACGGTACGTAAACGACAACCCTAATTTGACAGTCACGATTTAGGACTGTAAAAATTTGACAGTCCTATATAAATATAGGACTGTCAAATAATCTACAGTCCTAAATTAATAGAGGACTGTCAGAAATTCGACAGTCCTATATAAAAGTAGGAATGTCATAATTTGGACAGTCCTATTTAAAAATAGGACTGTAAAAATAGTGACAGTCCTGGATAATTATATGAAGTTATTAATTTTTATATTATTTGATATTGGTTATAGGACCAACCTTGTTCAGATATTGTGGTACATCCTGGTGTTGGTGTTGAGGTGGATGATATTTTCTCAACAGATATTGAATTTGCAAGCCATGAAGAAGCATTAGAGTGGTGCAGAGAAGTTGGGAGACGACATAACGTAGTTATTGTCATTGCAAGATCCATCCGATCTCGGCCGGGCAGAAAATATCTTGAGCTGGGATGCGAAAGAGGAGGTATGTTTAGGGAGCATCATAAAAAAAGGGTGTTGTCGAAAAAGAAATCCCTAAGAAAAATGTTGGGACGAGAAAATGTGGTTGTCCATTGAAGGTGTTGATTGTAAAAGTTGAAGATGTGAAGTGGAAAATCGAAGTTAAGAATGGAAGACACAATCATCCTATTCCAGGGACACTTACGGGTCATGCCTACGTAGCACGGTTGAAGGAGGATGAGAAAAAGTTGGTTGAAGAATTGTTCCTTTCAGGAGTAGCACCGAAACAAATATATTCTGTTGTGCGACAAAAACAAGATGGGAACAAGTCTACCATGAGAACGATCTATAATAGTTTGGCCAGAGCAAAATACAATAGTATGAAAGGAAGAATGGCGATGCAGCAAGTATTGAAGTTGCTTGGGGAGCATCACTACGTGGAGTACCATAGAAGACATCCACAAACTGATGAACTCCTTTCATTGTTTTGGGCTCATCCTGATTGCACACACTTGGCTCGGTCCTTCGCAGACGTGTTGGTCTTTGATTGTACATATAAGACGAACAAGTTCAAGATGCCTCTTTTTCACGTTGTCGGGTTTACGTCTACGGGAAAAACATTTACAGTCACTTTTTATTTTATGAACAGTGAGAAAGTAGAGGATTACACATGGGCGTTGAGGAAACTACAATCCCTTTACACAGGTTACAAAGAACCGTCTGTTTTTGTTACTGACAGAGAATATGCGTTGATAAATGCTATAGATATTGTATTTCCTCATGCGCGTAGACTACTATGCACTTGGCATATAAATAAAAATATCCAAGCTCAATGCAAGAGAAAATTTGAAAATATGGACGGTAAAATTGACATGCTTCGCTTCGAAGAATTCTACAGTGATTGGAGTCTTGTATGGCGAGCAAGTACTACAGACAGTTATGACGCAGCATGGTACATGTTCCAACAAAAGTGGGAGACGAGTAACCCGACATGCATATCTTATATCAAAGATACTTGGCTAGAACCACATAAAGAATAATTCGTCTTAGCATGGACCAACATGGTGAAGCATTATGGCACGATCACTACGAACTGGGTCGAAGGAGCACACTCATGTTTAAAAAGATATCTGCGGACATCGGTCGGTAATTTTGTCTATGTTTGGCAATCGATTCATTTGATGACTATTGCCACGATGAACGATATTGTAGCATCATTTGAGATGAGCCTCAATATTGCAAAGCATGAATACAAGCAAGAACCCCTCTTGGATAGTTTAACCCATGTGGTATCTCACAAGGCCTTGGGGTTATTGTTTGAGGAGATTCGTAGGTCGAAGTCGGTGGGTTATGATCCCGAGGTTTGCGGTTGTTCATATCAACATTCACTGGGACTTCCGTGTGCACATGAGATCAACGAATACCGTCGTGAATCTATACCTATTCCAATAGATGGTGTTGATCAACGTTGGCGACAGCTGTCGATAATGCCGACGGTGGAAGTGCAAGATGATTTTTTTGCGTTGCCCCAAGTGAAACTACTTCACGCAAGGTGGTGTGGCGCATCGGAACCGAAGAGAAGATCCATTGAGGTTAAAATCCAAGAGATTGCAGTCCCGGCAACAACTCGATTGCAAGAGCCATCCGTTGTTCAAACTCCTAAGGGAAGACCACACTCAAGAAAGAGTAGAGCAAAAAAGAAGGAGGAGGAGTCAACTAAAAGAGATCCATCCTTATTCGAACATATCGAACGCAGTTTGGAGGCAAAGTCCGTTGTTCGAACTCCTAAGCTAACTATTCGAAGGGGGAAGAAACAGAAAACCATAGATGCAGGCACGGCGGAGGGTGTTGATAACTTTTCTGTTTCTTATAGTCTATACATTGAAAATTTCCTACCTGAGATACGGAACTTCATTTGGTCTATTGTTGATGTTCCTGCGGATGGCCACTGTGGATACCATGTACTAGCAAGACAACTAGGCTATTCAGTGGAAGCAGGATGCACTAGCAAGACAACTTAAGGTCTACAAGTAGGCTCACCATCTTGACCAGTGCAGTATACAAGACCGATTTGGGAGAAAGATCTGACGGTACACGCACAATATCCCCTCCGCGTTGGAACAAGGTCGGTAGTCCGACACCGACGAAGTAGGCGAGGTAGTCGTCGCTGCACTCCGCCATATTGACTGCTGCTAGCCGGTCGGTATCTCTAATGACGTGGAGTTGCCACTCGGTGAAGAAGTCCGATACCCAGTTGAAATATGCAGGTATATAGTTTAGCGGTTTTGTACCGCGCGGAGGATTTATCATTTGCAAAGTTCGCCTTGGGACAGTTTGTACGTAGCCAAACTGACGTAGCACTCTATCCGGCATATAAGCCTCCTCGATTTCATGACAACTGATAAGACCGTGATATAAGGCGACTGGTTGCAATGGACGGGTAGTCTGTCGCAAATCACGGTATGGATCCCGTACAATCTGTACCGCATAAAATATAGCATAACGTCATTTAGCATAACGTAGTAAATTAATACCAATTAAGTACAATATTAGGTCTAAATTCACCTCTTCTGTCGTCATATCTTCGAGTGCATGCCGTAGAGCGGCCAATGTGTGAGAACGTTTGGCATCTTCTTTATTTGGCTTCCATCGGCACATTCTAGGCAGGTTCTCGTCATACTCTCGGTTCGTCTTCGCCCGCTGCAGGGTTGGAAAGTGCTCGTATATCCATGCCTTCACGTTACCCGAAAATATATTAGTCCAAAAATAAACAACACAATTTCAATTTATGTAAACAAGTTGAGAAAGATATATCTATACATGGAGTAGAGTCTGGCATCCGAAAATTGTCTTCGAACCAACACGGGATGCCGCACCAAGCTCGCGGTAAAGGTATGCCAGTATACCGCTTCTCCAAGAAATTTGCTCCAACGTCTCAATGTTGTCCAAATTGATGAGATATTTGGCATTTATCGACGTTCCAGACTTATCGGTAATGCCGACAGCCCCTAAGATGAACTGAATATATCAGCGGGCCACATTTTCGCTATTATCAATTTCAGGGGCCGGCTCAGCGAATATCTTCTCCAAATATTTTAGAGGAAGTCCGTAGGACTTCTTGAATTCTCGAAGCCTAGTAAAACTAGTGGCATCAACTCCCAAACACCCTGATACATAATCCACCATATAGTCGTAATAGTTGATGCTCGAATCATCAAAAGTATGATTCTGCATGGGACGACCATCAACCCTAAGTCCCAATATATGATGGACGTCATCAAGGGTAATCGTCAACTCCCCATTGGGTAGATGGAAAGTGTTGGTCTCTGGATGCCACCGTTCTACAAATGCTGAAATCAATGCATTATCCACCGTCGTATATGAGTAGCTACCCAAATATTGTAGACCGGTGGGACTGATTTTTGACTTCACATCATCTCCCAGTAATTCATACCTCCATGTATTACATTTTTTGCCATGGTTGATTACCGTCAACATACGACCACTCTCCTGAAAAGTCAACAATGGGATAAAATTAAACCTCTATGTAAAATAAACTTTGAACTTACATCTATATATAAATTTATCATAACGTAATGTACTTACCGGATTGTTCCATATTTGGTATGCAATATGGTTTTCGATCGACGGTAACATAGAGCAACCGTTTGGACGAGTGTCGACTGGACTATCTACCCGGTCAGAAGGTCCCGAACCATCAGTAGGCTGGTTTCTGAGAGTTTGTGGAAGACTCTCGACAGGACTACCTGCAGGCTGAGAAGGTCCTGAACCATCAGTAGGCCGATTTGGAACATTTGGCATGTCCTCATCGGAGGAGGAAGAAGAACCGGAAGAACTAGGAGGAGCACGTCTCTTCGAACGAAGGGCAATCTTCTTCGTCAATGGACGTTTCCTCACTTCAGGGCGTGCCTCGGCCTCGCGGATAGTGACGCTTGGTAAAATAGTACGCGAAACTGTGCGTTCCTTACGCATCGACGCAGTAGGGCGTCTTCTCAAATCTTCATCCATAGTGTCCTTTCCAGGGGCATGACTATAAGACAAAAATTATTATATACATACAATAATTAATTTCTATTTTAACATAATAATTGAATTTTATATTGAGGACTGTAGCCATTTCTACAGTCCTGTAAGTATACAGGACTGCAGAATTTTCAACAGTCCTAATCTTTTAGGACTGTTGAATTCCCTACAGTCCCATATAGATTTAGGACTGTAGGAAAATCGACAGTCCTATATATATAGGACTGTCGATTTTCCTACAGTCCTAAATCTATATGGGACTGTAGGATATTCTACAGTCCCGCTCGATACTGCTCGACAATGTCGAGCAGTCTCGACATTTTAAGCCCAAAAAACATGTTCGAAAGGACTTGTATGTCTAAACTATATCCTAGACTCCGCCAAGGACTAGTATGCCCTCATTTGAAAGAAAATCACTCAAAATTTTCAAAATGCAAGAGAATTTCTTAAAATTTTTGAACAATTTTGCAAATACAATAGCACAAGGAGAATGAGGATTTCTACCTTGGTTCTTTCGAGACTTTGGGAGCCATCGACAAGGAGGAGGAGGACAGCGGAGATCGGCCGGCGGGAGGGGGGAAAGCTCCGGTCGGGTGGGGAGGATTTGGGAGGGTTTGGAGAAGTAGTGGGCTAGTATGAGTAAAAAATTGGGCTAGTATAAGTAAATGTTGCTCTTTAGTGGGCTACCCCAATCCTGGGCTAGCCCCAAGTAAATTTGGCTGTGCCCTTATAAAAAGCCTTACTAAAACCCTTGATAACTCCTTATCCTTTTTACTCTCTCCTTCGAAACTGAAACTCCCTCTTCCTTCCCAAAATTCCCAATGTCCCTAACCACCCTACTACAGTGGCCACTCCCCTCCCTCTCCCTCTCCCTCTCCCTCTCCCAAAGGGCATCCCTCAAAGCCCACCCCACCAACCCCCACCCTTTCCCCCTCAAAACCCCTCCCACCCCCTCCCCCCACCCCCGGGTCCCCACCTCCATACCGGCCGGGCGCCGCAAGAACCCCCCGGGCGACCGCAGCGGAGGCCGCATCGAAGGCGGCTCCGAAATCCGCCGCGAGGCCAAGCAGAACGCCCGCCGCCGCAGCCGCCGCCTCGCCGAGAACCTCTTCTACCGCCGCAACAGGTCCACTCCCAGCCCCAACTCCGCCGACTCCTTCACCGAGGACGAGCTCAACGCCATCGGCCTCGGCTACGACCGCTACGTCCGCTTCCTCCCCAAGGACGACCCCTCCCTCCGCCACCCCCACGACTGGTACAAGTACGGCCGCTACGGCCCCTACAGCTGGCGCGGCGTCGTCGTAGGCCCCCCCATCCGCGGCCGCTTCTCCGACGACCGCGTCACCCTCATGTCCGAGGTCGACTCCCACGAGGACTGGGAGGAGATCGAGCAGTTCGACATGTCCTCCGACTTCGACCCCCGCATCCGGGAGTTCGACCTCCAAAACAAGGCCCTCAGGTACTACTGGGTCTTCGTCCGCCACCCCAAGTGGCGCGCGAGCGAGCTGCCGTGGCAGCAGTGGACGCTCGTGTGCGAGGTCGCGGTCGAGGCCGGGAAGGACGAGAGGCTGGACAAGTGGAGCCTCATGGGGAGGTTCGGGAACAAGACCCGGGCGATGATCACGCAGTGTGCCGCGTGGCAGCGGCCGGACATCATCTACGTCAAGAAGCCCGTGTACCAGTGCCGGTTTGAGCCGCAGGACGACTTCTTCGGGACGATGGTGCCGCTTGTCGATCCGGCTACCGAGAATGACTTCTTGTGCGAGCTGACGCTGGAGGACGGGAGGGTGGAGGCTTGCACTTACTTTGGCGGGCTTTGTAGGATTGTGAAGGTGAATCCTAAGGCGTATGTGGACGACGTGGTGAAGGGGTATGAGAGGCTGAGCGACGAGGGGAAGGACAGGTGTTTGGAGTTCCTGCTGAGGAATCATCCGACGGAGTTGCTTCACCCGTACACCAGGGAGTGGAAGGCGAAACTGGAGGAGTTGGAGTTGGGTTGCGATGCGCCGGATGGGAGCGATGTGGAAGACACTTGGGTGGAGGATGATGAGGACGAAGAAGAGGATGATAGTGAAGACGACAACAATGATGATAATGATGAGGAGGAGGAGGAGGAGGAGGTGGTGGAAGATGAAGAGGTTGATGACAAGGGGTCAAGAATGGACCCGGAGGAGACACCGGAGTATTGGAACGAGCAGTGGAAGAAAGCAATGAGGAGTTCTAGTGAAATGGAGAAGTTGGTCAAAAAAACAATGGAGGTGTCAGATAAATACCATGAGCAGCAAATGATGGAGGAGAAGGAAATGGAGGAGAGGGACAAAGAGCGGAGCGGGAGAGTTGTTGATAAGAACTGGGAGCAAAGGCAAGAAGCTTGGGAGAGTCAAGGTTACAAAGGTCCAAGACAGAGATTGAGGAAGAGTAGAATACCTCCTGAATTATTCCTAAGAGCTGCCGTCAGGCCATTCACTTATCGGAATCTTGTTAAAGAGATTGTTCTTATGAGGCATGCCATTGTAGATGGAGATATCAAGAGGGGCTAAAACTATGTGATAAGCTGCTTGAATTGGAGCTTAGTTTGGACTGGACTAACTTTGATTGATGAGGAGGTTGCATGTTAGGCCTCTGATCTCCTGCTAATGCACAGTGAGATTCTTAGTAGCTTCATCCTTCATTCTTGTATGCGGTCAGTGGTTGGGAGCTGAGTCTGGATTTCTTCTTTGGGGAGCTTTGAGATGTATAAGTTTTGAGATGCCATGGTGTGACATTTATTTTGAGATGGACCAGTTGCATGGTTAGACATCTTGGGTATATGGAGGTGCATATGATAATATTCTTGGTCATTTGGAGCTTCTTAATTATCGATGGTCCGAGTAATGACTAATGAGCGTTTACACATCCGTGGTTCAGTTGCACTCTAAACAAGCATTAAGCTTTAAACACAAACAAGGATAGAGCAGGCTATTTCTCCTTTGTTCTACAAGGCAACTCCTTATATTTTTTTTTTATCAAATTATTGGAAAATTTGTTGCTGTGGCTTTCCTCATTATTTGTCTTGGAGTTACATGGTAATCAGTATATTTATTTTCTTTATTCTTGCTTTGAAATTTGTATGGCTTGACATAGGGGGAAAACATCAACACATTTCTTATATTTCTTCCATAAAACTTTACATCCACATGGGCACATATCTTCTAGATAACAATGCTAGCCTCTTTTATGCTTTCCTATTTTATCTGCTAATGCACATCCATTTATGACTTGTAATTGGAGTTGGTGGTATCAGATACCCATTGGTGAACTCATAGGGAGGATGGCAGGAGGATGATTGCTAGCGGACAGGTGATATTGCAGTGTAGGGATGTAGTTTATGCCCTCTTTCTATCCAGTGACAATTATAAATTGCATGATTAATCATTTATTATTTAGATTATTCCAAGCCAAGGATGTTTATTATTTTGCTGTGTATTTAATTAAATTAAATACCTTCATATCGGACTACTAAAGTCAAGTTTTAGTGCTAAATGTAATGTGTTGGATTTGTAATTACTAATTAGAGGCTGACTTAGTTTTCAGTTTCAGTAGGCAGCAAATCAGTCACTGCTGCTCTTATGCTAACATCTCCTTACGGTGTCACTGGCATATACTTTTTTTTTTCTTATTCTAAAAATCTTATCCGAAACATAGTTCTACCAACCTTATATTTCTTGTTTCATAACTGGTGACTAGACTACTAGTCCACAACTTGTCCTTTCTATGATGATATGACCTTTACTTAATTGAATTATATTGTATGTTTGCTTTTTGTCAGTCTTGTTAATGGCTTGATACAATAGTATATACTGCTTCCATGCTCTTGAGAGACAGCCACAGGTGTATATAGTGCTCTTGTAAAACTTTATGATTTGAGAAGAGTGACTTACTTCGGAAAATTTAAGTTCATAATTTTCGCTTTATTTGTTTTTAACTTTGATCATTTTCTTTCCTTTTTTTTATGTATTCCTTGTTGCTCATCAACGTAGTTGAGTAGCCGAAGAAAATTCATTTTAAGGGTGAGAAAAGAATGACAAACATGACTCACTGGTTTTAAGAATGTAGTCATTTTATATCTTGGTGTTTGGTTGTACAACATTAAATTTGGTACCCGTGCTGAGGTTTAGAAATTAGAATTAATACAAGTACCGGAAGAATGACATTCATGGCCGATGTTGCATGAAAACGGCACGACATGGACACAATGACAAGGACTGGCATCGATTTTTCTGTGTCCGTGAATGTTGAAATGTCTGTCTGTACGTGTCCGGTATGTTGTAGGACAATTCACCCATTTGTGTGTCGACATATTATTGACATGTCCAACATGGACATGACATGGATAAAGGCAATGATTTTGGAGTGTCCTTGTGCAGACTGAGGCTAGTCACTGCACAGCTCTCCTGTACATCATACATAGTAGATTGATCAGAATGAACATAGATCATCAGAACCAGGCTTAAGTTCCGCTAGGAACCCACCCAAGCCAAATGACAACACTTCCATGGTTGATTACAGTAGAGATGCATTGAATATAGTACAAGAAAAACACTGCAAAGATATTCAAGTGCATCTTTGAAAATGATGGATCATGGCCTCACGGGCATTGGGCGTAATTCTGGAGCTCCAAAATATAGAGAAAGGTCTAACCTGGGGTACAAGATGAAAGTTAAACATTGGATTATCCTAAGACAGGCAACATTTATCATTTAGATATTAATTAAATAAACAGAATACCTTCTACACATTACCAGTGGAGCCGAATAGTTTTAATGCACAATGTGATGTGTTGGTACTTGGTAGTGAGCAGTGTGATGTGTTGGTACTCGGTAGTGATTGGTGCTGCCTCACTTTTATACAAAATATAGGGAAAGATCTAACCTTTGACACTTGTTCAATGTTCGAGATATCGGACATTGGGTTCATATCGGTCTGGATTTTGAGATATCGAAGATATATGAGAGATATACTGAAATATCAGATATTGATAATATATGCTATATACTAATACCCTATCAAATTCAAGTTTCTGACCCCAAAAAGTACCAAAATAAACACCACAGCAGAAAACAACAATAAGAAGAAAAAGGAGAATATCAAACCATCAATAATCCCTTCAAAATTCCAAATATCAACATAAAAAAGATTTCATTTCAAAGATTTTGAAACCCATACCAATAATCCCTTAAAAATTCAACATTCTAATAAACTGTCATGGATTTTTCAGGAAACAAGGAGCAGAAGCAAAAGAATTAACAGAAAATTAACAGAAAAACTTGCATTTGTGTTCTTCAAGAAACATCCTATTTGAAAATTTTGTGTGGGGACACCCTCAAAGAGGCTGCCCCATTTTGACTTTTACACAGTCTCTGAAGTTTACCAGTTTACCCGCACATTGCCATAATATGGTTCAACAAGTGCCTAACATCATGTTCTTCCAGGAAGACATGCTTCTAAAGAATAATCAGCACGACATGTCCTTGTACTACACATGGTTTTAGCTCAATCAAAGGCGATCAAATGCAGGTCGATGAGGGCTCCTCGCGGAGTCAGCATCTTACCAAAGACTCCTTGCTACAGATCATCAACATCCCAATGAGTAGACTCTTTTGACCCAAACTGGTCATAGTCAACTTGATTTCGATAATAAACTATGATCCGATATGACTCAATATGACACATAAACTGAAGACCGGCACATCTCCATGCAAGGTTCTGAACGGCGGTAGGCGGCTGCGCGGCTGAAAGAGTTCGCCTACCGCCTAGTTCGTCTAGGCGGTTGATACATTTTGGATTTTTTTTTTACTATTTTTATCATAGTTTTTTGTATTATATACATATTTTAAGGATGTTTCATGCATAATTATGTTGTAGAACAAAAATTTATTAAGTTTTAGTCTTTTAAAAGTGAACCATAGGCCTATAATGCTTGCAAAACTGTTTGGCCAAAACGTCTTGTTAGGTATTGCTTCGCCTAGGCGCCAACCTACGTCGCCAAAGTTCCGTTGGCCGCCTACTCTATCGCCTACCGAAAAGCGGTGCGGAGAGAGACCGCCTAGGCGGACGGCAACCATTTAGAACACTGTCTCCATGCCATTGCTGAAGTCGAAGCTGCTACATGCGCGGGGGGGGGGGGGGGGGGGGGGGGACACCCTCAAAGCGGCTGTCCCATTTTGACATTTACATAGTCTCTTAAGTTTACCCGCACATTGCCATAATATGGTTCAACAAGTGCCTAACATCATGTTCTTCCAGGAAGACATGCTTCTAAAGAATAATCAGCACGACATGTCCTTGTACTACACATGGTTTTAGCTCAATCAAAGGCGATAAAATGCAGGTCGATGAGGGCTCCTCGCTGAGTCAGCATCTTACCAAAGACTTCTTGCTACAGATCATCAACATCCCAATGAGTAGACTCTGTTGACCCAAACTGGTCATAGTCAACTTGATTTCGATAATCAACTATGATCCGATATGACTCAATATGACACATAAACTGAAGACCGACACATCTCCATGCAAGGTTCTAAACGGCGGTAGGCGGCTGCACGATGGAAAGAGTCCGCCTACCGCCTAGTTCGTCTAGGCGGTTGATACATTTTGGATTTTTTTTATTATTTTATCATAGTTTTTTGTATTATATACATATTTTAAGGATGTTTCATGCATAACTATGTTGTAGAACAAAAAATTATTAAGTTTTAGTCTTGTAAAAGTGAACCATAGGCCTATAATGCTTGCAAAATCGTTTGGCCAAAACGTCTTGTTAGGTATTGCTTCGCCTAGGCGCCAACCTACGTCGCCAAAGTTTCGTTGGCCGCCTACTCCATCGTCTACCGAAAAGCGGTGCGGAGAGAGACCGCCTAGGCGGACGGCCGCCATTTAGAACACTGTCTTCATGCCATTACTGAAGTCGAAGCTGCTACATGCTATGTATGCTGAGTTATGGTTATTCGAGTATGTAATTTTACATTTACTTGATTTTAGGAAAAGTTGTACATTGAGTCGCACTTGGCAACTAGATGCTCAACCCATTTCGAAACCACAGTACAACTCAAACAGCTCACATACAAACCCAAACCAGTCCAATTGACAATATGCCAAACCTGAATATCTAAACTGAAAGGTTATGGACTTAAGGGAACCGAACTCGGGTCGAACTCGGTCTCCTAAGACCCAGTATTTTCAGTTTCCTAAATTGACTCCTTCAACCCATAATCCGGAGCTCAACGTTCAAATTTATGAACGTTGGGGGCCCGAACTCGGTCCCAAGTAACCCTATAAATAGAGTTTCATTCTCTCATTCCATACTTATTCACTTTCATATCTCCTCTCTCCTGAGCTATTCATCCTTCCCATCTACAAAACAATAACTTCCCAAGCTCTAAGTGCCAAAGTGCGAGTCGATTATAAGTTGTTCAAGTTGTAATTACCTTGGAAAATTCTAAGTCTGGTTTTCATCTGAAAGTGTGAAGTCTTCGTGCTCTTCGGATCAAAGCACGTGTATGTAAGAAGTTGCAAGCCTTCGGATTAAAGCTTGTGTTTCACTGATAGTGGATTCAACTCCGAGCAAGAATACTCGGACCTGAACTAGTCCTCCACAAGGAAAACCAGGATACAAATTTCGTTGTTAGCGTATTGTGCTTTCTTACTCAGCATTTTTCAGTTTTTGTATTTTCATATATATATTGGTGAATATGATACATGTGCAACACAAACATGATATGGATAGGCCACTGACTTAAATTGTTGCCGATGATCTCCTGTACATCATAAGAACAATGTCCTAGGGGTAGGCCATTTTCTTACATTAACTTGTATTACTAGGCAGATACCAAGTCTTCTTCTTTGATCACTTGACAAGGAAGATTATATGACCAATGTTAAGGAAATGAGAGAGAAAAAGAGAGCCACTTCGCGCCAACTCTCAGGAGGCTGAAAACAAAATAAAGACTAGTTTGGCATCTATCGTTGTTCATCTGTTAAAGCCACCATACAGAATGCAAAGTTATACCATGCCAGAAGCCTAGAAGAAGTATAGTGGAGTTTGAATATTTCCATCAAAATTGTTATGGTGGAAGTTTCATTTTACGTCAAGATAAACTTACTCTTTTCATGTTGGAACTGGGAAGATGTCAGTGAAAGATTACCTGAGAAGTAAACTTCCTGAAAAGGGATGTAATAACCATATTCAATTTAAATAGAACCAGAAAGTTTGATTGTTGGTGCCTGAATATAAGATGGTGATGCAAGGGCACACTTTTCGGCCTACATGAAAGATGTGAAACTCTGATGTGAGGAGAAAGATGATGCGAATTACAAAGTTATAGACTTAAGTATGTCCATGGAGAAATATTTGCTAAACTCCAAAGACCACTTTGTCATTCTTCGCTCTTAGAAAGGTGAAAATAAGATAAAGCCTCTCTTCTATTACAGGTTCAGACTGAGGACTGTACAAGATTCTCACCCTTGAAGTACATACAGCTTTTAGTTTCTAGGTGCTTTCCATATCTAAGGACTGTATGAGAACTTGCAACAAGGTAACATTGTCTCCATGCAGCTAAATGTGGAATTTCTGTAGCTTATTTGAAAAGCACTAGTCTCCCATTTCTTTCTACAATCACTAATTCACAAAATAACATGAATTCTAACTAGTGTTGTGAACAGGTCAGGTTTTGTACAAAATCTGAACCAGTGAGGACTTTCAATCTGAACCAGATAGAACTAAAGGATCCAAATACGACTGGAGCAACAGGAGACCGGAAGATCTATACTACAGCAGAGGTATTGTATGAGCTTCATTCTTTCTGTTTTTTTTTTTATTAATGCATGTGTTGCGCCTTAGGGTACTGTGCGGCTTTCATCCTTCTGTTTTGCAAGGAATGCATCTGCTGCACTTCCTACAAGGTTCAGTCGTCTGAATTTCTCGTCTCATTATACCAAGGCTTAACATGGGTGTCTGGTGGTAATACCTTGTTATTTACAATTTTAATAGACGATGACTTCCATTTAATTTTTTAAAAGTATAACAGGTTAAAAGCCAGATGCACCCGGCATCCATATCCAGTTCAATCAAGACAAGCCCACAATATATTGCATTATCTGGGATGAACTTCTTGTTCCACTTCGATGAGCACGAGTAATCCTAGTTTGGCACCAATTTGACTGAATGAACAAGATTGCAAGTTTCAGACATCTAGTACTTTGTCCAAACTTTTGGCAAATTATCATTTTGAGTCTTGAAATCGCAACAGGAGATTTTATTCAGTTTTGAAATTGGAGTTATGCCAAGTCTCTATAGAAGGCTAGTAATTTCCAATCTTTCCCTAATTTGACTACACAAATTTAGATGTCTCGGGTTTTCTTTTTCTGAATATACAATTTACAACATTATTTTTGACGCAGATAATTCCTAGCTCCAATCTTTTTCTTTGTTTTGCTATTTGTGGCTATTATCCAAAGTCTTAAGTTATTAGAAGTAAAACAATCTGGCAAAAGAACCCTGTGTGTTCCCTGTTCATGCATTGATTTACTGAATACTTCCCTAGTCCGAAAGAGCCCAAACTTTGGTCAAGAAATATTCCACGGAATTTTGTTAATTTTTTTTTATAATATACAAGGTGAAACATAAATATAACAATGAATGTGTCTATTTTCTAAGTTTTCGTAAATATTGTTCTCTTTTATGCTGGTTTCTGATTGTTTCCATCTAGATTTAAGGTTCCTGAGTGTATACGAGTTATATTTGAGCTCCACATGTTCAGGAGGGAGTAACAACAATTGTTTGCCTTAGTTTATCCTCTTGAATGCTCCATTAAGGACTCCCTAGGACATGCCTGTAACCTCTGTTTGGTTTATTTCGGTCTTTTGTTTGATGTTCATCTGTTTGTTATTTGTAAGTGTATGTACACTGCATAATCTACATCAGAAGAAACACAATTTGATGTTTGCATTTGGCAGTCTCTCTCCTTGAGAAATTTAAATCCTGACATAAACAGAATTTTACATTTCTAGAACAATTTGTCACAAACTTATCAGCTACAAACTTATTAGCTACCAAAAATGCCCACATACAGATGCAACGTTTATATTGTGACATGAATACCTGACGTCCTAGAATAATTATTATTGCCATATAGGTTGCCTAACATAATACTATACATTTCATCCATGAGTGGTTGCTTTCTCCACATGACATCTGTGGGCAACCTGATTTCCCATTGGGAGGGCAGCGTTGAAGAGTGCATAAGTACTCCAGTGCATAGACTCCATTCTCAACTCATCATCTGAGTAGAGAAAGAGAGCTGCAATGGTGATGGCAATATTCGAAGGGGCTCATGTGCTGGTCATACCATACCCATCACAGGGCCACATGCAGCCCCTCCTTGACCTCGCTCGCCTCCTCTCCCTCCGTGGCCTTGGCATCACTGTCGTCGTCACCCCGAAGAACCTCCACCTCCTCTCGTCTCTCCTTTCGTCCTCCCTTTCTATTCAACCCCTAATCCTTCCCTTTCCTTCGCACCCTTCCCTCTTTCCAGGCGTGGAGAACTCCAAGGACCTCCCTCCCTCCATTGCCAACTACTGTCTCTTCATCCAAGCTTTCTCCTATCTTGGCACCCCTATTCTCGAATGGGCCCGAACGACACCTCATCCTCCTCATGCAATCATCTCCGACTTGTTCCTTGGCTGGACCAACGACCTTGCTCGAGAGCTTTGCATCCCACGACTGGTGTTTAGTCCCTCTCCTGCTATCTACCTTTCCGTCATCCATTGCCTATGGCTTGACATACCGTCGAGGCCCCAAGATTGTTCTTACGACACTAACTATACCATATCCTTCCCTTCAGTTCCAAATTCTCCTACCTTTCCTTGGTACCAACTCTCCTCTTTGTACAAGAGCTACGTGAAGAGGGAGGCGGTTTCAGAGTTTTTGAGGGAGGGGTTCCTTGCAAATATGAGAAGTTGGGGGCTTATTATTAACACGTTCAATGACCTAGAAGCTATTTATCTTGATCACTTGTCGAGAGAATTGGGGCATCAGCGTGTCTGGGCGGTGGGGCCCCTCAATACATTCATCGGGGGTGGTTGCAGTGGACTTGCTACCACCTCATTCAATTTGATGGCATGGCTCGACATGTGCGAGGTGGGGTCGGTGGTGTACGTGTGTTTCGGGACCCAAGTGGTTCTCTCGGCCGCTCAGACTATGTCAATAGCAGCAGCTCTGGAGCAGAGCGGGGTCCGCTTCGTGTGGTGTGTTAGGGAGGGAGGGCCTGCGTTGCCTGAGGGGTACGAGGAGCGGGTGGCGGGAAGGGGGGTGGTCGTTCGGGGATGGGTCCTGCAGGTGGAGGTGCTTGGCCACAAGGCGGTGAGGTCGTATCTGACACACTGCGGGTGGAACTCGCTGCTCGAGGGGATTGCAGCTGGGGTTCTGCTTCTGCTGTGGCCGATGCAAGCTGACAATTATATGAACGCATGGCTGATGGCAGAGATGGAGATCGGGGTAAGGATCTGTGAGGGAGCTGACACGGTGCCTGACCCGAATGACCTGGCCTCTCTCCTCATGTCTGCATCGTTGAACACAGATTCCGAGAGGTCGAGAGCTCAAGATATGAAAAGAACAATACTAGACACGACGAAGAAAGGTGGCTGCTCCGCCAACAACATCGATGCTTTGGTTGAAATGCTCAGTGAGCTGAAGTTGGAAAAATAGTTGGCTGAATCCTCCGAGGACCTTTCAGAAGGAAGATTTGTGCAGGGTTGAAAGCATCAGCTACAAGTACTTTATATATATTTGTTCTCTCAATACAGAATTAAGTACAGATTCGGATTTCATATTTGTGTTTGTTTTCTCATACGAAAAATTTCGTACTAAGCATTATCCGTGAGAGAACAAAGTTTGGTAAAATTATAATAAAAGAATAAAAAATAAAGCTGTTAATTTTTTTTCGTCCTCCCCTAATTATCCATTAGATTTTTTTTCATAAAAATAAATAAATAATCAAAACGTCTATCTTAATGATTTGTAAGGAATTTTCTGTTTCTCATAGCAGAGTCGCCTTCAGAATGATGATTTGCTCAGGGTTGAAAGCTGCAGCTACAAGAACTTGATATGGATTTGTTTTCTGGACACATATTTGCTTATCAATTCGGATTTCATTGGGGCTATGTTTGTATTTTTCTTTCATATCAGAGTCACCTTTCGGAATGCAGATTTACGCAGGGTTGAAAGAAGCACCTACAAGTACTTTATACAGAGTTGCGTAAGAAATCTGATTTCACTGGAATACTTTATTTGTATTTGTTTTCTCATAGCCGAGTGTCACGTAGTTTGGATTTCATTGCAATTGTTTTCTCCTGACATCATCACTTAATTAGAATACTCAAGTCAATATTTGACTGGAGAGTATGCAGCCTAGGGATAGGGTTTAATAATACTGCAAATTATAAAAGTTATTAGGAGTGAACATTCGGCCAGTTGGGTCGAATCGAACCTGAATTCTTTGGAACCGAAATCGAAACGGAGAGCTGAACCTGAGGGTTGATAGGTTCTTCCGGGCCCTTCCAGATTGGGCAGGATTAGGCTTTTGGGTGCCTGGAGGCTGGAGCTTTCCGTTGTTTCAAAAAAGTAAAAAAAAAAAAAAAAAAAAAAAAAAATACGTCCATATATTGTACATGTAATTTCAAGGTTTTTACATTCAAATTTTTTTTACACTCAGATTTAAAAAAAAAAAAAAGCTTTTATAGTGATAAAATTTTCCATTGTTTTTAAATAAAATTTCAAAGTTAGTTACTGCATTAGCAAATAATAATATCCTAGCAGCAGTATTACATAAATTACCCAGAGCTGTCTAAAAGCTATTACATTCATTACTACATATTTACATTCAGACATTGTAGTATTGTACTGTCTGTCTTAACTCCCAAAGTTGTTCGAGGATGTTCCCTTTCCTTCTTCTTTGAGGCCAAGGGGAATCTTCAAACTCACTCCTTTCATGTGTTTGGATACGACAAAGAAAATGAACAGAAAAAAAATGGTTCTCCCAAAAAAGAAAAGAAAAATGGAGCAGAATGATTTTTTCACTTATCCCATGAATTTATTTTTTATCTTTAATTATTTACTTTTTCTTCAAATATTTTCGGCCATTCCAAACAACAGAAAAAGAAAATTAATAGAAACTATAATTTTTCAAAAAATATAATTTTCCATAGAAGAGAGAGAGATGAATTAGCATAGTTTATTTCTAAAGACACATCAAAAATTGTTCAGGACATTCAATTACTTGGTGCTAGTCTAGACTTAAGTAATTTTTATTCAAGATAATTCAAATTTACTATGGAATGTCCACACCCCCTCTCTCCCAACCCAAATTCTAATCCTAATCCCAATTCCATTTCCAACCCCAACCCCAACGGCGGTGGCGGGTCAAACTCCGGGAGCTCTGACGCATGGCCAACCTCTACTTCCTCCTCACCGCCCTCCTCTTCCTCACCCCCGTCTCCCCCTTCTCCTCCGCCTCCATGATCGTCCCCCTCATCTTCATCGTCGGCCTCTCCATGTCCAAGGAGGCCCTCAAGGACGGGCGACGCTTCATGCAGGACGTCAACGTCAACGTCCGCAAGGTCATCGCCCACAGGAGCGACGGCCTCTTTGCCTATTGCCACTGGCAGTAGCTTTGCGTCGACGGCGTCGTCAAGGTCGACAAGGACCGCTTCTTCCCCGCCGACCTCCTCTTCATCTCCTCCTACGACGACGACGACATCTTCTACATCAAGACCACCAACCTCGACGGAGAAACCAACCTCAAGCTCAAGCGTTCTCTCGAGGCCACCCTCCCGCTCGACGACGACGCCGCCGTCCTCAACGACTTCTTCGCCACCGTCCTCTTATCTGTTGCTCGTCGTCGAGGACTGTCAAAAAATAATAGAAAGGATTGTCAATTTTTTTAACAGTCATAAAAAAAATTTGGACAACCACAAGTAAAAAATTTCGATGACAAATTTGTAAATAAAAACAAAATAAATTGGACTATCCTGAACAACTTTTGATATGTCTTTAAAATTAACCTTAGCTTATCATAGAAAAATGCATAACTTTATACCCATGCAAAAGCGATGCGAAAATTTGAAACATGTTTCTCGGTACAAGTAAATCAAGACCAACAAATGATCTTTGATATTTGTTGCCTACAAAGATTAGACAGACTACAATATTACAACTTTTTTTTAAGCTTTGCACGGTCTGGAAACAGAACTAAGATCATATTAGCAATAAAAGAATTGGAACAAATGATTTTCTTCAAAAGTTCAGTAATATATGCATCAATGAAGAACAATGCATACGGTTCTGCAGCATCTGTCATTCATTCAATAGGCTACAAGTCTGAGGGGCGCGTGGGTGGCGGACGGGCGGGCGGGCGGGCGGACGGTCTCAGAATCGAGCCACGGTCCGGATGATGCAGCCTCTATCTGTCATTCATTCACCGCGGCATACCACCAATCGGAAATAGGTTCAGACTTGAGCCCAAAAGTCAGCATGTTTTGTCCGTGTGATTAAATCTGGACGCCCAGAACTAATGATGGAAACATTTTAGAATTTTTCTAAACCCTAAATTATGTTTTTTAACCTATTTAAGGTGGTTGTCAACAAGAAGCTCAAGAGATTCTGGAAGCAAGTCCATATAAATCTAAGAAAAAAGTTCGTACTTTGCACTTAGGTCTCGTCATTCGAGATAGTCTGAAGGAAACATCTGTTCGAGCAGTTGTCTAGTTCGTTCTGGAAAATCATCACAGGGTTGATGAGTGATTGCATTGTGTATCTCCTACTTCTTTTTTGATATTTGTGAGGGATTAAACTTAGGAACAAAATGTTCAACATATATTGTAATCAATCTTGTATTGTTGAGATATATAGATTGAAATTTGTCCAGGTGATATAGTCATCAAATATATAATGTATTTGTTCTATCTTGTGCGAAACAGGAGTTTGTTATCTTCAGATGGATTGACATCGCTTTCATGAAGTTTTGGGCCAAACAGTTTCTTGATGGACAGTTAATTTTGTTTCTTACTTGCATGAGTTTAAACTACTTAACCAAAATGTTGGTCAACCTACCAGTCAACTGATTGTCCACTCTTTAGATTTATCACTTTATATATAACATGACCGTCCATAACTACATTTGGAACAGATAAAACATTGATAAAGACTTTATCATATGAACCTGATTCTTGACTTAAAAAAAAAAAAACATCCCATAAATCATGTTTGCTCACCGAGACCATCTATACTGTTACTGAACACCATTTTCACCATGACCTTGGGGATAATGTAGCTTGATATATATATGGCTGGCTATTTTGCAAGAACCTCAGGTGAGTTATTCATCAAGAAGAAAGGCCTAGCCCAAGCCAACCTACCTGCCACTTTCTCATATATTGATTGTTCTCACAACTGTTCAAAGAAAATTCTTAACCCATCATATAGATATACACAAAATTACTGCAATATTTCTCATCTGGGTAATCCGTAAAATGCTTCGTGAGTATAAATTTACATACATATGCTTCAATTATCCATACAAATTACCAGGAAATCAAATATTCCTTGATCCAGAAAAAGAAAATTTGGAAGGAGATTTGACAACTTATGAGAATCGAATAGGTCAATAAACTGTGTGTGTGTGTGTGTGTGTGTGTGTGAGAGAGAGAGAGAGAGAGAGAGCGCGCTAAAAGTCCTAACATATCCAATTAAAAAGTTTGGATTCTGAAATTTTATTTTTGGTTATTATTATTATTATTTTTCCATTATAACCTCTTTTCCAACGTGTGTGTGGGGGATTTAGGGTTCAGTCTTTTCAATTGGACATATTAGGACTTAAACTCTAAACTGATATAAAATCAAGGATTTGAACGCTAATTACCTCTCTTTTTTTTCTTTTTTTTTTTGTGTATGTGTGTTGGTGGTGGGAGAAGAGACTTGAGGTCCCATGAACATTGAGAAATTAGCGCATTTGGGTCCTAAAAGATATCCAGTTTCAAGTTTGAGTTATGAGATAACGGTTGACCCGACTAACCAAAATCTACTAATAAATATTTTAAGATTAAGTAGACTTGGTCCCAGAAACATTATTATCCTTCTTGAGTTCTGAATCAATTTATTTATTAACAGATTTTGGAGGTCAATATGGATCAACCGTTATCTAAGAACTCAAATTCTAAATTGCTATACAAAGGGATATGTTTGGAACATGTCCTTACCAACATCAAACATTAATAGATATCATATTCCTGCACATAAAATAAATAGGTTTGGAACATTGACTAGATTGCACTTTTTAAAGATGCAAATACATACAAGATATAAGCCTTTGTGGAAAGTGCAATTATAAATTTGAACTAATACATAACTCTTTACCACAATCTCTTTATGAAAGCTCTTGGAGAAAATACATGAATTTGATACAGGTGAGCATCAAAGTGCTCAGACCCCAGGCGTTTGAGGGACTTGAATACAGTTTAGCCTATAGCCTAACACGCATCCTTCTTGATGCTAGGGATATAAGAAAAATTCAAAAAAATTGACATATCAACAACAAAAACTACAAATGCCATGGAGGGACTAAAGAGGGGCAGAGACGGCAATTTTGCTGTTGATTATGTAATTTCAGCAGAATTTCTATCCTCTAAATCAAATAAAAATATACATTAGAACAAAGTGACATGAGCATATTTTATGTTAATAAAAAAATATAATGTAAAATGAATTGTGCACATCACATAAACAGCACTGTTCAAGTCTGAGAATAGTGATACAGCAAACAGGGTTTGCCTGCTCAAAATATTCCATCCTATACACAATATCATACAAATTTGTAATCCAAAAATATAAATAAAAACTAGAAATGGGGAACAGATGGGGGCGCCCTCCAGCAATCTGTATTCTTTCTCTATCTACACATCGGCATTTTCTTCTATTGATGCACTGGAAAATGAAGAAATGTAGAAGAAGAAAATTCTCGGCACAATATTTGATAACACTTGACGCACCGGAACCATCACTCATAATCGTTCTTGAGGGTCTACGTGGAAGAAGAAAAACAATCTGACAAGCAGTATCCCTGTTTTTCACCCCCATCATTGATGTATGGTTGTTCCATTTACCTTGGTGCAGAGGCAAGAGCAATCAGGATCATCCAGACCCCTCTTGACAAGCCGTTTGTCACGGTTGATCATCAGCTTTATGAGGGGGACTTTGGAAGAAACTTGGCGCCATATCTCATTCACTGTCCCATTTGGATGGTCATATTCGAAGTAATGTTTCACCTGAGTTAGAAAAGAATTAGGAAGCCACCCAAGAAATACACTAGGAGGAAAAAAATGACAACATTCCTTTACTACATTCTAGTTTATTCATCAAGGATTGCACTAAAATGGTTCTCTGGAGATGGATCATTTTCCGAATAACACCCCTAAATTAGCTAATCAAAGTTTTTGCATAAGTTGTTACCATGATGAGTCAACCGAGATTTAGATGATTTCTTGCAATATATATATATATATATATATATGTGGGTAAACGGGATATGAGCCATAGTGCTCATATGACCAATAGGAATAGAGTATACTAGTGCACGTGTGTGCACATGGAGATATAGGAGTATTCCTATTGGTCCACATGTGCATGGCTCATGTAGAAATATGAACACTATGGCTCATACCCCGTTTACTATATATATATATATATATATATATATATATATATATATATAACACAACTTTACGAAGCAGATTAGTTTCAAAACAGAGAGCAAGATGGGTAGCTAACTAATCTCTATGAAGAAGAAAAAATGGTTTACAATGGCACTCAAGGGTCTTATTTATAGTCTCAGGGAGGGCTCTACAAGATAGGAATAACACAAACAAGACCAAATATGTAAGATGTGACTGAAAAATCGCATATGTTCTTGAAAATTTGCTTGCACTCGATGTCGATCAGGCCGCTCCTTGTTTCTTTGTTGGATCTCTGCTACGCACACGCTTGATCCCTTCCAAGAAATGTTGAGCTTTTACCACTTCCCCTTCTCCTTTGGTATTTTGCGGTGTAGAGCTAATAGTGATTTCCTGTGTACACGTAGTACTTTCTTGTTAGGATCATTTATTTTAATTGGAATGTTTCTTATCATCCTCTATGTGGTTGATCATGATTATTGCTTGTGTTATTGACTCTAGGGGAGAATGAACTCAGTAACCCGACCAAGTGCTAGAACTCATGCCTATGATCTTGGTAATTGGACACGAATACCGTATTCGTGCTGATACAAGCATTGCCTGATATTGTTCATGATCTGTGCACCGATGTGCGACATACCGTGTTACATGTTAAGTGATTTATATTTGGGTTATACATCGAGAATGCCTCCAAATTCCTGAACGCGTGATACTATAAATATACTTTCCCCAACCACGGGCATGACATGCGAGTTAAGTACCAAAGCGGGGCTAGGATATTGATTTATTGAATGTTGCATACACGCTTGGGTGAATCCAGATTAAACTTTCATGGATTTGTATCTAGCGTGCCCGTACCTTGTACGACATCTTAAGAAAAATTCTCATGTGGCCACGTCTTGAGATTTCAAAACAATATAGAGTTAATTAAGCAACTAAAAGTGGTAGTAACATTGGGAGGAAACAGTATCCCGAGATCATCTAACGAACCTTCCTACATAGATTCATTCTAAGTGCATTGTGGACTGACCACCACAGATAATGTATATCATCCGCCTTAGTGGAGTGCAGTATCTGACCTATTATAAATAATGTCGAGCCATTATTTCACTATAGGAACTTTAGAACCGCTAATACCGTGATCTAGAGCAATGGTCCTACGGGAAACTAGTGCAATTCGTGAAGTGCATGTGTAATCATTTTATTTGGCTCGATTAGCTCATGTTTGGCAATGGCGTGATCTGAGGATACCTATTATGTATTATTCTGAGATAACCTCAGACTCCACAATTAGCAAACCATACAAGTGATTGGCCGATCTTATTAATTGGACTTGATTGTGATTGTATTATTCTGTTAGTGGCCTGGGGAAATGGACTATCATAGTGTGATGGATTCAACCATTGTCCTTGTTTGTTTGTTGGGTTGGGCATTTGTGCTAGGATATGCCATGGACTTAAGTTACGACACAGAACCTATATTATTAGATATTTATTGCTTGGGTTTTTGTTTCTCAATTTCGTGCTTTCTTTGTGGTACTTGCTATTTGGGATCTAACCCTACTGGTTTTGTATGGCCGGTTTCGAGCCAGCACCTGAGGATCCAACATACTTTCCTCCAACTCATGGTGCGTACCAGGAACATGGTCGCCGAGGATAACAAGTGGGTTTTCTTCTTCCCTGCTCGTCATTGTACATTTTATCTTTTGGACGTTTAGCCACCGGCACCTGTTAGCCGGCACGTCTGGACATTTAGTTTCCTTACATGATTGTATTAAATCAGACTGCAGCTGATCACTATCATGTACTTTTGATATTCCACCAGCTTTTTATTTTGTACAGCTGGTCTCCAGAACAACTTGAGAAAGCGTTTGGGACGCCTTATTGCTTTATTATATATGCTCTATGATTAGTGTTTCTTATTTGATTGATTGAGACATAGATGTTCGTGAGACCTTAAGTGACCTGATTGTAGCATCCACCCCCCTTGTCTAGTTACAGCTGTGATCGTCGTATGATGTATAGTACCTTGTACGGGGTAGTTGACCGTGTCCGTCTTCGTATTTTGGTACTGGAACGTAACAATGGACCACCTCCATACATCACCTTCACCTCGTCAATGTAACGTCTGGTGATTATGAAGCGTAGTTTGCACTAGCGATTTACTATTTTTTTCACGTCCTTCCTTATCCAACCCAGTGGATATAGATGTCGATGATGCGTCGTCGTCAAGCCCAGTCTCTACACAAGGTTTGCATAGATGAGGTTCTTCTAGCTTCATGTGTCAACAATGGCTCCAATTATCTCATTCTTCACCTAGAAATTGACGGTGAAGAGCGCTTTTGCAGCTTCTTATTCGGCTAACGACCTCGGGCCTAACACCTTCAACATTACCATTAGCACTAGACTTGTGTTCATACTACGAATCAAATCAAGCCGTTCAGCTTCTCCGTCACCTCGATTGTCGCCACGTGCTTAGTGTTGTTCTTCTCCTTTAGTCTTTTCGACATTAGCTCCGGTTGGATCTTCCAGTATTGTGCCTTCGAATGATCTTAGATCTTGCAATGTTCAAAATACATGTCATTTTTGGAGGAGGAAGAGGGAGAGTTCACAATACATGTCATTTTTGGAGGAAGAGGGAGTGTTCACAATACAATGTCATTTTTGGAGAGGAAAGGGAGAGTTGTCATACAACATTTCTTGATCCTCATTTGATGTGACTTGAAAGATCGTTCATTTGCCCCATCTCGAGAGCCTTCGAGCCTTTGGGCTTGTTCTTCTTCTCGATCATCATCGCAATGGTGCTGGCACTAGAGATATAAAGAAGAAAGAAAAGAATAAATTATGAGGCAGGTTTTTACTAATTTTTGGATGATTACAATGGCCCCTCACTGGTCCTATTTATAGCCTCGAGAGGCTCTACAAGATAGGAACAACAAACAAGGAGAAAAAAATTTGTAAGATGTGGTTGAAAAATCGTGTTTCTTACAACCACCGCAGAGTTCCCACGATCTTGCTGGATAAACTGAATTTAATCAGTTTAATCTACCACGATTTGGTTGTAACAGCCAACCAAATCTGGTACCAAGCGAAAAGATCTCAAACAAAAGATCCTACCAGATCATGAATAGCTTAGATCATGCAAGTATTTCACTCTTGATATAAATCATACCCCTTTTTGAAGCTGACGATGATGTTATGTGAGCAAGAGGCAATCTAGTTATGTAAAACTGGATAACCAAGCCATTGGCTTTCTTCAATGGCTCAGAAGGAAATCATAGAAGATATCACATGAATCATACTGCCCAAAATGGTCTTCCTGATTCCAAAGGAGTCAGAGAAGTGTAGTTCTCGTGAAAAATATACATTTTGACAATTATTATAGATAATTCCATGGAGAGAGAAAGAAGATATAATTGAAGAAGAGAATGATTTAAACATCTAAAAGCTCAATAATGGAAGGAGTTAAAAGGGGCTATAAAGTTCCATTGTCAAGGAGCTGACAGCTTATCAACTATGATCATGCAGATATAGTGTATGATAATCTTTTGAAATAGTGGTGCATGTATGAATAATGTATTTGTATTTCTAGTAGATGGCGTAAAGGGCAAGTAGATCAAGACTGTGTGGAAAATTGTTACTCATGCCTATATTATGTAAAGTGAAATCAAAACTGACTTATAAGAATGATTATAAGATGAAAGAAATCCATCCATTTTCACTTTCATTTTACGTTTTTGTATAGGGTACGTGGTCAACTTGATTGATTCGTAGACAATCAAGGATGCTTAAATTATGATGAAAGATGTCGATCATTGAATGGATTGACATGGATAGGAATCATGAAGAATCTAAATAGCAGGAAATTGCATTGCTTATAAACCATACTGAATGCTATATGACCTGATGGCGGCAGTATTTTTTCTTCCAATTTCCACGTTCAACATCACATCCTTGTTATGCATGATACCATAATAATAAAGATCTAATTCTATGAGTGCACTATCTGAACAAAGAAAGTATATAAAAAGATAAAATAGTAAGCAAAATATCCGTACATGTTTGAGTTCTCGCTGATAGTTCAGAATCATCTCCGTACTTATTCCCCTGAGTAATGAAGTCAAGTATCCTGGCTGTACAGCAGTATCTGTATCTACAAATATCGCAATCTTCTTATAGTCAATGACATCTTCAAAGGGTAACTCAATATAGTCGCTCACTATCACCGGAACACATAAACTAATAATTGCATCGAACAGCCTACAAGCAGAAGGTGTATCTCCTGCCGGATGTAGGCAAAATTTGGATGAATGCATGCCTTGTGATGCCATTCGCCTACCCACCCTCGATTGTGCACCGTGCTTAATTATAACGTCCTTCTCATTCTCAAGTATCTGGAAAAGAGTATCACGAACTTTTCCTCCCTACATTACAAATTTTAGTAGATAATTATATATTCAGAAGCAAAAGAATCATCAGAGGGAAATATATCAATGAAAAGGTTTAAAATGTATAAAATATTGCATGACTATCTACTTTACTATCAAGGGAAGTTGTGGCATCCACTTGTGGACATCATGAACTTTTCCAAGGAAAAGAGATGTTAGAAATACTGTAAAAATTTGAAACTTGCATCACGTAATTAGAAAAACAAATGACTATAAAGCATCTAGGAGCAATTGGAAAAGCTACTGAAACCATGTGGAATTCTCAAATGGTAAAAGTAGAGTTGTCAATTATAAGATTGAATAACTAAGATGAATCTAACCCATAGAGGATTATCACTTATTGACTTGCAAACTCACAGGAGGTTCTTCTAAAAACCTTTCAGTAGCACGGCTTTGAGAAGACAATTGAAGTTTGGAGTTGTGTACACACTCTTCTGGACAGTGATACGTTCCCCAATGGACCGTGTTGGTTTTTCCCCCTCATAGTTTAGAAGGATTAGTGTCTTATGTATCTAGTGTGCACTACTCTCTGTCAGAACATAATGTATAAAACATTATTTGGTCATCATCTTGGATGAATATGTTTTGGATACTAGCATATTGTGAATGTACCGGATTCGTGGTAAGAAGAATGTATGATCTATGTCAGTAACTTTGTGTATTTGAGATATTAAAAAGTACTTTCCTATTGATTCAAGAATTTAATCGGACAATATTTAAGGAGTATTGATCACCTACAGTATTATCATCCTTGGGACTCAAACCACCTTGGTTCATAGGTCGTGCAAGTTGTGCTATTTGAGTTTAAACTACTAGTGTGCAACATAAACTAAAGGAGGAAGTAAATCCATGGCAGAAGGTGATTATAGATGTAAAGTTATGAGTCATGACATTGTTAGGCCATCGGCAAGTCAAAGCCGATCTATTGTTATGTATTTGCGTAAGTATCATATTGTAGGCTGAGCATAGTGAACAGCCGAAAAAACTGGATATAGTTCAAACATGCAAATGTGGGCTTTTGGAAAGACCCCTGAAACTTTACTCACCATGCTCCGTCAAAATGAACAATTGTGAAGAACTCTAATAGAATGGGTAGTATGCTTTCTCAGGACTACATGTACAAATTTTGGTTAGTCATGTTTTTCCTTAGTAAATTGCACACTAACTGGCCCCATCAAATTATAAAGTTCTGTGGTCACAACTGGTGATGTTACTTTAAATTGTCTAAGCTACAACATATACCCATGGTATATAAAAGGTTTGCTTTTTAAGCATAGTTCGCAATCCCTGTACCGAAACCAACCGACCAAAACCACTGAAACCGTCGTGAAAGGGTCAATTAAGCTATGTTATTCGGACTCTTCACTTAAAAAGAAGTACCCGTGTCGACCCGATAAGACATAGGTATGGTATGAGATCCGTATCCGATCCTCCATGGTGACAATCGGATCATTCATGGTGACAATTGGGAGACTGGTAGTGAAGTTGATAGTTTATTTTAATGTGGTAGTGAAGTAGATAGTTTATTTTAATATGGTAGACTGGTAGTAAAGTAGTAGGAGAGCAGAAGGAACTGTCTCTTAGGGACTTATTCAACTAGCTCAGTAAAGTTTGCTACTAGTTTATAATTATATGTCGTCTTTTTATGAAATCTTAGTCATATTCCCGTACCCGTATCCAAATTTTGGATCATTTTTAGCCAAGTCCGTGTGTCCTTCAATTATGAGTTTGAATGACCTGACTCTTGGATATGTACCTATACCCGACACCCGTACCCAAGTCCAGGTAACATAGCAATTAAGAAGGGTCCGATACCTATTTCGGTACTGCGAACCATGTTTTTAAGTTTAGACTATACCTACCTGCAAAGAAAGTCGGGATAAGAAAGATGGACAATGATCTTGTAGAAATTGGATCCCATTTCTCTAAGATTCTATATTAGTACTGAACCAAACACAAACACTAACACTAACACTAACACAGCCTTAGAATAAGCTGACGAGGATAAAATACTACTTTGTGATTTGGGTGGTAATCAGGTAAGACATAGGAAATACTCTATTTACCTCGAAAGGAATATTTTTCATCACAAAATTGACCTCTTTTAAACCACATTTGCAAGTCGTGTTTGGGGCACTTGTATATTGAATTCTGCAAAGTCACGACATATTTTATCCCCCAGCTGTTAAGGGACAAAAGTAGCATGTGTTGTCTTTTGCCAGGGTCATTCTCCTCAAGTAGAATGAGAGGACGAAGAGGAGCTTAAAAAGATGAATTTCCTGGGAGAAAACAGGAGCCAAATTAGTTATTTTCATCTTTTAACTTTGAACCTGTCTAGTGTAATACCTGGTACTGCTTCGTGATATTAGCATTAACTGATTCTAATTGGATAGTGTAAAAAGTTTCAGAAACTCCTTGGCAGCAAACTATAACATCACAATGAGACTGACAAAGATCATATATGGTGCTTATCCACCAAAGACCATTATGAATGAGGTACCTAAACAACTGGTTTTTGGCAGTAAAAATTCTCCTCTGTGGTTGTGGGATGTCTAGCTTTTCTCAGGAGGCAGATTTGAATTTGCCTTTGCGGGCAGGTCATAGACCCTATTGAGTACAAGATGACGAGGCTAGATTGTGCATCATGGGATGGGAGATGGTGAAACAATGGAAAAAGTTAGTTGAACACGTATTAGGGTGTCATTAGGTGCTTGTATCAATGTTTGGGTACGTGTATAGCGACTGTGGAAGGAGATCCAGTATCTTGTAGTTAAAAATTTGTGGTGAGACGAGAGTACTGTTGAACATGCTACATAAGAGGCAACAATGATGATGAACTGACATGAAATCTGGTGGTATCTAGCACTCTATCATAACAAATAACGAAAGAAAAATAGGCTTCATGGTTGTCTATTTATGAATGACAAGCACACCTAGATAATTCAATCTCCATATCTCAAGTCCAACATGAATGGAATTATAGAACCTTTTCTTCCTCTGGAAAGACAATTCCATGAAGAGAGAGACTTCTGCCTATATTCCCAGAGATCCAGAGACAATGTTACATAGAGATTTCTCTCTCTGAGTTTGGTAAGTGATTCAAGCAGGAGGGCACGGTTGCAGGTTCAATTGTAATAAAAGGATAACTTAAACTCCTGCTTGGGCATGTCTAGGCTGTTGCTTGGATGTGCCGCGAGAGATGAGAAGGCTCGAAAGAGTCGGCGAACCAAGGTCTACAACTATAATACAAAACAGTCATAAGTTATCCAAAGGATAATTTCACCCAATCATGACATCCTGGGATCAAAACACCTCTATAAGATATCAGTTGCTCAGCCAGGACAACACTAACCATTGATATCAATCATAGCATCTTCATTATAAGAATAGATAATGATCTTGTCCAGCACCCACACATTTATCAAGACTTACCTCCAACACCAGCAAAGAAGGGCCACATGTAAGAGGCTAAGAGGTGCAAAAGAGGAAAGAGAAGTTCAAAGACTTGAGGGACAAGGCTTTCACCTATTTAAGTTTTGGCTCCACCGAGAATTTGGAAATTCTTATTGCTCCTTGTTAGGATAAGGCGAACAACACCTAAAAGTAGGAATGATCTTGTCAGGTGGACATCAATACCGAACCAATAATCATGCAAGTAGGTCTAAAAGTATGAAAAACTGTTGAAATCTACGATATCCTGCTTGTTGGGTCTTTTTGTTCTAGTGATTTTGTTTGCTAAAAAATTGGATCTGAAATGATGAATGCTTTAGCAAGTACCTTGTGACACAGATTATAAGGTATGAAAAAGATTGTATTCAATCAACAACCTTTAAGTGTTAACTCTTAGAATATTATCTGCTCCTTTGAGAATTGTATCAAGAAAGGATGACCTGAACATAAAAAATTAAAGCGACTGAAAGATTTTCCATTTCGATAGTTAAAAGGGAGATGAATATTGATAAAGTTCTGGAGAAAAGCCTGTTAAACACATATGAAGAAAACTATATAATAGTAGGATAATAAGCATGTGCTCTAACTTCTAACACTGTACTTAGAATCCTCAAATTTTCCTAACTCCCTCATAGTCATGGAACCATTTAGTTCCATCGGAAATATGTTTGTTAACTGAAGTTATTAGCTGACAGAGATCAGATTTTAAAGAGCCTACTCTCAATGCTACTTCTGAATGAAAAAGCTCTGCCTGAAACATTACCTCCTTGCGGTAGCGATTGCCCATAAAGAAGATCAATGACTGCCTATTCCCTACCCCAACCTCTCCATTATATGAATTGATTCGATGTGAATACGGCAAGATCACATCCTTCACCAATGATGCCTGATCTCCCTTCAATCTCCCAAAATCTGAAACCAATAGAACACCATTCCTCACCCTGTCAATCACTTTATACAAAGCATTTGGATCTTGGGCTATAAACACATGATCCCTCCCATTATTCCTCTTCCAGTACTCACTCCTCTCCAACCACTCCATCAGTTCCTCCTGCAATCATACTATCCAAGTTCAGCATTTAAGAGCGATTCAGTAAAGAGTTGAACTTTGGAACATAGGAAATAGAACAAACCTTCAATTATTGACAATAATTAAGAAAATAAGGCACATAATTAAGGAACCCAGAAACAAGCATGAGGACACAAGAACCATGAAAATATAACCTTTGCATTGTGAATCCCAGATACCTAGAAGTGATAGTTTTCGGTATTTAGGATCAATTATTCATCGTGATGGAGAGACTGAGAAGGATGTCATGCATAGAATTAAAATATGATGGTTAAAATGGAAGAGTACTTCTTAAGCACTTTGTGATAGCAAGATACCTTAGAAGTTTAAAGAAAATTCTACAATATTGTTATAAAACCAACAATGCCTTATGGAGCAGAGTGTTGGACAAGTAAGAAACAACATGTCTAGAAAATTAGTGTAGCTAAAATGAGAATGCTAAGATAGATGAGTAACAATATATTAAAACATGAGATAAGAAATGAATCACTTTTTATTGGCATTGGAAACACATCACATTATGGCAAGGTAACGTTTCACAATTTAATGAATCTTCACCAAAGCTAGCCATCAATAACATCCCTTCCCGTCTCAGCTTATCCACCACTACCTTCATCACCAGCACCAGCAGCATAGACGATAGCTTCATAGGTAGCTTTGCTAGTCGGTTCAGTAGCAGTCGCAGGAGAAGTGGAGTCGGTTGATGCAGTAGCAGTATATCCTACTACCCGTTTTCTCACCCGATCGAGATATCCTCCGTTTCGTCCAAGAAATATTGTATTGATTAAACCAAAAATAGAAAGTTCGAAACAATTGGAACTTTTTCGAATATTGGATGCAGTTACTAATTCATGATCTGGCATGTACAGAATGAAAACTTCATTCTCGATTCTACGAGAAATTTTATGAAAGCGTTTCATTTGCTTCTCTTCCATGGAAGTTTTATTTTTCCAGAATGTATCCTCATTTTTGGCCTAATTCTTCTTCTGATGATCGATTCGGATCCGCGGGATGGAAGCGGAGAGTGGTGCATAAATAGGTGATAGGAACTGGGAAGCCTCGTTGTGATCTAAGCTTTTCCATCCTCTATACCGAAACAAAGGATTATCGCCGATAACGGCCAATCAATATGCCGGAGGAAAATGGATGCCCTTTACAACATACGGAACTTGAATGTTACCAACTCCCAAACAAACCCGTGAAGTGATTAGAGATAGACCAGATAAGATAGAGGTGTCGCATAGCCGATCGACTTTTCTTCTCCCTCCCTGGTCGAGGGTAGACCTACCCTTCGGTTCTGCCCGAAAGCAGCCTTCTTTTTTGAACATATTTCTAAAGAAATTGAAGAAGTAAAAATGCAATTGTTTGGAGTTCTAAGAGTTTGCAAAGAAATAATAAAACGGTTTCTAAAAGTTTCAAAAGAAAAAACAATGTGGGTCATGAAACTAGTTATAAACCTAATAATGAAGGAATTAAAAAATGTAATAAACTCCATTTTTTTATTTAAACCGAGGGGGGGTATGAATTAAATGAGAACATGGGAAGTTAGAGGTGGCGTCAATTGAGGACAAGATAAGAGAAAATCGTCTCAAGTGATCACAGACCAATATATGCTCCGTAAGGAGGAGCAATTAGATAGCACTTAGAGCAGTTAAGACTAGAGGTAGGCCTCAACGAACACGAATTGAAATTTTAAAGAAGGATATGATAAGAGTTTCAGATAGCTCATGACTTTCATCAAATTTTCTTCCAATGATTCATCAGAATTAAAAAATTCAGCTAGCTCATGACTAAATCTACAAGTCATCAAAGATTCTTCCAATAATTCACCATCATCAGCCCAACCTTCTTCCATCAGAACGGGGCCGGCTATGGAGCATAAGAAAGTTCCATATAAGATTTGATAGAGTTTCATGATTGGGTGTCGACCTGACATCAACTTTCCATCTTCGTGCCAAATTCCTAAGCAAGGTAGCTATTCATCAAAATAAAATTTTCCACACCAAAAGAAAATATTTCATCTAGCTCATGACTAAATCTGCCAAGTATCGAATATTCTTCCAATTATTCATCAAAATATAAAAATTCTACATCAAAAGTAAATATTTCAGCCAGCTCATGACTAAATCTGCCCAACTCATTGAATGATTCTTCCAATTATTCATCAAAATAAAAAAAAGATTCTACACCAAAAGTAAATGTTTCAGCTAGCTCATGACTAAATCTGCCCAAGTCATCGAAGATTCTTCCAATATTCATCAACGAACAAAATTTCTACATCAAAAGTAAATATTTCAGCTAGCAATGGCTATATCTGCCCAAGTCATCGAAAATTCTTCCAATTATTCATCTAAGTAAAATTTTCCACATCGAAGTAAGAAAATTCGTCAAGCTCATCACTAAATCTTCCAAAAAAATTGAAGATGCTTCCAATTATTCATCAAAATACATTTTAAAACTAAAATTCAAAAGTAAATTTTCAGCTAGCTGAGGACTGAATCTGCCCAGATCATGGAAAATTCTTTCAATTATTCATGACAAATTAAAATTTTCAACATCAAAATTAAAATTTTCATTGAGCTCATAACTAAATATGCCCCAAACATAGAAAATTCTTCCTATTAATCATCAAAACTAGAACTTTCTACATCAAAATACAACTTTCAGCTAGATCACTTCTATAATTCTGCCAAAACCATGTGAAATTCTTCTAATTATTCACCAAAGTGGAGGAAAAAAAAGGTCAACACCAAACCTAAATTTTCAGATAGCTCATATGTCTGCCATATCATCAAAATCTCTGCCAATTATTCATCAAACTCAATATTTCAATATCTAAAATTTCATGTAGCTCATGACTAATCGGATTGTATTCGTAGCTAGATTTCATCCTAATTTCGCTCGATTGTGAAATCACTTATAATCGGGTGTCGTCAAATTTTGAGATTCTAAAATCGACGGAAATCGAGTGTAGTCAAACCGAAATCTTGATTCACGGATTTGTGAATCACTGAAATCCAACAGAAATCTTTCAAATTGGGTGTAGTAAAAAATGACGATTTTCAAACCAAGAAAAAATTGGGTGTAGTGAGAAATCGTGTGGATTTCACGTCGATTTCGATTTGGGCTGATTTGAGCCTGATTTAAGGCTCATGTATGTATTTTTTTCGCCAGTCAAAATCAAACAAAACTTGTCCCACTCTTTACTCTTTCCATTTGGAATTTTCACTTACATGGCTGAGGTATATTAACTTAGAGCTCCTATTTAGTGCGCAACCAGGAAGGACACTCCGAAAATCAGTGGTGCTATGTCAAAAACATGTATATTTCCAAAATATGGAGTCTTCTTTGTAGCAATGTCCATATTATGTCATGTTGCATACAAACATGCAATTCAATCTATTGATTTCTATGTTCAAAAAATTTAATTCAAATTAATATTGCAATAAACTTAATGACCATGTGCATATGGCATAGGTGATGCACCACTTTGCTAGTGTTGGTACTAGCGATGTATATATACCTTATTTGTCCTATTTTACGTGACACCAAGGTTAAAGAGACGATCCCAACTAAACACACTGTGGAAAACTGTTATGTCAGAATTCACTCTTGACAAATACGTTAAGAGAGACTTGATTCTAATGAGTTGTATGTGATGTCAGAATTCACTCTTCATTATTACGTTAAGAGACTTGATTCTAATGAGTTGTATGTGATGTCAGAATTCACTCTTCATAAATATGTCAAGAGATTTGATTCTAATCAATGTAGTCAAAGGCGCGCCTTACTCCTAGGCGCAGGGACAACGTCTCAGGGTACTCCAGGCGGGGCGCAATTCTTAAGGCACACCTAAGGCGCACATTTTTCGAGCGCCTTCGAATAACTAAGACGAGCCTTGGAATAACTAAGAAGCGCCTTGAAAATCTTGTGAAAAAATAACATGTTTAGACTATTTTTTAAACTGTTGTACTGTTTTTCGACTGTTGTACTTTTTTTTTACTGTTTTCTCTCTCACTCAATTCAAAGTGATTGCAACATAGACATGGGGGAATTTGAAGCACACATGTTTATCAATGTAGAAATCCGATGTGAATATATATATATATAATTTTTGCGTCTCGCGTCGCTCGGACTCGCGCCTTAAGTGCGCCTTGCGCCTCGGACGATTTGGACCCTTTGCGCCTCGAGTGCACCTTGCGCCTTTGAGTACCTTGATTCTAATGAGTTATATGATACATGATTGTATTGGTGTTGTCGATGGAACTCACATCCCTGCAACGGTGCCAATGGAAGATGCACAAGGTATCGCAACCGGCATGTATTTACGTCGGATAGTGTATTGGCAGCTTGCAACTTCAATCTCAAATTTATCTATGTGATTAGTGGGTGGGATGGATCTGCTCATGATTCCAAAGATTTGAGTGTTGCGTTAATTAAGAAACTAGTAAGACGACATGGTTGTTGGACTTTATTTTGTTTAATATTCTTATCTAAATATCAGAAATTGAGAATTCAAACATGATTAAATCAGTCATCCAAATTTTAGTTTGGAAATCAGAACGATCAGGAGTGATATAAGGCAAATCAGGATGAAACCGGGATGAAATCAGGACAGACAATAAAATCAGGGAAAAAATAAAGTTTTTAAGCAATCAGGCAAATCAGTTATACATCAAAATCATCAAGGACTCTTAACAGTTATACATCAAAATCAAAACTTTCAACATCCACACTAAATTTTCACGCAGCTAATGACTAAATCTGCTCAAGCTATCAAATAATGTTGCAAAAAAGAATCAGAAATTTGACGAAACCACGGAAGATTCTTCCATTAACTCATCAAAAATCAAAACTTTGATCCCTCTCATGACTACATACTGCCACCAACTCATCAGAAACATTGACTCACCTGCATCTGTTCATCATTATATCCCCCGTCCATCTCCTCCTCCCCCTCGGCCGGCCGGACCGGCTTGACGTTCAGGCTCAGCGACGAGAAGAACGGCACGTAGAACAAGTCCGCCTCCTCCGGGTCGGCCGTCCTCTCGACCGGCGATCCGGACCGGTCGGCCCGGCCCAGGTCCTCGAGCAGCGCCCACTCCGCCGAGTGCTGGTGCCCCGGGTACTTGACCACCTCAGACCGCCGTGCCGCCGCGTAGCTCTCCACCACCCCTCTGGTGAACTTCTTCGGGAGGTCGTAGGCGTAGATCTTCGGGACTCTAGGGTTAGGGTTGGGGCTAGGGTTAGGGTTTGTAGTTGACGAGAGGAAGACGTAGAGGAAGAGGATGGAGAGGGAGAGGAGGAGAAGGAAGTAGTGGCGCATTTTTAGGGTTAGGGTTCGTGATTTGAGGGAGATGACAGAGGAGGAGGAGGTGGTGGCGGGTTTTCTTGGCCGGGCGGCGGTTCGCTCGGACATGGCGATTCGGCAGTTTGTTTGTTTGTTTGGCCTACGGCAGTTGTGGGTGTAATGGAGGCAAATATTATGTATTTACAGGTAAAGAGCAAAAAAATTACTACTTAGATATGGTTTATGTCGTTAACGGTAGTGGTGCTACTCAGTCGGACTAAACCTCGAGGATCGGATAAATCCCGTTAATAGGTTAGTTAGGATTGAAGATACGGACTCGAATTCGAATTAAAATATTTGAACCCGATCAAAAATCGTATATATGACAAACGTGATATAAGCTATAGGTTCATATTTCTACATGAGCTATGCATACGTTGACCAATAGGAATGAATTTCTACATGTGCACCCATGTGCACTAGTACACTACACTCCTATTGGTCCACATATGCATCGGTTCATATAGAAATATGAGTCTATGGCTCATATTCCTTTTTTTCATATATATTTCTATACGAGTCATGAACATGTGGACCAATAGAAATTGATTTCTAAATTCCATGTGCACTGTACACTCCATTCATATTGGTCCACATGTGCATTGGCTCATGTAGAAATATGAACATATGGTTCTTATCCTTTTTTTTATATATAGGATAAACGGGATATGAGCCATAGTGCTCATTTTCTTAAATGAGCCATGCACATGTGGACCAATAGGAATAGAGTGTACTAGTGCACATGGGTGCACATGGAATATAGGAGTCTATTCCTATTGGTCCACATGTGCTTCACATATGCATGGCCCGTTTAAGAAAATGAGCACTATGGCTCATATCCCGTTTACCCATATATATATATATATATATATATATATTGTAAACCCCCTGATTTTTCAGGAATTTTTTAAAATTAAATTCTCATATTTTTCTGGAATTTTCTATAATTTTTTGTAATTAAAAACCTAGGTATTTTATATTTAAATAATTTTTAAATGATGTTAAATAATATTAAAATATTATAAAAATAATATTTTATGGTGTAAAATGAAAAAGTAGACATAGAGTAATTTTTCGGAAATTTATTGGACCCCGGAAGCATTTTTAAAGCCCTAAAAACCAATGTATAATTAAACCAAAATGAACCCTGAAATAAATCCGGTTTATTTCAAATAAACCAACCCGAACCAAACCGGACCGGTTTAACTAAACCCAAATCCTTATTGGGTCGGATCCGGGCCCAAAACCCAGACCCAAAACCCGCTAGACCCGACCCGCATTCATTGCTTATTGGATCGGGTCGGATCCCCAACCGCCCGACCCGACCCGTCACCGACCCGACCCGACCCGGGTGAACAGTGCCCAGCCCCTCTCTCTTCCCCAAAACCCCTCGCCTCCCCTCGCCGGCCGACCCGCCGCCGCTCGGCCTCCCCGCTCCCGTAACCGCTGCCTCTGCCCCTTCACCTCCCCGCACCGGCCGTCCGCCGACCTCCTCTCTCTCTCCTATAAAATCCCCTCTCCGCCTGGCCTCCTCCTCCTACTCCCCTGCCTCCTCCTCGTCACCGACTCCCGGCCACCCGACCACCACCTCCACTCCCGGAGCCTCCGCCCTCAGCCCGCAGCACCCGGCCGCCCCGCCTTCACTCCAGCGCCGATGCCGCCCTTGCCCTCCAGCAGCAGCCCGAGCCTCCGCCTCCGTCTCCGTCTGCCCCGACCAGCCCCCTCCGCCTCCGGCTGAACCTCTGCGCCCCGAGCCACCTTCCTCCGGCCAGCCCCCAGCAGCCCTAGCCCCGGCCGCCCCGAGTCGCCTTCCTCCGGCGAATCCACCCAGCAGCACGCGGACACGACAGCCCGGACACAGGATACAGCACAATGTCGTGTCGACACGCGGACACGAGAAATCCTCGGTTCACGGAGCCCTGTTCTGGTAACCCATTTTCTCTCCTCGTTGACCTATTTTCGGTTACGTCAGTTGTGATGCGTAGGCTGTGTGACCCCCTCGATGCTTGTGCAACCCGCTCGGTGCGTCGCGTCCTGTGGCGATCGCAAACCGCGATCCAAAAACAGGAAAAAATAACTCCCTGTTTCACCCCAGAACTGAGTGCGCCCCGCCAAACGGGACGACTTGGTCGCGTGTTGTCTTCACCGAAACGTGTGCGCCGTCGATACGGACGTACGGGATTTCGCAGAAGTTGATTTGGATGTGCGTGCACACCGAAATCAACGCGTATCCGCCGACAACGTCCCGTATCCGTCCGTTCTGGAACGTGTCGTAACTTTGTGTACATATGTCGGATCGAAACGAAACTTGCGCCATCGTACTCGTAGCAATACGCTGGTCATGTGACCCAAGTTTGGTTCAATTCTGAGAACGTTGACAAAATCGCGTATCGTGGGCCCCACGGCTCCACTTGACGGGCGATTTTGTGAACAGCTCATCGGAATCCAGATCTGGAAGTTCCGTTGGGTTCGTATCATCGTTCCTGACTTGTTGACACTAAGTTGGATGAATTTGGAGATCTTTGTTCCTGACACATTTTTCGGTGCAAAGCGGCCTACATGTGGACCCCGCTTGGACCTAAAAATGTCATTTTTTGCCCCTGTGTCCAAATTGGACTCAAGGACAGGCATTTCTAGCTATTTGATATTTTCTGGATCTGATGGTGATGTCTATTTCAGCAACCGGAGAACTGCCTGCAAATCCCGCTGAGGTCAGAGCTACAGTTGGAGACAGAACCCCAAGCAAGTGTAACTTGCCAAATCCTGCAGTTTTTGTTACTTATTTTCTTGACATATATATTTGTTGTACATGCTTAAACCTAGGACCATGTGACTTACTTAGCGTCCGATTAATAGTCGGGTGCCAACACCGTACGCGGGGTTGTGTAAGGTCACCTAGAGATGGATATCGTGACCCTTTACATTCTCGTACTTGCCATATCAAGTACGTTATACCCAGGACACCTGACACTAATCATGAAACAGAATCTTCCTGAAATATTCAAGATGATTCTTTATAGGATACAGGAATCATGACATAGACATTATCATGCTTAGATTTTATTCTGACTTATTGCATTAGTTTGATCTTGCATGACATGGACATGAGATATTATGAAACTGTGGCGTGAGATTACATTGGGTGGGGAGAGATTTACCATACAAAAGGCTGAATATATATATATATATATATATATATATATATATATATATATATATATATATATAAAATACTTTAATGGATGTGCCTTAGACTCTGACACAGAGCTTTGGTACCGTACTGGCCCTTCGAGAAAATACTGCTATGGGTTTCTCCGACACCGATCTTGTAGTAGTCTCAACCCGAGTATGACTAAAACTCTCAACTTGCATATCACTTAGCTGGTTATTTATTTACCTTATTATTTCATTTATTGCTGCACTGCATTTATTTTGGCATGAGTTATCTTGTACCTTGCTATGTCCCCTGAGGACCTGGATTTGGATTATGTCCCCAGGATTAGCAGAGGATATCTATCCTGAGGTGTACGGAACAGGAGCACTTCTCGGAACAGTACCTGACCCTGAGGACGAGGTGATTACTGAGGATTTTTCCTGAACAACTGCTTCTCTATGCTCAGTTTTAAATGGCAAATAAACTCTTTTATTCTTGTTTAAATGAACAATTGTAACAGACTTAATATCGGGTTGTTCCCCGATTTTATTTACCTGTGACTGGATGATGTTTATTTTCTTTTGCTGATATTGCTGTATTCATTTCTGTGGATGAGATTAGTAGACCCTGATTATTGTTATACAGCTTAAGTATGCCCCGATGGATCCATTAAATTGGGTTTGTCCATCGGTGTGTGCTGCTGGCCATTGCCACGTGTCTAGTCCCTCGATATTTTGGGACTGGGGCGTGACATAGTTTTTGTGGTGGCCCATGCAGGTCAACGACTAAATTGTTCGGTTTCAACTTAGGGACCGAGCAAGCCTGCAATAAAAATAGGATAAGTTATTAGGATCTCATCCACTTGCTTGAATCGTTCTTGATATCTATATCGTATTCTAATTAATTTTTGACTTGCATCTTGCCTTGATTCCTGTGCGCCTCTTATAGTTTATTTTTGATGCAGAGCAATGGATCCGAGAACTGGCGACGAGAATCCTTTAGGTACACCGCACGATGCTGTGGTTACCAACGATAAAAGAGTAACACCGGAGAATATAGGACAATCTTCTCAAAGCGATCAAGCAGCCCAGCATAATTCAAGGTTTCGGCGTGATGACATCCCACCTACGCCGTAGTTCATTCCACCAATGCCTGTATTCCCACAAGGGCAGCCTATTGACGGGCAACAGATATTCCAAATGATCTACGCAATGATGCAAGCCCAGCAATAAGTCCAACACGAGGCTCAACGTTGGGAGGCTGATTACTTGAGGAACAGCCTAGTAAATGCACTGGAGCAGGCCAACCTACCAGCTCGACGGCCAACGATGGGATCTATCACCGATTTCCGCCAGCTGAAGCCCCGTACCTTCTCAGGCAAGGAGGAGCCCACAGAAGTTCATGAATGGCTCACCAATACTCAACATCAATTAGAAGCAGCTGAGCTTCCTCGGGAACGTTGGATGACTGCCGTCAGAATGCAATTGACGGGCAATGCACATCACTGGTGGCTATCTGAGGAGAGACGGCTCGGACCAGACCGAGTCACTTGGGAGTACTCGTAGCAATACGCTGGTCATGTGACCCAAGTTTGGTTCAATTCTGAGAACGTTGACAAAATCGCGTATCGTGGGCCCCACGGCTCCACTTGACGGGCGATTTTGTGAACAGCTCATCGGAATCCAGATCTGGAAGTTCCGTTGGGTTCGTATCATCGTTCCTGACTTGTTGACACTAAGTTGGATGAATTTGGAGATCTTTGTTCCTGACACATTTTTCGGTGCAAAGCGGCCTACATGTGGACCCCGCTTGGACCTAAAAATGTCATTTTTTGCCCCTGTGTCCAAATTGGACTCAAGGACAGGCGTTTCTAGCTATTTGATATTTTCTGGATCTGATGGTGATGTCTATTTCAGCAACCGGAGAACTGCCTGCAAATCCCGCTGAGGTCAGAGCTACAGTTGGAGACAGAACCCCAAGCAAGTGTAACTTGCCAAATCCTGCAGTTTTTGTTACTTATTTTCTTGACATATATATTTGTTGTACATGCTTAAACCTAGGACCATGTGACTTACTTAGCGTCCGATTAATAGTCGGGTGCCAACACCGTACGCGGGGTTGTGTAAGGTCACCTAGAGATGGATATCGTGACCCTTTACATTCTCGTACTTGCCATATCAAGTACGTTATACCCAGGACACCTGACACTAATCATGAAACAGAATCTTCCTGAAATATTCAAGATGATTCTTTATAGGATACAGGAATCATGACATAGACATTATCATGCTTAGATTTTATTCTGACTTATTGTATTAGTTTGATCTTGCATGACATGGACATGAGATATTATGAAACTGTGGCGTGAGATTACATTGGGTGGGGAGAGATTTACCATACAAAAGGCTGAATATATATATATATATATATATATATATATATATATATATATAAAATACTTTAATGGATGTGCCTTAGACTCTGACACAGAGCTTTGGTACCGTACTGGCCCTTCGAGAAAATACTGCTATGGGTTTCTCCGACACCGATCTTGTAGTAGTCTCAACCCGAGTATGACTAAAACTCTCAACTTGCATATCACTTAGCTGGTTATTTATTTACCTTATTATTTCATTTATTGCTGCACTGCATTTATTTTGGCATGAGTTATCTTGTACCTTGCTATGTCCCCTAAGGACCTGGATTTGGATTATGTCCCCAGGATTAGCAGAGGATATCTATCCTGAGGTGTACGGAACAGGAGCACTTCTCGGAACAGTACCTGACCCTGAGGACGAGGTGATTACTGAGGATTTTTCCTGAACAACTGCTTCTCTATGCTCAGTTTTAAATGGCAAATAAACTCTTTTATTCTTGTTTAAATGAACAATTGTAACAGACTTAATATCGGGTTGTTCCCCGATTTTATTTACCTGTGACTGGATGATGTTTATTTTCTTTTGCTGATATTGCTGTATTCATTTCTGTGGATGAGATTAGTAGACCCTGATTATTGTTATACAGCTTAAGTATGCCCCGATGGATCCATTAAATTGGGTTTGTCCATCGGTGTGTGCTGCTGGCCATTGTCACGTGTCTAGTCCCTCGATATTTTGGGACTGGGGCGTGACATAGTTTTTGTGGTGGCCCATGCAGGTCAACGACTAAATTGTTCGGTTTCAACTTAGGGACCGAGCAAGCCTGCAATAAAAATAGGATAAGTTATTAGGATCTCATCCACTTGCTTGAATCGTTCTTGATATCTATATCGTATTCTAATTAATTTTTGACTTGCATCTTGCCTTGATTCCTGTGCGCCTCTTATAGTTTATTTTTGATGCAGAGCAATGGATCCGAGAACTGGCGACGAGAATCCTTTAGGTACACCGCACGATGCTGTGGTTACCAACGATAAAAGAGTAACACCGGAGAATATAGGACAATCTTCTCAAAGCGATCAAGCAGCCCAGCATAATTCAAGGTTTCGGCGTGATGACATCCCACCTACGCCGTAGTTCATTCCACCAATGCCTGTATTCCCACAAGGGCAGCCTATTGACGGGCAACAGATATTCCAAATGATCTACGCAATGATGCAAGCCCAGCAATAAGTCCAACACGAGGCTCAACGTTGGGAGGCTGATTACTTGAGGAACAGCCTAGTAAATGCACTGGAGCAGGCCAACCTACCAGCTCGACGGCCAACGACGGGATCTATCACCGATTTCCGCCAGCTGAAGCCCCGTACCTTCTCAGGCAAGGAGGAGCCCACAGAAGTTCATGAATGGCTCACCAATACTCAACATCAATTAGAAGCAGCTGAGCTTCCTCGGGAACGTTGGATGACTGCCATCAGAATGCAATTGACGGGCAATGCACATCACTGGTGGCTATCTGAGGAGAGACGGCTCGGACCAGACCGAGTCACTTGGGAGGAGTTCTCCAGACTCTTTCAAGAGATGTACATTCCAGCTATCGCTCGATCAGAACTGCGGGAAAAGTTCAATTGCCTCATTCAGGATACTATGACGGTAGAAGAGTACAACGCAGAATTCATTCGTCTGAGTCGCTTTGCCCCTACCTTGATCCCGACAGAAGAAGAAAAGGCTGAGAAGTTCTTTGATGGGCTAAACTTTGAGCTACAAAGAATGATCGGATCCGTCGCACCTACTTCGTATACGGACGTCCTTGCTACAGCTCGACGTATGGAGCGTGTCATCAGACGAGAATCCAACCTGAAGATGCCTTCCACATCAGCACCAACTAGAGCATCGAATGGAGAAGCTGCCAAGAAACCTCATCTGCATCAAGCACCACAGGGAGCTGCATCCAAATCCCTAACTCTTCCTACTTGTCACTACTGCGGCAAGATAGGCCATGTTGAGAAGGAGTGTAGACGTAAATTCGGACTATGCTTAGGTTGCGGATCCAGACAGCATGCAGTGAGGGACTGCCCTGAGCGTAGAGAAGGAGCACCAAGGGCAAACCAACAAGCTCTACCAGCACCAGGAGGGTATCAACCAAGGCCACCCTTGGCACCTCAAGCAGCACCCTTCTAGCAGGTCCAGCAACAGCAGAGGGCACCACCTCAAGGATGCGGACAAGCTTTTGCTATGACTTTGGAGGACGCTCAGACTCTTGGAGTAGCTAATGCGCGTAAGTTTTTTTAGTTTTCTGTTTCTAGTATTACTTTAGTTCGTGCCTGCTGGTTCGTGACCTTAGACTTAACCTGATAAGTTTTAACTTGCTAATAATAGATAACCTATTGATAACCTAGAATATTTTATAATTGTTTATCTAATATGTTTTTTAAAGGATAACCTGGTTTTCTAAAAAAACTGTAGTTTTCTAGATTTTCTTTCTTCTGAAATTTCATAACTTCCATTGCTTAGGGAAATGATTTTCCCTATGTGTTTTTAAACCATCAACCTTGACTTTTCTTAATCGTGATGTGCATCGAACAATATTTGCAGCCGTGTCATCTCTGTTGACCGGTTATTCTTTGATTGCAAGGACGCAATCCTTTTAAGGGGGTAGATTGTAAACCCCCTGATTTTTCAGGAATTTTTTAAAATTAAATTCTCATATTTTTCTGAAATTTACTGGAATTTTTTGTAATTAAAAACCTAGATATTTTATATTTAAATGATTTTTAAATGATGTTAAATAATATGAAAATATTATAAAAATAATATTTTATGGTGTAAAACGAAAAACTGGACATAGGGTAATTTTTTGGAAATTTATTGGACCCCGGAAGCATTTTTAAAGCCCTAAAAACCAATGTATAATTAAACCAAAATGAACCCTGAAATAAACCCGATTTATTTTAAATAAACCAACCCGAACCAAACCGGACCGGTTTAACTAAACCCAAATCCTTATTGGGTCGGATCCGGGCCCAAAACCTAGACCCGAAACCCGCTAGACTCGACCCGCATTCATTGCTTATTGGATCGGGTCGGATTCCCAACCGCCCGACCCGTCACCGACCCGACCCGGGTGAACAGTGCCCAGCCCCTCTCTCTTCCCCAAAACCCCTCGCCTGTAACGCCCCGCAACCGCTCGGAGCGTTACGCTGAGTCGGACTGAATAAATCAAATGCTGGTTACATTTGAAATGTCGGATTTCGGGAAGAAGAATTAATCGAGTTGGTTTCAATGTGCAGATGGCTAGCGGGATAATGGAAATCAGGTGTTCGTTCAGAACAGTACTGAATAGCTGGATGGAAACGATAATGCCGTCTTCCTTAGTCCGATCGGTCGGATAATTTGGAGAGCACGGCCTGCTCGTACGGTCATACCAGTTGAGTAGATCGCGCTTGCATCGGACCACGGGTTCAAGGGATTGGCCGTATCGGCAGGACAGGATGCCTAACGGATTCAAACAATGTGAGTGGGCTCTTTTCCTTCTCCTCTACTCCTTCATGCCTAATAATATGGAAAACACGTAAAGGCTTGAACACTTGGGCTGAAACATCGGGAAGCACTACACTGAGGCGTGCATAGAGTGTGCGTCGTTGGCTTGGTAGAATTGTGGCTTGAATGATTTACGCGTTGGATAGTTGGTGCGATAGTTGGATTATACGTTTGAGGCGATTGGTTGGATACTTGGGATTTTGCTTGGACGGTTGGAAATATACAAGTTGGAATGATACATTGAGGCAAATGGGAATATCGAGAATAGCGAGAATTTGGGCGAGCGAGCGTGCATCCGTGCACGAATATCACTGGGTCGCTTTATCTTGCAAAGCGAGCAGTTGTGGTTCGAAACCGAACAACTGCATCAGCGAGGTATGGTGCCGCTTGATGGGGCATTGTGCCACGAATGGGGCATTGTGCCACTGAGACGGCATTGTGCCATGGGATTGCTTTGAGCATGGGTGTTGCACCATTTCAGAATACATTGCTGTAAAGCGGCAATATGAAACACTGGGTATTTTTGGTGCCTTGGGATATATATATTGAGGTCGAGATTTGGAATCCTTGGGAATATGTTGAAAGAATGGTTATGGATACTTCGGTTGGGTTTATCGATGGAACGAGTCTAGGATCGCTTGGTGGGGCGAGAATGTTCGATCCTCTCGTCATACCTACGTGTGTCTGCATGTCACGGACAACTTGTGCAAAGGTTTGGCACTTTCCCCGAAACGGTTTTTATCCGGGGCACTGGAGCCGTTTCGATCCGGAGGGAAACATTCGATTCGCATTCAGTTGCGATGCATTACGGGACCTCCAGCGGGGCTTGCTACCCGGGCTGATAGGGCGCGCCGTAATGCTTGAGATATGTCCTGTATGGCTCTGCCAGTGACTTCATATAGATAAGAGTTGGCTTGCTTTTCTTTTGTTAGTTTGGCTTTCGTGTAGGCGCGGCCACCTTGCCTCGGCAAGAGTGTGCACTCGAGAGTGGGATATATATAAACTTTGGTTAAAGATGGATATTGAGGCGAGACTGATGGTTCGATATGTTATCGTGCAAGCGATGACATTGAGTTAGACGGGTCGGCTATATATAAACTGCTTGTCGTTTGGTTTGAGAATGAATGCTTGCATGCTTAAACTGCTTTACTGCTTTCCTTAACATGTCATCCATATGCCATGAAACGAATCTAGGATTTAACTAGAAAGATCACCATATAACTGTGTGCATTCACTATTTTACTTAGTGTCGGCTTAGACGAGTGGGTTACCCCGCTCACCAGTACGGTTGTGTACTGACCCACGTTTGTGGGCAATATTTCAGGTACACAGGCGTAGGGTCGCTGCTTGGATATACGGGACAAGATGTATGAACTGTAAGTACCTTTGTGGGCTAGAGAAAGAGCAAGAGTTATTTCATCGTCTCCGTGGCATCGCCTTTGTGGCATTGACTCGGGGCATCTCATTTGGACCCTATCGTGAGCTTCGCTGCGTATACTCTGATGTGTGCTTGGTACACAATTGGTTTTCGCTGTAACTTGGTTGTTTCGATGATAACTTTCGTGTTTAACAACATCGCCTTGTACGAGCGCAACTCCAGGCTCGTACGGCATCACGTCCCGAATAGAACGATTGTCCCGCGGGAGAGCTGCAACGTGGTGATTTCACGTTCAGCGGGGACTATTGGGCTTGCGGGAGTTTGGGGCGTGACAGATTGGTATCAGAGCGCCCGGTTCATTTCTTCGGACTTGGTCCTTCGTTTCATCACAAACTCAAAAATCGCTTTCGTGTGTCGTTAGCTCTTGACTCTACTCGGTGCCGCATCGGATGTTTCATGCAATAAGTCTAATTATTGCTGGTTTTGGCTGCATTTTATTTCTTGGTTGGGTTGCCTTGGTTGGTTTTCGTAGGATCGCTTAGCCTCGTTAGGCGTTGTTGTATTCGTGCAGCAAGTTGGTTGGCGTTGTTGCATTTGTGCAACAAGTATGGGCTTTCGTTGGGTTGGCTTGGCTTATCGTTCTGGAGTTTCTGATTGCCTCAATGGATCAGTTGGTTGGCATACGAGATTTGGTTATGCGGCATGTTTTGGGTAGAAACATTCGATGAGAATGGATCCTTGCACGAGTTGCTCGTCAAGTGATTGTGTTGGATAGAAGTTAGAATTTCGACTGTGGCGCATCGGTTGGGCAGATTTGAGTTGGCTTAAGAAATATCAGATAAGTTGGCATGAGTTGCTCGTACAATAAAGGTGTGGAACCGTTGGGTATTGGGTTGGACTACTTGGAATATAATCGTTGCACGATTGCTTGTGTTGCGAAAGTATCAGACGGTTTGAGAATAGCTGGGAGCAGTGAGAATGGAACATAGCACGAGTTGCCTAACGAGATTGATGGTTAAAGAATCGGCTAAGTTTTTGTGTCAGACTTAAGATGGGAATGGCATGATCACACCTAAGGGATGGTTCGAACGGATCTCGGATTCGTGAAAGGAAACGTAATGTGAGTAGCGACTTGATTCAAAGTGGTATATGGGATCAAACGTGTTAAGCAAGGCATTGAAAATATGTTGGTTGAACATCTATGGGAATTGCCTGAACGGACTCGGATAACGAATACAAGTCGGTTGGTGCAAATCGACTGAGTTGGAAAGAATGAAAATGGAGCAAGCGAATATTGAGTTATGATTCGACAGAACCACCTCGGAATAGTCGGTTTGGGATAGACGCTTGTTGACGCAGATTTCGCACGAGGGCAACTATATTTCTAAGTGGTATATAGTGCAATAGAATTTGACTCGGGTATCCTTCGATACATTAGACTTGAGAACTCAAGGACGGAATCGTGCTAATGGAAGTATCGTTGGGCTTAAGAGATGGATGAGATCGGAACGAACATTTGGGTTATGCTTGAGCAAAGCGATGGGATTATCGGAAGGATAGCGAGCACAAACTACGATTTTGGGCAACACATTTGAGCTGTTGGTTGAGCAAAGAAACACGATATTGGTCTGGAGGGACAATGAGATGGATTCACACAAACTTGAAGGATTTTGGATATTGCTGCTCGAGAAGTCGACTCAGGTTTAGCGAAAATAGAATTTTGGGCAAGATGGTGCAACGATGGTAGACGGATTCTCCGGAAAGACGTGGACGGATTGTGGCAACAACGGAAGGCAAAGATTTTAGCGGACAGACTTTTAAAGATAGCTAAAGGTGGGAGCAACGTCGGAACGAATCACTGTGCTGCTCGAGTAAGTTGGAAGTGCAAGGTGGGACGTGGCAAACGGATGTAAATTTGGGCAAGTCTTGGGTTTTGAGAATCATTGCAATTTGTAGTGCGAGAATCGAACATGCAATTCGGAAATTTGATGGATTCAGGGCAGAGCGACGGATTGATGGTAGACGGTTTCAACGAGCACATTGCTCGGATTCGGGAGTTCGCTCGGATGGGATGGTTGGAATTTTGATTCGGATTTGCAGATGAGATATAGCATGGTTTATAGTAACTGTCCATCGTGATGATTACAATTATCGAGCGTAGCTTCGGGACAGCTGACCCTAAGCGACATTGCCCGTCGAATCGGATATGAATATGGTAGACCCATAGAACGACCCTTGAGGCAGCGTATTTGGGAATGCGTCGAGGGCAGATGTGAGCAATGATTTTTGGCTTATTGACTGAGTGTTGGATTTGAGAGATCCTTGGGATAGCCTTCAGCTGAAGATGCAGCCGGAAGATCGAAGCGATGGTGGAGGTAGCCTAGTCAACTGATGAGATTCAGAGTCACAGATTTTTGTAGATGGCATCGCCTCTGACTCATCGTGCTCTGGAAGGGAATAGCATTTATATGAATGGACGACTGTGGCGGCTCGTTCAAATCAAATCTTTGCGAATACTGGAAGGGACAGATGTGCCTCAGATTTACAAGATGTCTCGGAACTTAGTCTGGGAAGCGTGCTCGTTCGGAAGGCGAAGGTGATATCCTATGCTTCGAGGCAGTGGAAGCAGCGCGAAGAACTATTTCATGCGCAACCTAAGAATTGTGGCGAGTGTGTCCACATTGAAATCGTGGCGACACAAATCCCTTTGGCGTGGCGGCGAGATCTTCGTGGATCACACGAACCTCAATATAGATGTTCACCCTGTGAGATATTGAGATGGCAGAAAATGTGTTGGACTGAGCTGATCTAAGCAAGTTGATATTTGGGTAAGTCGCATAGCTGGGGTAGATCAGTTGAGATGATCGTTTGGTGCATGAGATATATTTCGAGATATTGCTAGTACTGATTTTCAGAAATAGTTGGATGGATTGAGTTGGAACACGAACTGATTGAGTCGGTGGAAAATCTGCATAATTGAGAATAGTTCTCAAGTGAATGTGTTGGAATGGGAATTGTGTTTGGTTCAATTGGGAGCAAAGCAAATGGACGCCGCGAACATAAAGATATCCTTGTAACTTGTTCAAATTTGCTATCGCATAGTTCGGCTGAAATGCATGTATTTTAGGGACGCCTTAAATACGTGTACGATCCAAAACTAAGCGATACGAGAAATTCGTGTTGAGCTGCAAGGAGGATGTGGGAATTCGTGAAAATTTATTCGAGCGTTCAGCAGAACGAGATGTTGTGTCAGAAATAGTGAATATGTGAGTTGCTTAGAGCAGATCCATGGAATTGGATTGTGGCATGCTAGTAAGGAATGAGTACCAGCACGGTTCGTGGACGAACCTGATTCTAAGTGGTATATTATGTAACGCCCCGCAACCGCTCGGAGCGTTACGCTGAGTCGGACTGAATAAATCAAATGCTGGTTACATTTGAAATGTCGGATTTTGGGAAGAAGAATTAATCGAGTTGGTTTCAATGTGCAGATGGCTAGCGGGATAATGGAAATCAGGTGTTCGTTCAGAACAGTACTGAATAGCTAGATGGAAACGATAATGCCGTCTTCCTTAGTCCGATCGGTCGGATGATTTGGAGAACACGGCCTGCTCGCACGGTCATACCAGTTGAGTAGATCGCGCTTGCATCGGACCACGGGTTCAAGGGATTGGCCGTATCGGCAGAACAGGATGCCTAACGGATTCAAACAATGTGAGTGGGCTCTTTCCCTTCTCCTCTACTCCTTCATGCCTAATAATATGGAAAACACGTAAAGGCTTGAACACTTGGGCTGAAACATCGGGAAGCACTACACTGAGGCGTGCATAGAGTGTGCGTCGTTGGCTTGGTAGAATTGTGGCTTGAATAATTTACGCGTTGGATAGTTGGTGCGATAGTTGGATTATACGTTTGAGGCGATTGGTTGGATACTTGGGATTTTGCTTGGACGGTTGGAAATATACAAGTTGGAATGATACATTGAGGCAAATGGGAATATCGAGAATAGCGGGAATTTGGGCGAGCGAGCGTACATCCGTGCACGAATATCACTGGGTCGCTTTGTCTTGCAAAGCGAGCAGTTGTGGTTCAAAACCGAACAACTGCATCAGCGAGGTATGGTGCCGCTTGATGGGGCATTGTGCCACGAATGGGGCATTATGCCACTGAGACGGCATTGTGCCATGGGATTGCTTTGAGCATGGGTGTTGCACCATTTCAGAATACATTGCTGTAAAGCGGCAATGTGAAACACTGGGTATTTTTGGTGCCTTGGGATATATATATTGAGGTCGAGATTTGGAATCCTTGGGAATATGTTGAAAGAATGGTTATGGATACTTCGGTTGGGTTTATCGATGGAACGAGTCTAGGATCGCTTGGTGGGGCGAGAATGTTCGATCCTCTCGTCATACCTACGTGTGTCTGCATGTCACGGACAACTTGTGCAAAGGTTTGGCACTTTCCCCGAAACGGTTTTTATCCGGGGCACTGGAGCCGTTTCGATCCGGAGGGAAACATTCGATTCGCATTCAGTTGCGATGCATTGCGGGACCTCCAGCGGGGCTTGCTACCCGGGCTGATAGGGCGCGCCGTAATGCTTGAGATATGTCCTGTATGGCTCTGCCAGTGACTTCATATAGATAAGAGTTGGCTTGCTTTTCTTTTGTTGGTTTGGCTTTCGTGTAGGCGCGGCCACCTTGCCTCGGCAAGAGTGTGCACTCGAGAGTGGGATATATATAAACTTTGGTTAAAGATGGATATTGAGGCGAGACTGATGGTTCGATATGTTATCGTGCAAGCGATGACATTGAGTTATACGGGTCGGCTATATATAAACTGCTTGTCGTTTGGTTTGAGAATGAATGCTTGCATGCTTAAACTGCTTTACTGCTTTCCTTAACATGTCATCCATATGCCATGAAACGAATCTAGGATTTAACTAGAAAGATCACCATATAACTGTGTGCATTCACTATTTTACTTAGTGTCGGCTTAGACGAGTGGGTTACCCCGCTCACCAGTACGGTTGTGTACTGACCCACGTTTGTGGGCAATATTTCAGGTACACAGGCGTAGTGGCGCTGCTTGGATATACGGGACAAGATGTATGAACTGTAAGTACCTTTGTGGGCTAGAGAAAGAGCAAGAGTTATTTCATCGTCTCCGTGGCATCGCCTTTGTGGCATTGACTCGGGGCATCTCATTTGGACCCTATCGTGAGCTTCGCTGCGTATACTCTGATGTGTGCTTGGTACACAATTGGTTTTCGCTGTAACTTGGTTGTTTCGATGATAACTTTCGTGTTTAACAACATCGCCTTGTACGAGCGCAACTCCAGGCTCGTACGGCATCACGTCCCGAATAGAACGATTGTCCCGCGGGAGAGCTGTAACGTGGTGATTTCACGTTCAGCGGGGACTATTGGGCTTGCGGGAGTTTGGGGCATGACATCGCCTCCCCTCGCCGGCCGACCCGCCGCCGCTCGGCCTTTCCGCTCCCGTAACCGCCGCCTCTGCCCCTTCCCCTCCCCGCACCGGCCATCCGCCGACCTCCTCTCTCTCTCTCCTATAAAATCCCCTCTCCGCCTGGCCTCCTCCTCCTACTCCCCTGCCTCCCCGTCGTACCCGACTCCTGGACACCCGACCACCACCTCCACTCTCGGAGCCTCCACCCTCAGCCCGCAGCACCCGGCCGCCCTGCCTTCACTCCAGCGCCGACGCCGCCCTTGCCCTCCAGCAGCAGCCCGAGCCTCCGCCTCCGCCTCCGTCTGCCCCGACCAACCCCCTCCGCCTCCGGCTGAACCTCTCCGCCCCGAGCCACCTTCCTCTGGCTAGCCCACAGCAGCCCTAGCCCCGGCCGCCCCGAGTCGCCTTCCTCCGGCGAATCCATCCAGCAGCACGCGGACACGACAGCCCGGACACAGGACACAGCACAGTGTCGTGTCGACACGCGGACACGAGAAATCCTTGGTTCACGGAGCCCTGTTCAGGTAACCCGTTCTCTCTCCTCGTTGACCCATTTTCAGTTCCGTCAGTTGTGACGCGTAGGCTGTGTGACCCCCTCGATGCCCGTGCAACCTGCTCGGTGCGTCGCGTCCTGTGGCGATCGCAAACCGCGATCCAAAAACAGGAAAAACATAACTCCCTATTTTACCCGAAACTGAGTGCGCCCCGCCAAACGGGACGACTTGGTCGCGTGCGGTCTTTACTGAAACGTGCGCGCCATCGATACGGACGTGCAGGATTTCGCAGAAGTTGATTTGGATGTACGTGCACACCGGAATCAACGCATATCCGCCGACAACGTCCCATATCCATCCGTTCTGGAATGTGTCATAACTTCGTGTACACACGTCGGATCGAAACAAAACTTGCGCCATCGGACTCGTAGCAATACGCTGGTCATGTGACCCAAGTTTGGTTCGATTCTGAGAACGTTGACAAAATCGCGTATCATGGGCCCCACGGCTCCACTTGACGGACGATTTTGTGAACGGCTCATCGAAATTCAGATCTGAAAGTTCCGTTGGGTTCGTATCATCGTTCCTGACTTGTTGACACTAAGTTGGATGAATTTGGAGACCTTTGTTCCTGACACATTTTTCGGTGCAAAGCGGCCCACATGTGGACCCCGCTTGGACCTAAAAATGTCATTTTTTGCCCCTGTGTCCAAATTGGACTAGAGGATAGGCGTTTCTAGCTATTTGATATTTTCTAGATCTGATGGTGATGTCTATTTCAGCAACCGGAGAACTGCCTGCAAATCCCGCTGAGGTCAGAGCTACAGTTTGAGACAGAACCCCAAGCAAGTATAACTTGCCAAATCCTGTAGTTTTTGTTACTTATTTTCTTGACATATATATTTGTTATACATGCTTAAACCTAGGACCGTGTGACTTACTTAGCGTCCGATTAATAGTCGGGTGCTAACACCGTACGCGGGGTTGTGTAAGGTCACCTAGAGATGGATATCGTAACCCTTTACATTCTCGTACTTGCCATATCAAGTACATTATACCCAGGACACCTGACACTAATCATGAAACAGAATCTTTCTGAAATATTCAAGATGATTCTGTATAGGATACAGGAATCATGACATAGACATTATCATGCTTAGATTTTATTCTGACTTATTGCATTAGTTTGATCTTGCGTGACATGGACATGAGACATTATGAAACTGTGGCGTGAGATTACATTGGGTGGGGAGAGATTTACCATACAAAAGGCAGAATATATATATATAATACTTTAATGGATGTGCCTTAGACTATGACACAGAGCTTTGGTACCGTACTGGCCCTTCGAGAAAATACTGCTATGGGTTTCTCCGACACCAATCCTGTAGTAGTCTCAGCCCGAGTATGACTAAAACTCTCAACTTGCATATCACTTAGCAGGTTATTTATTTACCTTATTGTTTCATTTATTGTTGTACTGCATTTATTTTGGCATGAGTTATCTTGTACCTTGCTATGTCCCCTGAGGACCTGGATCTGGATTATGTCCCCAGGATTAGCAGAGGATATCTATCCTAAGGTGTACGGAACAGGAGCACTTCTCAGAATAGTACCAGACCCTGAGGACGAGGTGATCGCTGAGAATTTTTCCTGAACAACTGCTTCTCTATGCTCAGTTTTAAATGGCAAATAAACTCTTTTATTCTTGTTTAAATGAACAATTGTAACAGACTTAATATCGGGTTGTTCCCTGATTTTATTTATTTGTGACTGGATGATGTTTATTTCCTTTTGTTGATATTGCTGTATTCATTTCTGTGGATGAGATTAGTAGACCCTGATTATTGTTATACAGCTTAAGTATGCCCCGATGGATCCATTAAATTGGGTTTGTCCATCGGTGTGTGCTGTTGGCCATTGCCACGTGTCTAGTCCCTCGATATTTTGGGACTGGGACGTGACATATATATATATATATATATATATATATATATATATATATATATATATATATATATATATATATATATATATATATATATATATATATATATTTCTTAAATAAAAAGTTTAAATCATAAATTTTTCCACCCAAACTCTTCAACTCTTTATCTTAAATATCATTTCAATTTATATTTTGTAATGATTGAGGCACGATTGCTATTTGATTATGTGTTTAATATTACTTTGTTTGAAATTATTTCAAATATCACATTAGATCCCAACAAACCCGATGGACCCGACCCAACCCAAGTCCAACCCGATCCTCTAGGCTTGGTCTTTTCCATATGTTGAACCCGAGGTTAGGTCGGACTTGGACTCGGGCTAGACTTATGATTCATCAAGTCTGGCTACCCAACCTGTCTGAGTTGCACCCCTAGTTAACGGACGTCAAATTAATATGAAATGATAATTATACTCATCTAAATCTAAGGGTAAAGTGCAAAAAAATCTCCTTCCGTTCTCTCCCCCCCTCCCTCTCTCTTCGGTAGCCCCTTTTTTCTTCGACGACGACAGTGCAGCAGCACCAGGAGGCGGAGAGCAGGGGATGAGGGATGGGGGAGGGGAAGCAGCCAACGCAGGTAAAGGGAGAGGATTTGAGTTTTTGTAATTAAAGATCCCTGGATTTAAAAAAATCTCGCATTTTATAGGGTCTGACTATACACACCCCACCCTCTACTTAACACACCCCAAATACTAAACACACACAAATTTAACTAATTTTTAATTACCAAAATCCTAAACACACTCTACTATATTACCATTTTACTCTTTTCAATTTTAACATAATAATCAATTCCTAAACTATCAAAATTTCTAAACACACTTCACCAGGTCCCCCCTCTACACTACCCACCCGGTCCCCTCTCTACAAACCCTAGTCTTCGGCGTAGCTCTCAGATTATTCAACACACTTTTGGCGTGGAGATCTCGGATTGTTCAGCCACCACAGCAATTTCAGAAGAAGAATTCACCCCCATAATGGATGAGAAACCCGTAGAAGATCGATGGGGTGAGTGATTTTAATCATATTTTTTACTTTTTTTTGTTTAAATCGAACACCAAAATTAGTTGAAACGATTCTTTTTTGTTGTTGTGAATCACTGTTTGTGATTCGAACACCATGAAATGTTGTTCAAACCAATTTAAATTGGGAATTTTTTTTGTGTTTTCCCGGACAAGTTCGACCAACCAGGGTCGAACACATTTCGTACCGTTCGACCCACGACAGTCGAACAGAAGGCAAAATGTTCGACCAACCGTGGTCGAACAACAATAAAAATGTTCGGCCCCCTTTGGTCGAACATTTAATTACTCTGTTCGACTACACCTTGTCACGACCCGCACCATGTATAGGGCCACGAGTACGTGGGTACGTCCAGCCTACGCCACAGAATCGGCGGTAGAACGCTGTCTTGGTCTACTAATCTATTTAATATCTCACTCAAAGTATATAAAGTACTGCCATGTCATCTCAATACCAAATAATACTCAATCACATATAAAACTGAAGGAAGATGTACGCACGATATGGAATAGAAAGAATAAGGAGTACAAGTCTCAATACATCACATAACCATCTCCAAACTAAACACAACTCCATATCTCAAACAATAATAAAACCCAATGTCTAAAATAGAAATAACTACTACAAGGTATAGAAATAAAAAAGGCCTCAGTCTCTGGCACTATCCTCGGGTGACACTCCATCTGTCAGTCCATAGTGAGTGGGACACATCCTTTCTAACCATTCATCTGAAAAATATTTTTCAGTCAAGAATGGAGCGAAGTACAACCCAATAGCAGTTCAAATTAATTGATAATGACTATAAACAGAAATAGAGAATATAATACAAGACGAGAAACAATAAACAATATCAACTATGGTAGAAGAACAGGTAAACAATGAACAATGTGGTGAAGAACTGTAACTATGCTAAGTGATTGAAATACTAGATAGATATGTGATCGGCTTGGGTGAACATTGTCGACTTTAAAGTTGGATAAACATTGTCTAAGTTAACATTAAACATTGTCTAGGATTTGATCACATACCTAGCTAACACTTCCCCTTTCCCCCAACTAGTACAATGGATCCAACCATGACACGTTGTGATACAAGATACTCAAGGCCATGTAAACAATAAACCTTGAACACGAAATATTGAACATTGAACATTGAACATTGAACATTGAATATTGAACACGAAACATTGTCTAAGTTAAACATGAATGTTGAACACGAAACATTGTCTAAGTTAAACATTGAGAATACGAGAAACAATGAACAATATGTATATAACATCCCATGACTGATCCATGTGTATACTAGTCCGTGTACCAATGTGTCAAGAGTCATGTAAAATATTTCTAAATTCTTGCATTATAATAATTAGCTATTAATAGAAACTATCAGAGAATATACTCGCCTGTCGTCCAAGCAATGAATGTCAAACTGTGTCCCAACTAGTGTCACACAACCTATATATGAAATATCACATTAATACAGGGTATTGGAATAAATTTAAGTTAAACTAGTCAACATGTAGGTCATAAAGCTATTTCTAAGTTAAACTAATGAAATCTAGGTTGCAAGACTCTAACACTAAGTCACTAAGTCGATACACTATGAAACTAGTCTATACTAGCTAAGCTACGATACTAGAATCTCACAAAAGGGTCGTATCCTAAGATACGCAAGTTTTCTTAATATAAAAATAGGTTTTATATATGTATACGAGTCAAATACTATAATATTATAACAAAACAGTTGAAATATGATACCTTGGCCTTGCACCAATGCGTATCGCACCTAACTCGATACCCAAAGTCAATACCTTGGGTATCGACCCAATACCTTGGAAATACCTTGGTATCCCGAGGTAATCTAAAACTAAACATAATAGATAAACATATATATATATATATATATACCTCAAAACTAATATGCTAACTATAACAATATATATACTAAGTACTTAAAATAGATATCAAAGTAATATCTACCCACTAACTACCATCTGTATACTAACAATACCAACTATCCTATAATATACATATATAGGCTAACAGCTACTAACAACCAACACAAGTATTTAACATATACCTGACTACTACTAATACCTTGATAACTAACTAATTCATTATCCTATATAACCTTACTGACTACTAACCACTACACTCACAAGCTACCCATACCTAATAACTAAACCATATACTTTAACTAACTACCCAAAACCCATACCTTAAACCAATAACCATCAACCCTCTAACTAACTAAATACCCAATACCCATTGTACCAAATACCTGAACTGGTACCAATACTCTGTAGATATTAGACTGAACTTGCTGTTTTAACTGACTGAAACATGTCTGATACTGATGTGCATCTTCTAGCTGAACTGCGGTGGTGCATGTGCTGATACTCTGCTTTCACTGGCTGCTGATACTTCACTGAGCTGCTGTCTTCCCTCAGTGCAATGGCCACATGCCCTCAGTCACTCAGGTGCACGGGTACTGCCTCTCTCATTGCACGAGCAGTGACTCGAGCCTAGCTGATACCACACCCTGTCTGAATTGCCACTGTGCACTGCACGGGGCTCCTCAGTTGGTTGTTGTGGCTCCCCCTAGCTTGCTAATATCCTGAACTGCCTTTGCTACGGGCTGCTACCTGGCTAAGAGTGAAGCTAGCTGCTCATGCTACTTGGCTCGAGGCTGCGCAGTTGCTGAATGTTGCAATATGCTGCACAGTGTGGTTCACCCCGCAGTTACTGATACTGCACTGCATCCTTTTCTGAACTGCTGAATTGGCTACTCAGTGCAGCTGCTCAATGCAATTGCATTGCTGCCTACATAGTGCAGCTAACTGCTGTAGTATTGGCTCGAGCCCTTGTTGTCACTGAAATACCATATTGCTGCAGTGGTACTCCCAAGTTGCTGATTTCCTGCACCTGTGTGCAACGGATACTGAACTGTGCAGTTGGCACACTCCTTAGATGCTAATCTTCCCTGCTGAGCAATGTTCCAGTTGATATTGCATCGATGTGCTGCCCTGCCTTATGCTCACTGCTGCACCTTTCTCTGTTTGTTTGTTGTTGGTTGCTGTAAAGGTTGATGCTGTACTTTGTTGCCTGCAGTGCTGTGGTGGCTGCTAATGTGTGCACGAGTTACAGTGTGCACGAGCTGTGCAAGGCAGCAGCTAGCTCCCTGTATTTGCTGTGATTCTTCTCTGCTGAGCACTGTGCAGTGGATGTTGATACCTTGCTGATAACTGCAGTGATGTTGCTGTTGTAGATGCACTGGATGCATTGCTGCCAATGCAGACCTGTTGAATGCTACATCCCCTCTTACTGCAAATGCTACTATTCTTCAGTTGAGCTGCTACTGCTTTATGCAGTGTACAGTTGTTCTAATCCCGCTGTTGATCTTCAGTTGGAATGATGCACATTGCTGAATGCATGGCTCGAGCTGATGCTGTGCAGTGTCCACTGCCCTACTGATGCTACAATTGATCCCCTCTTTAAGTGCACAACAGTGCACTTGCTCCAGGTCAATTTTCCTCCTTCAACACTTGCTTACAGTCACACACACCTTAGAGAATACATAAACCTCACACTCACACTACCAACACAATGCACTCACAGGCACTTACACATATAACCCTCTATACTATATATATATATCCTCCTTTATATATATACATATACAAATCTATATAAGCATCTATACATATAGTCACTATTATACATAATCACACACACGTACATATATTCAAGTACTCAAGCATACATATATTTATACTTATAGATAGATATATATCACTATCTACTCTAGTATGTATACACACACAGACACACACATATACACTAAACACAATATACACTATTATATGCATGCATATATATATATAAATACCATCTATATATATAATTACACATGCACGCATAGCAAATAGGGCAAAACAACAAACACATGGAGTGCACCGCACCCGTATCACACTTGCTCTATCATACGTGTGCGATACGGCTCCAACACATAAACAAACGCATCCTGGAGGACACGAATAAATCTAATTCATAAATTATGGGCAACACGTATAGTAATTAGTGTGTCTACGTGTCCGTGTCACAATGTGATATGCACAAGGCCCCGTGTCGGAGGAAAACCCCCAAAATCAACTCGTTTCGTCAAATTAACGAGATACGGCCTACACGTATCCAATTGTGGACATGACACTAGTCACAAACAAGCAATCATATGTCAATTTGGTCTAATTGACCCATTGACAAACACAACATGTTCCAATCTCGGAATTTCCTCAAAATTGGTACCAAAATGCATGTAACTTCCACCGTAGGTCTTCGATTGACCCAAAACCAAAATCTATGGGTAGCCTATGCATGTGGGTTGGTTTTTCATGGTAAAATCTTAGATCTAGAGTCTAATAGAAGGGAGAAAACTGAAATGTACCTATTGGGAGATGGATTCCCAATGAAAAGTCTCCAAATGCAAAGTAGCTCCTCTCCTTGTAGATCTTGGCCTCCTCTTCCTTGCTCCTTGCTCCTTGCTCCTTGCTTGTAGATCCTTGATGTAGAGGCCTCAATGATGAATTTAGAAAGAGATTTGTGAAGAATTGGTGGATAATTGATGGAGGAATGGAGGAAAATTGGAAAAGGGAAAAGTAGATCTATAAATTTGGAGAAGAAATAAAATAAGAGCACTCTCTCTCCTCCTAATTATGGCTGGTCATAAACCCCTCTCCAAGCAATGTATAATGTCCCAAATACCCCTTGGAGCCTCTCATGAAGAAATTAATTAAGGGAGAAGGTTCTAGTCTAATGGCTTCACTAATTAAACCAACCTCCTAATCCATGGGCCTAATTAAATGGGCCCAAACTAAACTCATCCAAATGTTGGGTTCATGCATCTAATAAAATAGGTTAGGTCCACTACACAAGTCTAAAATAAATACTATGTCTAATCAAACAATAAATAATTAATTACTCATGCACAATATTAATACAATCCTCCTAAAAATAAATTACCCGTGTAAATTACCAAACTATCCTTAATTGAAAAAGTGAGGGTGACACACCTAGTCGAACAGCTATTACTCTGTTCGACTATACCTGGTCGAACAGAAGACTTCAAGTTCGACCACTTCTGTTCGAACAGTGTTGATCTGTTCATTATTTAGTTTCTTTAATATTTTGTTATCGTATTCCCTCGTTAATTTTTAAGTGTTGATATTTTGAATAAATCTTGCAGGAGTGACATATAGGAGGAGACCTACCGCTTATCGTAGGAGGTGTCGGGCTGAAGAGTTGGGAGCTGAAGGTACGATTCGTCCACAAGCAATAACAGATGCTCCAATTCAAATGAACGATCAATTTGATGATCAAATTTCCAAGCAAGATTTGAACGAACAAGTTGAGTATCAAATTTTTGTGCAAGATTTGAACGAGCAAGTTGAGAATGAACATGAAGAAGAACAAGAAGGGGGAGAAGAGGGTCGAGACGAGGATGTATTGACGGGCCCTTGTCCCGGTGGACCTATAGATCATCGACTTATCCCAAGTTTCAAGACTCATGTGGCTTTCAAAATTTGGCATGGGATTGAGAGTAACGTGTTGAAGTGTTGGTGCCATACGACCAAGATGGATACATGGATGTTTGATGGAGATTTTAGTGATTTTCAAATGTTGGTTCATCATTTCAAAATTTTGAACTTGAGGTGGATTTCATACAAAATGCCAAACAAAAATCTCATTTGTGGCTTTGTGGAGCATTGGCAACCAGAGACCAGTTCATTTCGTATGTCATTCGGTAAGATGACAATTACGTTGGATGACATTTTTTGCTCTAGCATACTTGTATCGACAGCTCGTATTAGCATCTCGGAGTGGGGTGCGATAAATTTGCGGATACTTGACATTACTGGAGGTAAAAAACTGTCAATTAATTGTACCATTTTTATGTTCTTATATGCACGTCATATATGCTTCTTATTTTTTTCCAGGCCTGGATATACGAGTATTTTTCTGTCACAAGACCAACTCATAATGTCAATTATAAGGAGGGCGAACCACTTGCTATGAGGTGGGCCCAAAGATCCCATGCTAGAGGATCTACCGATCGGGTTTTGGCCATGAGGAAGGTCTTGGACAATCTTCAAGTACATAATGTGATTGTTACCCTTTACGTAAAGTATTTTATGTATTCTATATATTATAAGTAATTTCGTTAATTTATAATGTAGGTCAATTGGACACCCTATAATGGGATGCGACGCTCTCATCCTCGTGACGAGGTCACTTTCTACCATGGATGCATACGCGTCTTTGACTGTGTGGAGCCGTATCATCCCGACCGTGTGCTTCGGCAATTTGGTCTATTCCAGAAGTTACCTGATTAGCCTTTGATTCCAAGCATTGTCTGTCGAGAAAATACGGGCTTGAAGTATAAGGTGACCTGAGATGTTTTGGGAGGCTGCTTCCGATTCTGGAGGAGCCATGTACCGTCTTTCGAAGTCCGTAAAAAAGTTGCATACCCCGCATGGGAGTGTTCACCCGATTACATGGATTGGTATCAGATGTTTTCACATCCTATCATCCAGAATCCGGAGAACGTCTCGACCGCCGTCGGTACTACATCTACCCAGACAGGGCCACAACCACGAGAAATGATCGGACATGCATTGGGATATTTAGAGTCGGTCTACCAGCAATGGGTAGATAATGAATCAGGATTAGATACATCGATCTTAGTTTCAGTTTTAGTCGGCTCATATCATGCATTGAAGATCGAGGATGAAGAACCACATGAATCTTCTAGATGGGCATCCACTAGTAGGAGTCGTAGGACTCGTAGGTCGTAGATTTATGTCATATTATGTTTGTTGAAATGTGACGTAGCTTGAAATTTTTTTATTGAAATGCTTCTTGAAATTGTTGTTGAAATGCTTCTTAAAATGCTTGTTGAAATAAATTTTTTTTGTATAACAAGTAAATGCACGTGCGTTCTACATAAAATAAAATTTTCTAATATTACTATAAAATAGTTTAAGTGTTTAGATATATTTCAATTATAGTTTACTATAGAATATGTCTACTTTTTATTTAAAAAAAAGTCTTGAAAAAGCTAGCCGTCTAAGTTGTATGTATATCTAATTAAAAATTAAGTAAATTTTAACTAATTGTTTAATTACATACAGTACAGATTCAGAAAGTAAAGATGTGCAAATGATTTAAGATACATACAGTACAGATTCACACAGTTCCACCATTACTGGCCGATCTAGAAACTTGTCGTAATCATTCCAGAAACCAAACCAGCAGAAACTAAACATTCCAGAAATATTACAGAAACACTTTGTTGAACAAAAGTCGATTTAACAAGTTGGTACTTTTCCAACTCCAACTTCCCCAACAAGTATTGCATTTGAGATCGGCCTCCATGCTCGACAACTCTATGCTTTTGTCGAGCATTGTAAATTGTATTCAACGTCGACTCATTCTCAATAAAAGCTTCCTTCAACGTGCTCAATATATCTTTCGGTTTCGTATTGTTCTTTGAGAAGTCTTTAACAAGTTGATCTTCAACGGGTGTTAGTCGACCGACAAATGAGTGTCCTACCAAATATCGTCCCATTGGGTGATTATGTGAGCCGCATATAACCGTTAATGACCATTGTCCTATGTCATTGAATTGCACTCCCTTCAAAAGAAACAAACATTCACATTTCTTCGTGCCGGTAAGTCTTTCTTGTCTTGGCTTCTTTTCAATGTTCGTCGAATTTTCTCAAACAACTTTCGACTTAGGCGGCACAACCCAAAAATATTCGAGCTCGCCTTCCACTATCCCCACTATCCGATCGTCTAACCAAAACAACCATATTATGCCGGATTCCTACCAAATATGTCCAACTCACCAACGATTCACGATTTTCAAATATCTCATCCGTCCGAAATTCTTCTGAGAAATCTATTAGTTCATACATGGGATTGATGAGGTTCAAATCCGCCGCTTGATGTTCTTTCGTTCGGTTAATAGTGCTTAATTCAGTGTCAATTGAAGTATTTTCTGTAAAAAATTCAAAAATTACGTAATAAATACATTGTTCAGCAGAAAAACATGAGAAGAATGAAAAAATATACTGTCAACCAGACATGACCGAACTCCATATCAACAATTCGACCAGTACAGGTCGAACACTATATGTACTGTTTGGCCCACGTAAGTCGAACACTATATGTAGTGTTCGGCCTACGTAAGTCGAACACTATATGTACTGTTCGGCCCCCGTAAGCCGAACACTATATGTACTATTCGGCTCCCGTAAGTCGAACCTTCACTCTAATGTTCGGCCAGTTCAGATCGAACAGACAGTGCTCCGTCCTACCTGTATTGGTCGTGTTCATCGCGGATTTTTTTAGCACAAGAAATCTTTTCATACACTACTTAAAATCACAAAAAACATAATGATAGAACTTACATTGTTCCTTCCAAGTGTTTTTTTTATGCTCCATGGTATTTTTTTTTCTTCACAAAATAATGTAGAATTTTTAGAATTTTTTGGGTTTAGAGTGAGTTTGGAACTTTAAAAAAGAGGAAGAAGAAAAAGAAAAAGAAGAAGAAGATGATGTCTATTGGATATAAGAGAGAAAATTTTAATTTTGGGGTGTGTTTAGAAATTATATTATGTGGGGGTGTTTGGAATATGGGTAATCATGTCTTTTAATATATATTTACTTTTTATTTAATTTAATATGGGGTGTGTTAAGTATAGGGTAAAATTATTTTAAATATCATATTAGATCCCGATAAACCCGATGGACCCGACCCAACCCGAGTCCAACCCGATCCTCTAGGCTTGGTCTTTTACATATGTTGAACCCGAGGTTGGGTCGGACTTGGACTCAGGCTAGGCTTATGATTCATCGGATTTGGCTACCCAACCTGTCCGAGTTGCACCCCTAGTTAACGGACGTCAAATTAATATGAAATGATAATTATACTCATCTAAATCTAAGGGTAAAGTGCAAAATAATTCTCCTCCCGTTCTCTCTCTCTCCCCCTCTCTCTTCGGCAGTCCATTTTTTCTTCGATGACGACAATGCAGCAGCACCAAGGGGCGGAGGTGGAGAGCAGGGGAGGAGGGATGGGGGAGGGGAAGCGGCCAACTCGGGTAGGGGGTGGCGGATTGGTGTTTTTGCAATTAACCCATGGATTAAAAAAAATCTCGCATTTTATATTTCGTCCATTTTACACCCAATTTATTTTTCTGCCGTTAATGGACGTCAAATTCGACGTAAAATGACTAATATACCCCTCCCTAATCCTAATCATAATCCTAACCCTAATCTTAATCCTAACGTTCTCCTCCCTCTCCATCACAAAACCTCCCCCCTCCCCCTAATCCTCCTCCTCCAGCTCCTTCCTCCTCCTCCTCCCCACGCCCCTCCCCTTCCTCATCCTCCTCCTAGCGCCTCACCCCTCTCCTCCCCGCGCCTCTACCGGGCCACCCCCTTCCTCCTCGTGCCCCCACTCACCACCCCCTCTCCTCCCGGCACCTCACCCCCCTTCTCCCTGCCCCCACTCGCCCGCCCTCCTCGCGCCCCCACCCACCACCCCCTCCTCCCCGAGCCCCCCTCCTCCCTATGCCTCACCCCCTCTCCTCTCCTAGCCCGGCCACCCGCACCCCCTCCCCCGAGCACCCCCCTCCTCCTCGCGCCCGGCCACCTGCGACGACACAGTAGCAGCAACGAGGGAGGAGGGGGAGCGTGGAGGAGGGGAGCGCGGGTGGTCGGGCGCGGGGAGGAGGGGGTTGAAGCGCGGGGAGGAGGGTGGTGAAGCGCGGGGAGGAGGGAGTGGCCGGGTGGAGGCTCAAGGAGGAGGAGGAGGGGAGGAGGAGGAAGCCGGAGGCGCGGGGAGGAAGAGAAGGAAGCACGGTAGAGGAGGAGGAGGAGTGGAGGAGGGAGGAACTGGAGGAGGAGGGGGGGGGGGGTGGAGGGGGAGGTTCTGTGATGGAGGGAGGGGGGAGGGGAAGAGTAGTTTAGGGTTTTCATTTTTTTTTTTTTTAAATTATATTTTTTAACGGAAAATGAAAGGAAGGGACTATTTCGAGCAAAAAATTTAGGAGGTCTTAATTTGCTAACGAGACAAATTACGGGAGAAGTTTTTTGCACTTTACCCAAATCTAAGGATAAAGTGCAAAAAAAATCCACTCTCGTTCTCTCTCTCCCCTCTCTCTTCGGCATCCCCTTTTTTTCTTCGACAACGGCAGTGCAGCAGCACCGGGGGGCGGAGGCGGAGAGGAGGGGAGGAGCGATAGGGGAGGGGAAGCGGCCAACACAGGAAGGGGGGAGGGTAAGCGGCCAACGCAGGTAGGGGAGGGGGGAGAGGGATTTGAATATTTCTTTAATTTTAAAAAAAAATTGACTCTAACGTTCACTTCCAACTGATAATAGATGGAAAAGACTATTTTGATCAAGTTATCTATTGTGGCAGGATTTAATTGATGCAAACGTTTATGGACTCTTATTTTTCTAACGATGTAAATCTAAATTTTTTTTTTTTCACTTTACTCATGTATTTACGAACTATTTTTAGTTATATTTTAATGTATTTAAGGGATAGTCCAAAAACTACTTGATAACCATAGTGTGATTGTGATTACAATCACAATAATTATAGATAAAAATAACAAGTAAAAAAATGCATACGATGGTAACTGTGATTTTGAATCATATTTATATTTTATTTTTAAATTGCCAAAAAAATGGAGTTACAAGAAATTCTTTCTATATCTCCACTTTTTATAAAGATGGTTGAAAACGACTAAAAATGAGCCGTCTAAGTCGTATATATATATCCTCACATAATTAAAATTTTAAAAATATATAAATTATAACTAATTATTTAACTAGCTAATATTATCTAGCTATAGTCAAATATCTCTAACTTATATGATTAAGATATAAGATATTCACTTTGACTGAGTGGATTTGATTCCATATGGCAGCATTATCTATAACTTTACTTTTTAACAAAATTTTTTCGTACATGTAATTCACGTGTACGTTACTAGCAACAAAAGACGAGCAACAACATAAATGACAAGAAGCTCCATGTAATGATCACAAGACGCAAAATAAGAGTGTCACAGGACTGTGTGCATAAAGTAGGAACATGGTGATGTATGCCCGACAATTGAATATGCCCGGTTAATTAAACGATTTTATTATTCTAAGCTTTTTATTTTTCATTTTTCTTCAAAGATATAGAATAAAATGAGAAGAGGTATATAAATTACTAGTAAATTCACGTGCATTGGTAAAATAATTTTTTCCTTCTCATATCAATATACAATATTTAAATATTTAAATATATTTAATTTAAAATATATTATATTTTATTATATTTTAATTAGAATTTGTTATATATTTTATTGTGTTTTAATTATAATTAGTTATGTATATATTTTTACTTTACATAAAGAGTATTGAAAAGGGTTAGCTACGTAATATTATCGAATTATAAAAAAAATTACTTGTAACTCATGTGGTTAAGGTGGGAGGTATTTTTTTTGGTTGATTGATTTTGAATTCCTGTAGTGTTACTTATAACATATTTAAATTTGTTCAATAATTTTTTTATATAATATTAGTTTTCTTAAAATAATTAATTGGTGATATATATACATACGACTTAGACGGCTCATTTTAAAACCATTTTGAAGCCTCCTTATATTATAAAAAAAAAAAAAAAAAAATTATAACACATAATCATATGATACAAATAAAATAGTGACAAGGGTTCCACAATTTGTTGAGGATTTCTTTTTTAAATTTAGAAATTTTTGGTACATTTTGCGTATGACATGGCACCACCTCATCAAGTGTGTCATGTGATTTAAGTTATTCCATGTCACGTGATTTAAATTATTCCTTATATCATTTAAGTAATGACATGTCAAATGTCATGTATGAATTTTTCTTACATATCAACAAATTTTATTTAATGATATTTTTTTTAAATTATATGTTAACAATTTTTATTCAAATTTAAATCCATTTATACTTTTAATTTTAAAATCCAAAACCTAGACTCCTAATATAGTAATAAACGTTAGAAAATTGCATTTTGCAGGTTGATAAATTCTAACTATATATATTTGGTAACTTGGGGAATCAATTGTTGGAGGGACCGGACAACTAGAGTTTTATAGAGAAAATTGAACCCAACCCAACCCAACCCAACCCAACCCAGTAGAGCTAGGGAGTGGGTCAGACACGGTCAAATTTTATGGACGAAAATATAGTCTGACCTACTTTCGATCGGGTTTGAACCGAATTCGAACTTTGTTTGGCCTTTGATTGACCTAGGCTGGTCTATTACAGATTTGACCGGTCTGATTCTGTGCCAAAATTTGGACTGTCAGGCCAACTAAAGACTCGAGTAATAACCTGGGGTAAGTTCATTTTATTCGATTTCAATCGAATCAAAATAGTAAAAACTGAATAAATCAAAATTCTGAAAACCTAAAACTGAAATCGAACAGAAGTTAGCCATAACCTAAACATAACAGAACCAATAATTGAATCGATTTTTCCGGTTTGTTCGATTGGACTTTCTTTATTGTTTAATGGGACGAGTACAAAATTAGAATTATGATTAAATTTTATATATATATATATATATATATATATATATATATATATATATATATATATATATATATATTTTGTTGTATTTGAAAGTTGGGCTCAAAGTTGGACACGTTTTTAAATAAAACTTGAATTTTAAAATACATATATAAAAAGTATTATTTTTAAAATATACACATTTTAATCATAAAATATACATAAAATATAGAGTATTTAATAATTATATACGTTTTATTTTATTTTTAATTTTGGGCTTAAATCGAAACCGAATAATTTTTTTTAGTATTTTTAAAATCGAAATCTAACTGATTTTTTTTCTCCAAATAGAATTGGACTCTGAATCTTTTATTTAGTTCGATTCATTTTTCGGTCCAAAATCAAATAATGCTCACCCATAACCTAAGATTATAATAAGAAAGCTACAAGTGAAATAAAATTGTTAAATATCTCATTTATTTTCTCTCTTCTATAAATTATAACTTCTCTCACCAACCGAAATCGAGTGGCTCTTGTGGTTACCGAGAAGAGGTATAAGATCCTGTCTGTGGTAGAATATCAGTAGATCGAGCCACGGGGACGTATTATTTTTTTTATTTATAAATGTTGGGAGTTGGAAGACAAAGTTTCGAACGTTATGTCGGGAATTTAAAAAAAAAAAAAAAACTACTTCTCTCACCAAACAAAGAGAAACTAAAACAATAAAATAAAATGGCAAACCTTTCACCTAGCAATTTCTCACTAAAGATCACAGCTTCCTCTAATTGTTCTCTCTCTTTCTAAAACTGTTTGTATAGTAATTTCCTCTTTTTTAAATTTTTTTTTAAAAATCAGGGGTCCCTTATTCCAAGCCCAAATCAGTAGGACCATCAATTCTTGACCTGAAGAAGATGAGAAGGCCACTGATGAGGACCAGAGCCAATGACCCCCCCCACAAGGACAAGGACCTTATGGACAGCATCAGCCAGATTGGGCTCCAAGAACCTGTGAGTTTGTTTGTTTTTTGGTCTGATTTTTTTTTTTCTTAATCTTTTCTTTCTTGGAATTTTGGTGATGCAGTCACCATTTTAATTTGTTATGCAAGAATGTCCTTTTAGATGTTAGATTGGTGTCAATTGCAGCAATAGTTTTCATCTTGACAAATTCGAAAGAATTTCTCTATAGAACAGGCCATGGTTTATAGATAAAAAGAGTTTTGGGCAATTAAATGGCATGTCTAGAAAACAAACAAATATTGTTCAAATGTGAAATGCTAAGATGGATGAGCGGCAAAAGGTTAAAAGATTGGACAATTATTGATGATGCCGCCAACACGGATACGATATTGAAAACTGTGTTAGGTGGTCTGAACATGTGCAACATAGATCAATAAATGTCATTGATTAGCCCATAAGTTATTAATTAGAGAAGCTGCTAGAGTTATAGGTAGGCGGACCTAAATGAACTTGGAATGACATGGTAAAGAAGGATTATGGTTTCTTCTTGATCCCATCCTCCTCTCAGAAAACAAAATGATATTTTTGAACTAGATTTGTAATACTTTAAAGTGACTGCAGTGATGTTATTTTCAGACTTCGAAGAAAAATAAATGGTATCAATGGATCTGTAGTTAAGAAGATGCACACTATCTTGTTGAACAAATAATTGAAATTTGACTGAGAAGAGGACTCCCATATCTATATAGTGTGCCACCATTAAGGCATATATAAGAGTGGCTGCTGGAACCTGGGAGAGGATGATTGAGCACCTTTTTTTCTTCTTCTATTGAGATTAGCAGGAACTAGAATGCAGTATTGAAGCCTTTCTTTCCTTCTATTTTGTTCTCCACTTCACTGAAAATTTGGGCTGAAGACAGAAATATACTCTTGAGCTGGGGACTTGTTATATGTTAGTCCTCTCTGAATTCACATCAAACTAGAATTTTGGCAATATATATTTGCTACAAAGCCATGGAACAAGTACAAAGGGAACACCAAGGTTGGCTTCTTGTCACGGTCCGCACCCGGTGTAAGGACACGAGTACGTGGGTACATCCAGCCTACGTTGCAACATCGACGGTAGAACGTTGTTTAGGTCAACAGTACTATCTAAACATCTCACACAATATATATAATGTACCTGTCAATGATATCTCAACTCCAAATGGAGGAACAATATGATAATATGATGGTCAATACTCGATCACAATAAAACTAGAGGAAGATATGACACGATATGGAATAGACGAATAGAGTAACAAATCACAATACAAAGTCTCAAATATATATATACAACACATCAAATGTCTAAGATATGGTCACATCCAATATAATAATGAAATAGCTAAATCTTCTCGACAGCTGACACTATGTTGTCCTACTCTAAAGGTACAATTTCAGATGGCTCGCCATCCTGCGGCCCGTAGTATGTGGGACACAACTCCTCTAACCAATCATCTGAAAAATATATATCCAGTCAGAATTTGAGCGAAGTACAAAACTCTAAAAGCAGTTCCAAATACATGATAGAGAATATATGACAAGCAATATAAAAAATACAAAATGTACTAGGAAGTGAAAATACAGCTAAAACATGCAAATAAATACAATATGTACTAGAAAGGTAAATGCAAGAAATATGAAATGAACTGTAAGTAAAAAAAACTAGAATACAGTCTACGTGATTTAAGCACAAGTTCGATATGTGATCGGCTTGGGATGCACATGATTATTCTAAGGTAACTCGATTATAAGTGAAGGGTATAATCGACATACACATGATTACGCTAAGAGATTGATCATATAACCAACTTTTATTCCCCCGCCCCAACCAATACTCATAGATCCAATCACGACACGTTACACACATGATTATAATACAAGCACACTAGCAAATGCGACAGTGAGAGCACATGAAGTACATGAAAAACAATACCCAATGCACACGATAAAATACATGTGTAAAGAGTACCCGCTGAACACGGTAAGGGAATACCATCTCCTGACAGGATCCATATAGTACCAGTCGGTGTAATAATGTGTCAGAATCAGGTATATCAGTTATAGAAGAAGTGATATATACACTATCATGAAATAAAAATTAACAAAGATATGTACTCGCCTGTAGTCCTGAGCAAAAGATATAACTCGGTGTTCGATCTGATGTCACACAGACCTATATAGAAAAACAATGTCACTAGGGTGTAAGGAAGTAATAATCATGCTAAATGAGTTAAAATATGCTTTCTAGGCCATTTCTAGGTCATACTAGTCAAACTAGTTACTTCTAAGTTGTATGATTCAAGTTATTGGGTCCATACCTTACCTATTAAGTATCAGAAGATATACAAGTATATATATATATATATATATATATATATATATATATATATATATATATATATATATATATATATATATATACACTAGTTATCCCTTAGCTAAAATTAACTCTATATTGATTACCTTGGCTTTGAGCCATCCTTGATATCAATACCTAGCTTCCCTCTTGGTATTCAATACCAAATACCCAATGATACCTCATACCCTCATTACCTTGGTTATCACAACGTAACTTAGACTATTATCAAACTCATACTAACATATACACTAACTAACACTAACTCACATGCATTAACTAATATTCATAATGATACTTAACTAATATATATATATATATATATATATATATATATATATATATATATATATATATATATATATATATATATATAACTAATAATACTAACAATTGCTAACTTGAACCAATACCAACTGGCACACATTCTAACATATAACTGATACTAACTTAAACTACTTCCAAGTAAGACAATTACCTTAGCTAGACATCTGAACCTACCTATATTCCCTGCTCCTGACATGTTCCTAACTAGTACATGCATCAGTTTCATCCCCCTTATTCAGTGTTGCCACTGCAGACACCCCACTGCCTCACTCGAGTGCCTGAGCTACCCCAACATACCGATACACTGCCTCTCAATACCACTATTACTAACTGATCTCTGATTCACATTAGTGACTGATACTCAAACCTTCCTCTTATTCACTTGTATTTAGTGAAGCGCACTTAAAAGCCACATACCCATGCTTAACTCTACCCCAATACCTGACTGATCTTCACTCACCCCACACGCAAAACACATCATGCATCCTGCTCACTAAGTTTACTGCTGCTACTGGTCTTGGATACCAACATTAAGTGCTCGAGCCCCTCTCATTCACTTTGCTGCTACTGCTTATGTTGCTGTTGTAACTTGGTCAAGTTTCATGTTTCAGTTGCATACCTTACATACCTCTTGTTCTCCGGTCTCCCTAAGTATTGCACCTGTCTTGTTCTTCTTGCAAGAACTGCAGGTGTTACCTGCACTGCTTTAGCAACTGGAAGTTGCTGCATTCACTCAGGTCTCCATCAACTTACCTCCGAGTTGCACAAACTCTGTTGTTACAAGCAGCCGTTGCTGCTGGAAACTCAAGCAGTTGTTGCTGCTAAAATTACAACAGCAAAGAGCTGCTGCTGCCACTGTTGATGACTCTCATACACTAAACTACATATATATCATTAAGTATATATATATATATATATATATATATATATATATATATATATATATATATATATATATATATAACAGATATATGTATATGTATAACACCTATCTATGTGTATTATATGATACACATGCACCAAGTGCATTAATTCAAACACTTGGTGCTCCCTCAAATGATACTCTAGGATACGCTCTCAAACCACTTGCCAACATCCCCAATCCTCCACAAATACCAAGTATACATCTCAATATCATCACAATACAACTAAAGTAAGTTATTACAATGAGAATTGAAAAGTAAAAACACCAACATGCACAAAATCTCAAAATAGGCCTCTGTATCATAACGTATCACAAAATACCATGATACGTTCTACTCTTGTCCAATTATTGACACGTAACTAGCCCCACACCAACAAGCTAAGTCTAATTAGACCAAATTGGTCTTATGACACACACTTGATGCATCGATCTCGTTATTCTCCCTAGTTGGACATAAAAATTTATGTAAAAGTCACAATAGGGGTCAATTGGACCTAGTTCTTCCACCTATGGGCAACCCTAAGCCATGGAAGGATTCATAATAGTCAAATGCATGAATTAGAGCCTAGAATGAAAGAAAATTCAGAATTATACTTATTGGGAGATGGATTCCCAATGAATTGCTCAAATGGACACGATTCGGACACAATCTCCTTGCCAAATCCTTCTCTCCAAGAGCTCTTGCCAACCTCAAGCTTCTAATCTCCTTATATGGTGAAATTGGAAGGAAATGAGAATGAATTGAAAAAAATTGGTGGAAAGATGAATCAATTTGGGGAAGAACACAATTGGGGATCTAGAATGAATGAATTAATGAAAGAAGAGAGAGAGAGAGAGAGAGAGAGAGAGAGAGAGAGAGAAACCCCCTCCTATAGTGGCCGGCCACTTGCCCCTCTCCCAAGCAACCATGCAAAGTCCAAAATACCCCCACTAGTTGTCATGTAGGTCTTTAATTAGAAAGGGATAAATTAGGAAGCATCTATTCTAATGAATAATTAATTCTAATCCCTTAACTAATGAAGAGGGTTGAGTATATGGACCTAGTCCAATGGTTGGGTTTAAGTGTCATGACAAGTCTAATTAGGTCCACTAGGGTCAAGTCCAATAAATAAATAGCACAACACATAATAAATAATTAGTAGCACAATATATAAATATTTAATCACTAATTATAAAATATGTTAAATGACAAAAATACCCTTATCTAGAAATATGGTAGTGGCACTTCTCGGCACAAAGTAACAGAAAGGGGAACCAGCAGAATCCCGGCTATCTAGAAAATCTAATCTCTATGACCTGCAGCTGGGAAAGACTTAAGATTGGCTTCCACATTTCTTTCACAATAAATTTTGTTACAGAACTTACATAACAAACACTCAATAAAAACTTGTGAAGGTTAGAACATAGGGCCTGAAACAGTACCACGAATAGATCATCTGTCAAATTTATTACACAAACCAAAACCCAAGAGTGGTATACTGAATTGATCATGATAGTCAGGTTAAAAATCATTAAACTTTGTACACATTAGGCAACATTGGGAACCCTTATATTAGTCGCTGGCTGAATCTAACATGATATGTTATTGTTTTTGCACCTCCATGTCTTGATTAAGATTCCTAATTGGCTATAAACAATGCTCCATATGCTTTTGTTTCTCCTACTTGTACAACAAAGGACCAGATCTTGATACTGCAAACCTCGGTAGCGGACTTGGACCCCGTACCCCAGAACTCGACCCTTCCACAAACTTCACTTTCCGGCTTGAACCGTACTCCAAAGGCCCAGAACGCCTACATGGTTGTTTCTCACCGGCCTCGTGCTGTTGTGATGGCACACTGAAATAACCTGAGTTCTGCGCACTAGATTGGGGTGTCAAATTCCCACCTCTGTTAGATTTGATAGCAGGAGACGAATGAGTGAGAGAGATAAGTGGCGACTGTCTTGGGGATGGTGCTAATAATTCCGGTATCATGGCTGCAAACGAGCTTCCATATTGATTACGATATATTGATCGAAGGATGGCATATGGAACATGGATTTCGAGTGTGCTTCTGGGGAGGTAGCAAGATATATCACAAAGCTGGTCCAAGAATACTAGCTTGGGTGTGATTAGTGACCTGCAACAAGATACAAGTTCATATCAACCACTAAATAAAATTGACTCTTCCCAGGTATTGCTGTGGGTTAATATAATGGTACAAAGTAGAGACTAAAAAGCAAATATCTTCCGGTTAGGAAACTGAATTATTGGATTGCTTCAGAAATTCTACCAATAAGTACAGACTCGTTGATTCATAATAAGAGGCTATGTAACCCATAGGTGTTGCAGAACGCAGCCTATTGGAGTGGATGTACTAGAATAATTAAACTTTAGCACTTAAAGGGTACCTGTGACTATCACCCCATGAATCCAGAACAATTACTGCTGAACATTTAACATACAGTTGCATAGCAGACTTGATATTTGCTTCAACTGACATTCGACTCAATACATCGGGCTCTACCATCTCTGCAGCATGCCCATTAGAACGTGGCTGCCTCTGTTGCTCTGTTCTTTCCAACCTGACAAACTCGCTTCCTGCTATCACAGCATGAATGCACCTGTAGAAGCAAGACTAATGAATCTAACACAAAGGCATACTATATGGATGGCTCCTGCAGCTCATCATAATGTACACATCTTAAGCTGTCTATATATAAAAGCTATATGTTCTGGGAATCCGCAGTATATGAAACAAGTAAGATCATTGTTGACTTTTTGATTTATAGAGATCGGAGATGACAATTACAAAGATTCTTGTTATTTTCTTCAAAGAAAAGTTGATTACATATGTAATACAAATGATACCCCAGTGACCAACCACCAATCACTCTTTAAGAAATCCTCCCAGAAAGGAGGCCACAAAAAATGTTTCAGGATATGTGCCTGCAGGGAAATCTTCCGTTGGTAATTTGGATTCCCACTAAAATCAATCTGAGAACTGCCCACCTTGCATTAGTAAGAGAGTTTCATGTTCGAAGCAATAATGAGGAAGAGAACTTACTCTAGGGTTGCCAATCTTTAGTAACAAAAACAAGCAAACAAAAGAACTTTCAGCATCCGAGACAAATAGACTAGATTTTCTTCCTAGCTGCTCAAATTATTTATCTACATAACATCCCAGAAGATCAAGATTTTTGAAGGTAAAAGTGGAAAGGGCCGGCTATGGGAAGAATATGGTTTTGCAGAGACTTGGAAGAAAGCAACCAATAAATCTAAACGTCCTCCCCTGATGCAATGTAGTGTTTTAGATTTCTAGTATTTAGAGAAGGGAAGCATTTCTATCATTTTCTTCAATAATTCCTGACGCACTCTATATATATGGGTTTGAAATAGAAATATAACTTGAACTCCCTTTTTGGAGTCAGAAACCTTCATAGCCAAGGCTGCCCAAGATGGTACCAGAGGCTACCAACTTGGTAGCCGATAGTGCCCGGTTGAGCAGCCAGATCCGGCACCTCTTCCTGCTAATTCAAAGCGATTTACAAGCCTCTAAATACTCTATTCTGCGATCATACAACTCATACAATGGTGAGGATGCTCAATTTATAACCACTTGAAACATTAGTGAAGGCTCCAAAACATTACCGTTTGTTTCTAAATGAGTTTGATATTTCCAAAACATGGTGAAAGGTGCTGTCCACATACAACTTCCTCTAGCATGATAGTTTTTTTATTACCTGCATGATAGTTTTTTTATTACCTGCCAAACTAAAACTGTCCTTGATAAGAAAAATATTGTTCCAGGTAATGCATGCTTCTTGGAAGTCGAATTGCCTACCAAGCAGTGGGAGGAAAATTTGATACTTGACAGTGTGCCTGTCAAAGAATGAACCAGAAATTCTAGTAGGCTGAGTTTCTAAAGTTCAAGCCTCAGGAAGAAACCTAAGTATTCAGGTGTCAGGCTAACAGTGGAATCTCATTATCATAGTAGGTTCTGCTAAAATTAATAACCCATTCTGAATATTTTACAGAAACCCAATGCAAGTTTAGTACCAAACTTCCAGATAACTGCTGTGGTATTGCCGAAACATTAAATATCAACAGCTTCCATTAGTTCATGTACCAACTTTTTCCAGAGAAAAAATAGCCAAGAATCTTATAAAACAAAGTAATATACCATATATTTGTATAATAATCATAACGAGAAACCTAATGAAGATAAAATGTGCACCTGGCTAAACAGTGTAAGTTGTTGTTAAATCCACCAGTAGTGATATCAAAAATAGTTGTAGTCCAGATATTGGACACCATAAATGTTGCAAAAAGATGCGGAAGCAAAGTCCAAGAACTATCAGAAGCGGCACCAGCTTCTTCCATGATAGAATGCATCCACTCCATATCGTGACCACCAACAACATTGATACTGTTTGCCACTTTTCTCAACCTTTTAACTTCATCCTTCTCAGGTATGTTATTGGGTAACTGCTTAGATACCCCACTCAGTAGAGAAACAATCAAAGGGGCTTTCTCTTCCAGAACTTCCCCAGCAGCATCTGCAAGGATCTTGCGGAAAGCAATTGTTTGCCCTGCTTGAATGCAGAATCCTATTAAGGTTTCCATTTCAAGGATTTGCTTCAGATTGGCTTCTCTCTCAATCTGCTCTCCAGAATTCAAACTCCCAACAATAGTCTCAAGGACTTCACGGTTTGACCGTAATGATGTGTCGATGCAGTTCAATAAGGCAGCCATGTGTTCTCTCATCATTCCGTCAATTCTATCAAATCCGTAACCACCAAAAATGCGAAGTAAAGCTTTAAGTTCTTTTTTGCGGGTAAATGACTCAGCTAAGTGTCCAGATATAAGTTGTGAACTCTTGAAGCAATCATGTGTAGGTGAAAACATCACTCCAGCATCGAATACATCCTTTACAATGTTCTCAATATACCAGTTGCAGATAATCTCTATAGCAGTTCCACTCTGTAAGCTGTCAGGCTTTTCAAACAAGTGCAGTTTTGCAACTGGCCCAGTAAAGGTCTCCATTAATAAGACTTCTCTGATGCCGGTGGTAAGGTCCATGCTAATATGCTGCTCCGCTAGGTGGATGATGCTGATATGTCTTCGTATTAGTGATTCCATAATTGAGGGGCGCTGAAGGCCGTCATCAGTTCTCACAACTGAAACTAGTCTTCTTCTGAAGTTTGCCAGGATACAATCTCTCATGTACTGCAAAAAGTGAACCTAGCTTAGCAGGAACCAGCTACCATAACAGAATCTAGATGGTATAATCTTATTACTATAGTTACATGATTAATTCATTATCAAAACGACGTCATATAAGGATGGAACCAAGTTACTTTTGTCACTATCTGGTACTCATAAAGATATTATGATGGACCATGCAACACATAATATTGAATAAAGCAAAAGGGTCATTGCACAAGTAAATGGTAGGTATCCTTGCTTCACATTGTGATTTGAAGGATAGTAATGTCTTTAAGATGAAATGATGGGGCTAAACTTAAAGCAGTGATCAGTTGATCCTAAATAATTGACAAAGATATGGGTAAATGACAATTAGGCTTCCTATGAAAAATAGAAGAAAACATTAATGCAAACTCATCATAAAAATTCCTAAGGAAATTAGAAAATCCAGGTTGCTACGTGAACTTTACTAATCAATGTCATGTGAATCCTTCAATGTAATTTTTTTTTTCTCATTTAGCTAATCAGGTTCAGTTAATGACTCAGTTTGTGAAATCCTGTTGTTAAGTGCATAAAATTCTAGATTTACATGTTAGCCAATCATTTACTCAAAATCTCAAGCTATCCACTGATTGTTGTGGCATCCTGATACCATTAGTTAATCATTGAACCCAATAGATTGTCACAGATTAAAACATTATATATTCTTTTACCCTCACCAGTATTTTGGAGTTTATTGTAGTGAAAGGTACTTATAAGGTATCAGAGTATAATATCTTGGGTAGCTCAAGCTTTTAGGTACAATGTTCAAGGAATCTTACAGGTGCCACCCATGTTCAAGCAAACGACTCTTGATACAGATTTTAAGTGAACTAGAAAAACATCTGCATGAATCCAGTCTCAACCCATAAAAAGAGCACAACCCTGCGGGTGAGTGTTCGAAAAATAAAAATTCCAATTCCAATTACCCACGACATCACTTGGTAGTTTCAACGAGACTAACCTCAAAGGAGTAAAACCTGTGGGTACTATGAAAATAAATATACGACGGAGCATTATAGACTAACCTCAAAGGAGTGACACTTGTATACACGGCTGAATTATGTCAACAGTTTTACAAACCAAGTTTTATGTTAAACATGGAGAAAACCTGTATCTTCTTTTAAGGAAACTCACTTTGCTTTAAACAGGAAGAAAACATGTCTGGTTTTAGGGAAACACAGTTTCTAGAACTGAAATCACAAAATAGCTGCTCTTGAAAAGTGGAATCATAGAAAACCATTTAGTAAAAACATCTTTCTAAGTCCAACCAAAAAGACAATAAGAAATGAAGTGCGCCAATTACACAGTTTACAATTGCAATTTGAAGTTTAATGAGATCTTCTAACCATAATAATTATAAATGAAAGTTGGGAAATGAAACCCTTAAATATACGCCAGCAGATGGTACCATTTGTTTGCATCTGAATGCTCTAGGCAGCAGATTGGTCATTGGTGCCATCAACGAAGTTGTATCATGGACTTTATACTGGGTGTACTTTACACATCTCCTTCAATTATTACTTTCTTCTCCTCTTTTCTTTGTCTTTTATCAATCTTTCTTTTAGAATAAAATATAGGGTTATTTACACTAACTACCCCTAAGTTTTGGACTTATTACACAGGGTACCCCTACTTTTAAACTAATTACACTGACCATCCCTCCCTTTAGAAATAAAAATAAAAATAGGGGTACTTAGTGTTATAACTTTTCATTTTTATCTTAAAGTAGGGGTACCCCGTGTAATAAACATAAAACATAGGGGTGGTCAATGTAATTAGTTTAAAAATAGGGGTACCCCGTGTAATAAGTCTAAAACTTAGGGATAGTTAGTGTAAATAACCCAAAAATATATATAATCTTTTTCCACGATACCCATTAATAAACCACAAAATTGGATCTGATTCTCAGTGTTTCAAACTTTCAAGGATCACATAAATGAATTCATCAAAAAACATCAATATAGATAGGTAAATGATTTAAGAACTACAGAGCAGATATACAAACACAAATATCTTGGAATGGTTTCAACCATTTCTGAGTCTTTAGATACAAAATGTTAAGCTCAACTTCACACTACAAAAAAGGGGTATAATTTTTCCAGAGGTAGCTGAATCAGTGTTCTAAAAATTAATCAATCAGCAATTGATCGTCGGAGTAAACCAGTTTATCTGATTAATGAGTGTGTAATGAAACCAAGTGGATGCACAAGTGTTATTTAAAGCACAATTTTATTTTTTGTAAAAAACCCTGGATCGAGAGCGTAAAAACCATTTAATATAACATTCAATTGTAAAAGACCAACTATTATATATGCCACTGGTTATTTAATCTAAATCTAAATCAAAAATCATGTCGAAGTTTACTAGTTGAGAATATGTCATAATATGTAGCTCGACATACCAATATGAAGCATTTTCTTAATTCAGTAAAAAAAAAAACATTGTAAATGACTTACAAACATGAGAACATGTGCAACTAGCACGAGTTCGTAATATTGGAGTGGTTGGTAAATGTAAGATAGACCAAGCTAAATAAAAAAAGTACGATGCTAAACACACCTACAAGTTCTAAAGTAAGCTTCTATGAAGCACAATGTTATAATTCGAAGATAGAAGCTGACCTCCCGCAAAACAAATACGTGATTTAAAACACATATTGGTTCCATATCATTTAAAACAGAACAAAGATTCGTCAGTCTTTGCATGGCAGCTTCTAACCTGTTAATCATACAAGTGGGAAAGATATAAAAGATTATACTTTCACAGATATTCTCAAATAGCAACTAGAGTTAAATGACTTACATTTTGACAGAGTTACTGTTTTCTGGATAACTCTCATGTCCTGGCACTGGTAAACCAGAAAAGCCTTTGGTTGATTTTACAGAATGGGTTGAGAGATTCATAGCATTCATACGAGCGGCTGCTTGCTCTGGAACAAGCTGAATTCAGTATAGTCAGACTTAGTTCAGTTTATCTCAAAATCAACAATCTGTGGAGCAAAATGCAACATACCTGTGATTCTAAAGTGCCAAATCCGCCTTCTGAGTCCAGAATATTAATTAGACCTTCCAACCCACCCATTATGGACTCGATGAGGGACTCAACATATAAAATAGAATCTCTTCCTATTTTACTTAACTGCATTGTCATAACAAAGGAGTCACTTCCTCACTACCTCTCCGCTCAAATAATTCTAAAAGAAAAAGCCCTCAGTCTATTAAAACTACAAAGAATTAACAGCTCATAGACATTGTTTGCAGGAAGATCAACTGTGTGTGTGTGTGTGTGTGTGTGTGTGTGTGTGTGAGAGAGAGAGAGAGAGAGAGAGAGAGAGAGAGAGAGAGTGAAGCCTTAAAACTAAGCATTTAATATGTAATACAACCCTAGAAGGTTAGACCATTATTTTTGTTTTCATCAGACTATAAAGGATGCCTTTATATGAAAAACATTTTGTTTATTTTGGGCATAAGGGATGAAATTCTCTATTGCAATGAGATACATATAAGGGTTATTTAGTTTTAGGGTCTCATATAATATTGAAAATTTGTGATTAAGTTCCCATATTGTCCATAATAGGGTTTGGGTATCGTCCTAACGGTTGACTTGGTTGCTTGTCCGAAATGGAGACATAAACACAAATTTTGAATATTATACAAGACCCTAAAACTAAGCCGATTTGTGATTAAGTCTCCATATTGTCCATAATAGGGTTTGGGTATCGTCCTAACGGTTGACTTGGTTGCTTGTCCGAAATGGAGACATAAACACAAATTTTGAATATTATACAAGACCCTAAAACTAAGCCGAAATATGTGAGAGTTGTGTGACTTGGATTATTTAGTTTTGCATGGTAGGGGGCGTGTGTGTGTGTGTGTGGGGGGGGGGGGGGGGGGGTTGACTTGGATTATTTAGTTTGTCATGACCAATCGAGAATACACTTGTGACATTGTTGTTTGCTTCTATCCTGATCTCAGTAACCACACAACTCTCCTGACGAAAGTTTCGATGAGGACGACTTCATAGGCATCGTGTATCGTCAGATGTCTCTCGTCCCGGTCACATTGTTTGATGCTTGCAACTCAAGAGCCCTGGAGGGTTGCCTGGCTGCTGAGATCAAGATAGAAGCAAACAACAACATCACAAGTATCATTTCAATTCGTCATAAAAAAACTAAATAACCAAGTCACACAACCCTTACATTTTTTTGTTTAGTTTTAGGGTCTTGTATAATATTCAAAACTTGTGTTTATGTCTCTATTTTGGACGGTCAACACAAATCAACTATTAAGACAAAATCCAATCCCTCTTCTGGACAATATGGAGACCTAAACACATATTTTCAAAATTATACGAGACCCGAAAACTAAATAACCCTACATATAACACAATCCTGCATAAATTATAATGTTGGAATGCCAATCATTTTCACTCTTTGGCTTGTGTCATAGAGATTAAGTCAGATACCCCCTAACTAAGTGTATCATCTTACGTGTTGATCTAGACCTTTGTTTGTCTAGTGAACTTGGAGAGTTCTCCTAGGTTGCATGAGCTAACCAAGATGGTAGGTCTACCTAGCTACCAATTAGCCTTCGAGTTTTATGGAAAAGGACTCTTTTATAGCCTAGCTAGGATTTGGCACCAGAATAGAGGTTTGTAGTCAGGTTGAGAGCTGGCCATAGAACTTTGTCATTATCTTCTTGAGTTTATCATTCTCGAACTGGCCATCTGATGGAAGAAGACTGGATAATGGTGATTAAAGGCTGATGTGTCAAGTTGGTCCTGACAATTTGAACAGAAGTCTGAAGTATGCAATCTAGCAGGAAACTGGAAAATCTATAACGGTACAAGTTAATATAAATAGATATTTAGTAGAATACTTTGACTTCTTTATTATTGATGTTGAGCTACATATATATAGGAGAGGCTAACCCCTCTCTCTACTACTCTACTCCATGTGGGACTAAAACCCTTTAATACTCTCAACACTCCCCCTCAAGATGGGCGATAGATATCAATCATCCCCATCTTGTCACATAGTTTAGAAAGACTCAATGAATTAAGACCCTTGGTAAGACAATCTGCGACTTGTTCTTCTGAGCGAACATGATCGAGCTTTAATATCCCTTTCTCTAACTTCTCTTTGATGAAGAACCGATCAATCTCGATGTGCTTTGTTCTGTCATGCTGAACTGGATTGTTAGCTATACTTAGTGCAGCTTGACTGTCACTCAGAAGGCGCAATGGTGTTCCCTGGTCCAGCTTCAACTCTGTCAGCAGTGCTTTTACCCATAACAATTCTGACACTCCCAGAGCCATAGATATATATTCTGCTTTAGCGGTCGATCGTGCTACCACAAACTGTTTCTTGCTTCTCCATGAGACTAGGTTACCCCCCATAAAGACACAGTAACCTGAGGTATACCTTCTGTCATCCATGCAGCTTGCCCAATCTGCATCGCAGTACCCCTCAACATCCATGTGTCCGTTGTTCTTGAACTATAGCCCTCTTTCAGGAATCCCCTTCAGATATCTCAGAATATGGAAAACTACATCCATGTGGCTCTTCCTTGGATCATGCATGTAGCGACTCACTACACTCACAACAAATGAGATATCAGGACGAGTGTGACCTAGATAAATCAATATGCCTACAAGTCTCTGATATCTCGCACAATTAAACGGCTCTCATGTCTCTGCCACCAACTTATCTTTATGATCGATTGGAGTGACTGCTGATCGACATCCCAGCATACCAGTTTATGTGAGCAAATCTAGTACATACTTCCCCTGAGAGAGGACGATCCCATCTCTTCCTCGAGCCACCTCGATCCCGAGAAAATACTTCATCATTTCCAAGTCCTTTACTTCAAATCCCTTGGCAAGTTTTGACTTCAGCTGGGTAATCTCCTCTTCCTCATCACATGTGATCACTATATCATCTACATATACTGCAAGTATGGTGACGTGGCCTATCGCATGTCGGAAGAAGACCGTGTGATCTGCATTGGTCTGGTTGTACCCCATGCCTGTGACAACCTTCCTGAATCTTTCAAACCAGATCCGAGGAGATTGCTTGAGTTTATACCGTGATTTCTTCAACTTACACACATTTTCTGTTGACTGCTTCGTACAAAAACCCGGGGGCGTCTCCATGTATACTTTCTCTTGTAGATCTCCATGAAGAAAGCATTCTTCACATCCAATTGATGAAGTTGCCACCCATGGTTTGCTACAATAGAAACCAGGATTCTTACAGTGCTCATCTTTGCTACTGGAGCAAATGTCTCATCATAGTCGATGCCATAGGACTGAGTGAATCCTTTTGCAACCAATTTTGCCTTGTATCGCTCCACCTTTCCTTCTGGCGTATCCTTTACTGTGAAGACTCATTTGCATCCAACTGTTCTCTTTTCTTTAGGTAATGGAACAAGTTTTCATGTCCCATTTCTTTCAAGTGTCCTAAGTTCCTCCAACATTGCAGTTTTTCAACTCGGATCTTCCTTCGTTTCCTACCAACACTTAGGCAAAGAGGTGGTGTCTAACGATGCAATGAATGCTCCATAAGCATGAAAAAGATTAGAGTAGGATAAAAAAATGGGCGATATCATGTTCATAACCATAACGATTAGGGGATCTTCACGCATTACTGCGAGAAGATCTCCTTAAGGGAATATGAGAAGGACAAGGAGGAGAGATTATACCATCCGAATCAGAGAGACCCGCATCAGTATCAAAGGGATCCAGTGCGGGAGGTGCATCTTCAGGAGTTGGGGTATGGTTAGGCGGAGGACATGGCACAGTAGGGGCAATAGGCACACTAGTGGACTACTGCTTTCTCCTTTTGTAGACTTGGAGCTCTGTAGATTTTTTCTATAGTCTGTTCCTCCCCCTGTACTGCAGCATCACTTTCTTCCTCCTCATTGTGAGCTTCCTTATCACTTTCCTTCCCCTCGCTATCTCCCCCTTTTTCCCTTAAACCAACTTCCATCATTGGGCATGGAACTGACCCGATAATCACGTTTGGGTCCATCTCCTCCCCACTCCTAACATCTCCTGTGTTAGGTGTGTCACCAAATGTGGAGCCTTCACCTGAACCAATGTGGTAGTATGGTTCCATCTCTCTGAATGTAACGTCCATGCTCGCAAAGAGCCTTCGCTCCACAAGACTTCAGCAAGAGTATCCCTTCTGAGTCCCTGAGTAGCCAACAAAAACGCACTTCACTGCCCGATGGTCTAACTTTTCCACCGCAGGCCTATTATCCTTCACAAAGCAGACACATCCAAATACGTTTGGAAAAACAATGTACTTGTTCTCACCTGTAAGCAGCTCAAACAGTGTCTTCTATCCTAACACCTGAGAGGGCATCATGTTGATGAGATATGCAGCCGTCAACACGACATGTCCCCACAAGTGTTTAGGAACATTCGTAGCAAACATCATTGACCGTGTCACTTCTAATAGGTGCCTGTTCTTTCGTCCTGTCATGCCATTCTGAGCTGGTGTATAGGCACATGAAGTCTGATGTTGTATCACATGGGCTGATAAGTATTCTTCAATAGCCTTGTTGGTGTATTCTGTCCCATTGCCAGACCTCAAAGTCTTTACCTTAGTACAGTATTGTGTTGTAACCCTGCGATAAAAATCTTGAAAGCATGTGAATACATCACTTTTACTCTTCATTAAATATACTCAGGTGACACGAGTGTAGCAGTCAATAAAGGTGACAAACCACTTAAAATCATTAACAGTAGTTGTAGGACAAGGTCCCCACACATCAGAATGTATCATATCAAAAGCAGTTAAACTTCTATTTCCAGAACTCGCATACGAGCTTCTGGTATGTTTTCCAAGTTCACAAACATCACAAACCAACTTTTACTTATTAGCCTTTTGATACATAGAGGGATACATCCGACTCAGTAGACTGAATGAAGAGTGTCACATACGCTGATGTTGGAGTAATAATTCTGCTTCCACAATCCTTCGCGGCTCCTCCTGTTGTGCTTCATCTACCAGTGATGCTAGTGCTGCATCCAGCCTACCTCTGTCCAAGTACCATAGCCCTTTATACCAAGTGTCAGTCCCCAACCGTCTCCCCGTTCCCTTCTCCTGAAATATCATCTTAGAATGTCAAAGGAAACAACACAATTAAGTTGAAGAACAATGGAACTAATGGACAATAAATTAACAGAAAAATATGGAGCATGCAAGACATCAGTAAGAGTCATGGAAGAGATGCATTCAACTGTCTTTACCCACAATGGGTCTAGCAGTACCATCAACAGTCTGAATGCTTTCAGGCGTTGCCAGGTGAGTGTAATCTTGGAACTCATCATGGGCACCCGTGACATGACGGGATGTCCTAGAGTCAATTATCCAATTTAGACTTCATGGTCTGTGGGTAGATGCAAGGTCATTAGTAGGTATACATGTGCTTGTATGGGCATAGTAGGTGATGTTACCCTCGGATGTGGTTGGAGTCGATGCCCCAGTGGTGTTGGCTCGATTGTCATGGTTCCAAGCTTCATGCTCCTCCATATTTCTAGCATTTCTCTCTCACTAGGGGTCATATCGGATGACTAACTCTCATTTTTTTCTTTTGCCAGGTTTGCCTTGTGCCCTTCAGAATAATTACTTCTGTCTCCGCCATAGCTTCCTCTGGCACCCCTACGCCCTCTACGGCTACGTCCACGGCCGCTGGACTGGCCTCTTAGAGATTCCGTACAAGATCTGATAAAATGTCCAGGTTCTCCACAGTTGTAGCACCTGTCCCCTCCGGAAGGGTTTGGGTTAAATACTGCTAAGCTGATTTTTCCCCCGGAGAGCTAGTGGTACTAGACATTAGCTTCAGTCGTGCCTCTTCTTGTGCCATAGCAGCTATGGCATCCTCCAGTAATGGTAGCCCAGGTTGTGCAAGTAGGACATTCCTCCTCTGCTGAATGTTGGATTGAGCCCCTTCAGGAACTTCACCATCCTCTGTCGCGAAACATACTCCATGAACTTATAATGTTTCGCAAATGTCGGTTCCACTTGCTCATCCTCCACGCCAATGGGATCATAGTGGTCGAGATCTGAACAATACTTCTACAGCAGAGCCGCATACTCAGAGATGGTATGATCTTCTTGGACCACCTTATCAAGTTCATCTTGTAGCTGTAGGAACCTCATAGGATTGCCCGACCCTGAGTACATGCCTCTCAGCGTCATCTAAATGTCATCAGCACCTTTCATTGCTTCCACGCTACCCGACACTTTGTTCAGTCAATGAGGCTGTCAACCATCCAGCAACAACATTATTAACGATTTCCCACACAACAAACTTCCGTGATGAGTGATCTTCAGGTGACTTGGTTTGGCCATTCACATAGCCCACCAAGCCTCTTGCCTTCAGAGTCCGCTTCGCCTAAAGCGACCACTTCAAGTAGTTGGAAGTACCCTCCAACTTTATCTCCAGTTTCTCCAACTCCCCTTTTTGTATGGTGAAGGATCCACATCTGCATGTGCAACACGGGAGCTAGTCTCGGTCAACCTCCTGGAGAAGAGACCACCCATCAAAGCCTTCATTTCTTGGGCCGTCAGCTTGCCGTAGATCGTTTCCATCGTCTTCTTCTTGTCCTCTTCCATCAGCAAGACGGTGGCAGATCTAGATCGTCTCCACCTTTGATCGTCGTCATCTCCACGTCTACTGTTCCTCCTTCAGCGGCAGCGGTATCCTTGAGAGCCGCTACTCATGTCCCGTGCACGACTTCGACCCGAGATCGCATAGCCTGACGAGGAGGGGGGAGAATCGACAGTTGTAGTCGAGATCAGGAGTTCACACAAATTTTTTCTTACTGATATACCTCGATCCAACTAGCAACTATATAATTAAAATTCCGATTACAACTTGCTACTATAAAAAACGATAATCAGAAAATTAAATTTTCCTTTTTTCCTTGCAATCGTAGTTGCATACGGACAAAACCGAGTTACAACTCGCAGAAGAGAAGAAGAAGAAGAAGAAGAAGAGGGAAGGGTGCTGGCCGGTGGCTGCTGGTGGCAGAAGATGGAAAGGGGGGGATGGAGGGCGGCTGTGGAGGGGAGGAGGGGCGGCTGTGGAGGAGGTTATGGTTTAGGAAAAAGAGGGGGGAGGGAGGGTTGGCTCTGATACCAAATAGATATTTAGTACCAAATAGATATTTAGTAGAATACTTTGACTTGTTTATTATTTGATGTAGAGCTACATATATATAGGAGAGACTAACCCCTCTCTATTACTCTACTCCATGTGGGACTAAAATCCTTTAATACTCTCAACAATATACTATTTTACAACGGAAATAACGATAGAAGTTAATATATAAGCACATTAAAGTTGCAGAGTGAATTGGATCCTATTCTGATGGTGATATATGTTCCTACGTCTATTATAAACTTATGGAAGTCCTCTAGCATATACTTCTAATCCATGAGATGATACTAAGCAACTATATATTTGCATTGTGATGACCATATCTAAAACCATCTGGTATACTCATAATAAGCTTATAAAGTTACATTTAATTAAAAAATAAGGACCTCTTCTGGAACAATTGCAGAGGCACACTCTGGAAAACTACTAGCTACCCCAAGCCATGCACAACAGTGTTGTGGTCGTCCTTCTGGCCCAAACATGGTGTTCCTGAAGACCTGTTGATCTCATAAATTAATAAAAAATAGTTTGTTTAACAAGAGAGACAGAGAACATGGAAGCTATAAAATTGCTAGGATCAAGAGTTCCCAAGAAGAGAAACCAGATACTTACGGCTGTAAGATGGTGATGATAGAAATACAGCTTTTTCAGACTTCCATGTATTGATAGTTGAGATTCCAGTTCATCTACGCATCTGCTCAGATAAACCACCTAATTCTTTAACATTGTGATATGAAATATAACAAGTGCATGAACTGCAACTTTAGAACAAATTCAAGAAGAAATGGGGAAGTATTTCCTTTCCATGGCAAGGCTACCAAGAGTGATACTTTTCTCTATTTAGGATCAACTATTAATCATTATGGAGATATTGAGAATGATTTTGTTCATAGTATTAAGGCAGGATGTCTAAAGTGGAGTGATTTTGGAGTACTTTGTGATCTTAGACTACCCTTGAAGTTATTTTTCTTTTTAAAGAAAATTCCATAAGACAACGATAAGGACAGGTATGCAGTATGGCTTTTATACTTAGAAAACCTGTGGGAAGCTGGAGTTTGCGCCAATTGAGGATAAAATGAGAGAAAAATGCTGAAGTTCAGATCAGGGAAAACTACCCTCCACAACTTAGAAAGTAGGATATCGAGGTGCTCCAAATATGCCATGGATACTGATAAATGTGAACCATATGACAGGATACAATCATATTGACACTAAAGTTCTAAATATATAGAAACTACGATAAAGAGTGTCTATTGGGGTTGGGGGTAAGGGAGGGGAGGATATGACATAATAATAAATATAAGGATAACATATTAACCTACTTTATTATCTAAAGAGAAAACAAATAATAATTGAAAAATTCAACAACAAAATTTTAATTTTCTGCCATTGGAAATAAAAATATAGGATATCATGAGTTGATTGGTCAAAAGATGAGAGAAAGAAAAATTCTTTTACTAAAAAAGAAAGAAACTATCATAAAGATATATTCATATTCATACTTCATACTTCATATCTCTGAAGCATTTATTTTCATCTTCTCACTAGCACTATTGTTTTTATTTTCCATCAACTTACGTTCATGCCTTAAATACGGTATGTAATGTTTTGAAGTGTAGCTGAAAAGAAGTCTATGAGAGGGGATACGACACTATAATAAATATAAGGATAACATATTAACCTAGTCTATTATCTAAAGAGAAAACAAATAATGATTGAAATTGTCAAGAACAAAATTTTAATTTTGTGCCATTAGAAAAAAATATATAGAGGATATCATGAGTTGATTGCCTAAAGATGAGTAAGGAAAATTACTTTACTTAAAAAGAAAGAAACTGTCATAAAGATATATTCGTATTCATACTTCATATATTTCAAGCATTTATTTTCATCTTCTCACTAGCACTATTATGTTTATTCTCCATTGACTTATTTCCATGCCTTGGATACGGCATGTAATGTTGAAAACAAGTCTGAGACAAATTCTTTAAGTATCAGAGTGTACGAGTATGTGGTATGGGTACAACATCTACATTGTATTTGTGCAACACATTACATTGCATAAAATTGTTGGGGTCCGGTCTGGATGAGTTCTGTTAGGACAAGACCGTGTTTGGTCCGAACTCGCTCTGTGTCAAACATAACTTCTTGGCAAGCGACTGAATGAGATTCAGGGTTTTAATCAGCACCGATGATTCATACGGACGACCATGATTGATGGACTAATTTGGAGATTTCCTAAACCCTAAAATATGTTTCTCAACCTATGAATATGTGTTGAGGAGGGTTTCCATGAGAAGCTCAAGACGGAAGATTCGAGAGAGCAAGTCCACAAGAAATCTAAGAGAAAGTTCGTACTTTGCTCTTAGGGCTCGGCATCCAAGACAATTGGAAGAGAAGATCTGTTTGAAAAATTGTCGTCTTCGTTCAGGAATATCACTACGGGGATGGGTAAGTGATTTCATTGTAATCATTGTCTTTCTTTTAGAGTTTGACAATGGGTAGAATATTTGGACAAATGATTCAACATATATATTCAGTCTTGTATCTTTTTTAAAGTTATAAAGATTGAAATTTGTTCAGGTGACGTAGTCACAAAAAATACTGCATTGATCTGTCTTGGTGCTCCTGTTAGACAGTGGTTAGTTATCTTCCGGTGGGTTAGCGTAGTTTCCGCTTCGTTCCGTTTCCAACATGTGATTCAGAGCGCTTTATTGGTGATGTTGATCCCAACTTCTAGTATCAAAGCTCTCAAGTTCTCGAGAGGGAAGGTGCAACCATGTCTACGGAGCAGATGAACACACGTATGATCACCTTCACATGAAAACTGGACAATTTGGAAGCCAAGAATAGAGGATCTACTCTGGTCCTTGCTTGGTCCGTTGAAGGACGATAACGCCAAACCATCGAACAAATTTGCTAATGACTGAAAACGATTGGATCGAAAGACCGTGGATTCATCCGCCAATGACTGGATGATTCGGTGTGTCATCACGTATCCGTGGAAAGTTCGGCAAAAGCACTTTAGAAGAAGCTACATTCGTTGTACGAACGAAAGACGACTGGCAACAAGGCATTTCTTATTCGTCAACTCGAAATACATGGAGGGTGCCTCGGTGGCACAACATCTGAACGACGTTCAGGATATCATCAATCAGTTGTCTACGATGAAGATGTCGATTGATGATGAGCTTGAGGTCCTGCTACTTTTGAGTTCTTTGCCGGAAAGCTGAAAGACAGTGCCGGAAAGCTGGAAGACGTTGGTGGTGTCTGTGAGCAACTTCATGCTGATGGAGTTGTCACGATGGAGGTAGTCAAAAGCAGTTTGTTGAACTAGGAGGTCCGACGTAAGCAGATTGAATCGTCGCAGTAGTCCGCTCGGGTTGCTTCTTACAGGAAGGGATGACTCAGATCACAGACAAGAACTAGGAGGAATTTTCGGAATATTGCGAGTGTGAACCGCAAGGAGGGCTGCCATTACTATGACAAAAGGGGTCATTTTAAGAGGAACTGCAAGAAGCTAAAAAATGAGACCAAAAACAAGGATGATCAGGTAGATCTCATGGCTATGGGAGATATCATCGCAGCAACCAACACAGAGAAACCTTGTGAAATGTGTCATGACGGCAATTGGGTCATAGACACGAGGACGTCGTATCACGCCACTTCGTAGAGTTGGATCTTTACGTCATACTGAGGCCACACGTTTGGACGTGTGAAGATGGATGATGCAGTTGTGGACATCGGGGACGTGCACTTGACAAAGAAGCTTGTCGATAAGCTCGTTCTAAGGGGGGGCGTTATGTGTCAAATTTAAGCTACAACTTGATTTCGATAGAAAAACTGGCGGATGATGGTCGTTGCAGTATGTTTGGGAACAAATATTGTAAACTTACGAAGGATTCCCAACTGCTGGTTCGAGGAGATATATGTTGTGCTATGCATAGGCTCAAGCAGCTGAGGTGTACAGACAGACCACGAACATCGGATGGAGGCTCGAGGGATGTTCGACAGGACTTTGTGGATCATCGAAAACTTGCTGAGAGTCTTTGAGATGTTTGAGGGAAACGGAAGATTCAGTTCGTCGAGACAAAATGACGAATTAAGGTGAGTCAAAGATTGAGGGTCAGTCTGTCGGTTCCATAACAACTTGTCAGTCTCCAGGTGGAGGTTGTTCCACGAATCCGATTTTGGTGACAGGTGGTTTGACAAAGCTTCATGGAACGATATTGGTTTCAGCAGTTCGAAGCCAGGGAGGATAACAAGGTATGCAGCAAACTCAATCTGAGACATGTGCATCTCTATTTGCACAGTTTTGGATGAACTGTGGATCATCGACGGCGTGCACAGTGCATGATGATCTGCTCAAGGATGCATGTGTACGAGAGAGCTTCAGTGTCGGACACGAAGGTGGGCATGTCAGGAGCTTGATTCTCGAGGAAACTGCGTCGTTCGCTTGGTTGGGCCAACCAAAGGTGAAGAAGCTCGACGGAATGGGAGCATGTTCCGGTGGAAGACAGAAGTCGGAGACAGACTGCCGAGATTTACGGTGAGGTTGATCGTCAGGGACTTCGGTCTTGGCCGAGTTATTGATGTTGGTAGGATCTCAGGTGTACATGAGGTGTTACACATGGCAGCTAGCGTCAACACGGTGATCGAGGAGCTGGAGAGAAAGATGCTCAAAAGCTCAGGAGGTCCGAGATCAATGACAAAGGAAAGCAGGAACAGTCCCGGGATGACAGACATGGAGTCCAATTGAGGAGTCATTGGGTCAACACCCCACATCAGACTGGAGGGGGAGAATATTAGGATCCAGTCTGGATGATTTCTGTCAGGACAAGACCGTGTTCGGTCCGAATTCGGTCCAACCGTATTCGGTCCGAACTCAGTCCGTGTCAAATAGAACCTCTTGGCAAGCGACGGACTGAATTCGGTCCGAATTCGGTTCGATCGAGCTGAACGAGATTCAGGATTTTTAATCAGCACCATTGGTTCGTACGGACGGCCAGGATTGATGCTGGACTATTTTAGAGATTTCCTAAACCCTAAAATAGATTTTTCAATATATATATATATATATATATATATATATGTGTGTGTGTGTGTGTGTGTGTGTGTGTGTGTGTGTTGAGGGGGTTGCCATGAGAAGCTCAAGACGGAATATTCAAAAGCGCAAGTCCATAGAAAATCTAAGAAAAAGTTCGTACTTTGTTCTTAGGACTCCCCATCCAAGACGGTTGGAAGAAAAGATCAGTTCGGGAAGTCGCCGTCTTCGTTCAGGGAGATCACTACGGAGTTGAGTGAGTGATTTTATTGTAATCTTTGTTTTTCTTCTTGAGTTTGGTGAGAGGGTTGAATCTTTGGACAAAGGGTTCAACATATTTATTTAGTCTTGTATCTTTTCTGAAGTTATAAAGATTAGAGATTTGTCCAGGTGATGTAGTCACCGAAAATATTGTGTTTGATCTGTCTTGGTGCTCTTGTTAGATATGGTTTCTTCATGTGGGTTGGCATAGTTTTTGCTGCGGTCCGTTTCCAACACGTTGTTTAGAGCGCTTTATTGATGTTGCTGATCCCAATAAAAATGTCATCAAATACGTCGGGAATGTTGGAAGAAATGTTGTTTTGACCACCCAAAATGATGCTGGTACGATGTAAATGTCATTTGTCATTTTACTAAATATCAATGACATACTCGAAATATAATATGCCTAAGTGTTGGATGATATGGTAAACACATAAAAGTATGATGAGGAACAGAGATGAAACACACGTATTTTCTTAACATAATACCTAATTGCTGTATAGATAAGTAGATCACATTATTATAGTTCAATCTTTATATATTGTTGGAATAATTCAAATATTTAACGCTCAACTCTCGTCACAACTCTAGAGTTTTGATGCAGTTCACGGACTTTAACATGGTATCAGAACAACCAATGTTCAAATCTCTCTGGTAAACATTTTAAGCAGATTTTATAAAAATGTGTGAATCCGATTCTCAGCACATAAAATGGGCATTCAACCTACAGGGGTGTGTTGAAATGTCACAAATAAATTAACCCTCAACCATCACCACAGGGCAACGACTTCAACACATAAATATGTTATGTCTATATGCTAAGAATCCTAAGATGCTTGTTAGTGTATATGTTGATTTTTATTTTATTTTACCAGATAAGATAACATTTAGCATTTAGGAAATAATATATTATGACAAAGGATAATGTAGAATATTTTAGGTCAAGAATTGGTATATATAAATTTGTAAAGCTTGAAGCACCTGGACCAATTGTATGCTGCATTGCCTTCTGATAACAAGCCTTCCTTCCCAGTGGAAACAGTAGCTTTTTCTAAGTGTCTAATGTTTATAGAAGATCGTGAAGACGTGACAACCATTAAAATGGATAACCAGTGCTTCCGCAAATCCTGCAGAAACAGCAAATAGAAAAGTTACTACAAAATAACTGAGGAAAGAAACCACTTATTGCTCCATTCAGGTTAAGCTACAGAGATACTACTAAAATAGACAGATGTTAATAAAAGTGTTGTAATACAATAATATGAGGATACAGGCAACTATAATGTTAGAGTGGAAGACAAACATCTAGCAATTTGTTTAAATTATTTCCAACTATAAACAATTGAATAGCGAGGGACTCTCAATTGGTACATACAGATGGTCATTTTGAGCTCTAAATATAGGCAGATTAAAATATTTGATTTAATTAGGCTTACCTTTTCTCCTATTGGTCTGTCAAGAATGCCTATAGGTTGTTTTTCCAAACTATTTGTGTTACGCGCTTCTTGCTTAGGGAAGGAACGCATAACTGGACGATGGGACGAAGACGATGAATAACTGAACGATTGGACGAAGACGATGAAGAAGCCGTCGGGTCTTGTGACCGGCCGGCCTTGGTGATGCGCCTTGTCGCAGGCGCGGGCGCTTCCCATATGGGGAGAAGCACCGCCTATGTTTTTTATTAAACTTTTCTTTGATAATCTTCTCAAGAGAATTTCCACCTCTATATATAAATAGAGGGTGGCTACAATTGCTAACCATAATTTGTTGGAAAGGAAACTAAATCATACTAATTATTGCAAATAATATTACTAGTAATTTCTTCCTTGAAAGAAAATATATTATTAGCAATATTGCTAATAATATCTTCCTCGAAAGAAAACTAATTATTGCTAATAATATTACTAATAATATTGCCAAGTAATGCCGCCGGCTATGTATGGACAACCCTAGTCGGGTCTTGTGTGACTTTCCCTTTGGCCGGTCCATGTGAGTAACGGGTATAGGTTCGCCGAACCGACCCGTAACAATACTCCCTCCCTTCAAACCCAGCGCATTCTAGCGCTGGAAGCCGGGTTGAAGGCGCTCGAGGGTGTCGTGTTGGGCCCATGTAGCATCGTCAGTTGTTTCTTCCGCCCAGCGAACCAAGTACTCGCGGGTGTCAGCAACCATCCGAATATCAAGTATCTTCGCCGGGATCGGGTGTTCGCTTGGTGTAAGGTCGACGTGCAAGACTGGTACTACTGTCGGTGGTGGACCAAGGAATGGCTTCAGCAAGGATACATGGAAGACGTTGTGTGGAGGCGGACGTCGGTTGGAAGCTCGAGTTGATAGGCCACCGTGCCAACCCTAGCAGAGACTCGGAAGGGCCCAAAGGAGCGAAGAGCGAGCTTGTTGTCAGTTGTGTGCCTCCGAGTGGATTATCGATGTCGTTGGAGGCGTACCCACACCCAATCGCCCGGGATGAAGATGACCTCCCGGTGGCGAGCATCATATACTTGCCGCATCCAATTCTGAGCATGGTGAAGGCGTTGTCTTGCTTGTTCGAGAATCGTGGCACGATCATTGAGGTGGCGGTCGACAACATCAATCACGGAGGCGCCGGCCTTATAGGGAAGCATGGCGGGGGGAGGCATGGGGGGGAGGCCGGCCATATACAAGCTCAAAAGGAGTGGTGCGATGAGCCGTGTGAAAGGATGTGTTGTAGCATAACTCAGCCCACGGAAGCCAGTAAGTCCAAGTTTTGGGTTTGTCAGCTACGAAACAGCGGAGGTACATCTCTATTGTCCGATTGACCACTTCCGTCTGGCCATCTGACTGGGGGTGGTCTGCTGAGGACGAGCAACTTAGTACCGCACCGCTGAAAAGTGTTCTGCCAGAAGGCGCTGGTAAACACGGGATCACGATCACTGACGATGGTCTCGGGAATACCATGTAGACGCACCACCGTATCAAAGAAAACATGTGCGATTGATGATGCCGAAAAAGGGTGACTCATCGCCATGAAATATGCATACTTATACAGCCGGTCCACTACTACCAAGACGACGAATTTGCCCTTGGAACGGGGCAACTGAGTCACAAAGTCCATGAAAATATCGGCCCACACATGTAGTGGAATTGGCAGGGGCTGTAGCAGACCTGCAGGGCTAAGAGTGGATGTCTTGTTGCGTTGGCAGGTGGCACATGCTGCCACGTGCTCCTCAATAGTGCGGCGTAGACCGGACCAGAAAAACTCTTTACGCACTCGCTCCAGCGTCGTGGTACTGCCCTCATGTGTGCTTTCGTAGAAGTGACGGATGATGCGGGGGATCAGTGGCGAGGACTCTGGAATGAAGAGACGCTCGCGGTAGTAGATGAGGCCACCAGTCTCCTTCCAGCCAGCCTCGGACTGAGAGGCCGAGATGGTTGCCCGCCGCGTGACGACCGCCTCGTCGGCAGCAAGCGCGGAGAGCCACTCCTGCTCAAGTGCGAGCACCGGCCGAAAAAGTGCGACGCATTCGGGAATATCGGTATCAATGCGGGAGAGTGCGTCGGCCGCTTGGTAGAGTTTGCCTGTCTTGTGCTCTACGTGAAACGAGAAGCCCATGAGTTTACTCAACCAATGTTGTTGCGAGGGTGTGACGAGGGCCTGCTCGAACATGAACTTGAGACTGTAATGATCTGTACGGACGCAGAAATTCATGTCCCATAAGTACGGACGCCAATGTCGGATGGCCTTGGAGAGGCCGATGAACTCCCTCTCGTAAGCTGCCAACTTGGCATGATGTGCCACAAGCTTCCGACTAAAAAATGCTACTGGATGACCCTCCTGATGTAATACTGCGCCGATGCCATGTCCCGATGCGTCGCACTCGATGACGAAGTCGGTAGAGAAGTCAAGAAGACGCAAGACGGGGGACGACGTGAGGACGGATTTGAGGTTGTTGAAGGCGGTGTCGGCGAGGTCCGTCCAAATGAAGGCGTTCCACTTGAGCAGGTCGCTGAGTGGTACCGGTATCTCGGCGTAGCCACTGATGAATCGCTGATAGTAGACGGCGAGGCCGAGAAAGCCCCGAAGAGCCCCCACGTTGGTCGGACGCGGCCATTCGGCCACGACGGCGAGTTTGGCCGGATCAGTCGCCACCCCGCTGCTGGAAATGATGTGCCCCAAGTAGGACACATGCCGCTCTGCGAAGGTACACTTGGTCATCTTCAAGTGCAACTGGTGGTGGTGTAGTGTCTCGACACTGTCATGAGGTAGCGAATGTGCTCTTCCATGGAGGGGCTGTACACAAGAATATCGTCGAAGAAAACAAGTACAAACTTTCGTAGAAAAGGTTGGAATACCTCGTTCATTATGGCCTGGAAGGTCGAAGGGGGCGTTGGTGAGGCCAAACGGCATTACGAGGAACTCGAAGTGCCCGTGGTGCGTGCGAAAGGTTGTCTTGTCGATGTCCTCGTTCGCCATTCGAACCTGATAGTAGCCCGAGCGGAGGTCGAGCTTGGAGAAGAAAGTTGCGCCATGGAGCTCATCGAATAACTCTGCCACTGGGATTGGGAACTTGTCTTTGACGGTCTTGTCATTGAGTTGGCGGTAGTCCACGCAGAAGCGCCAAGTGTCGTCGGCCTTCCTGACGAGCAACACAGGGGAGGAGAAGGGTGATCGGCTGGCGCGAATGAGACCCTGCGCTAGCATCATGTCGCATTGCCTCTCTATCTCGTCCTTCTGGCGGAACAGATAACGGTATAGCCGAATCACGACCGACTCGGTGCCTTCCCTGAGGCGGATGCAGTGATCATAGGAACGATGAGGCGGTAGTGTGAAGGGCAGCTCGAAGATGAAGGCGAAGTTGTGGATGAGGATCTGGAGAGGTGGTTCGTCGCTGGCATGGATGGTCACGACCGTAAGGGGCTGATCATCGTGACGGGAGAGGCCCGAGAACAGGATGTCGCGGTCTTGGAAGGTGAAGCGCATGGTGAGGTGCCGGAAGTCTCACCCGATCTCGTCCAGTATTTCGAGCCATTCGACACCTAAAACGACGTCAAAACGATCGAGAGGGATGACCATGAAGGGGGCTGCGAAGGTATAGTCCGCCACTGTAAAGGTTAATATGTCGAGATCCCCGAAGCAAGGCAGCTCCTTTCCGTTTGAAACCCGAACCGTTCTTGCTGCTCCTGGTGTCGTGCGCAAGCCGAGTTGTTGCGCAGCATAGCAATTAACAAAGTTGTGAGTGCTCCCCGAATCAACTAAGCAAAGAAGTAGCACCCCGTGGATCTGAATGAGAAGCCGCATTGTCCCCCCTTTATGGCCATGATGGCTAAGGCGGAGATTGACGGTCGGCCGTCCTCGACGAACCTTCCCCTAAGAAATCGGCCTCTTCGTCTTCCGGTACCTCTAGATAAAAGAGGTACTTACAGTGGTGCCCGGGGGAGTAGGTCTCGTCGCAGTTGAAGCAGAGGCCATTTGCTTTGCGCTCGGCCATCTCAGCTGCGTTGAGTCGACGGGGATTAGGTCTGGGCGCCGACTTGCCAGCGGAAGTGGCCTGGACGGCCGTCCTTGAGGTGCCGGCCGGTCCTGCCGCGGAGAGCCCTGGAGCGTGGGACCCGCCGCAAGAGGCCGATTTGCTGAAATAGGGGCCCGAGATGGCCGGTCTTTGCTGGGGTACCGCGTAGCGCGCGGACGAGAATCGCCCACCGTGATTGAGACTTCCGGAAACGGCTGTGGTGTCGCCGTCTGTCCACCTATGCTCCGCCTCGCGCGCGCACCGCATGGCCTGTGTGAGGGTCAATGGCCAGTCGCAGTGCACATCCTGGCCTATGGTTGTCGTCAAGCCGGAGATGTAGATATCGATCTCCTTGTCGCTGGACAGGCGCGGAACTCGAGACAGCAGGGATTGAAATTCTCGGTTGAAGTCCGCGACCGTGTCCGTCTGCTTGAGGGATATAAGATCCCCCAACGCCCCACGATGCGTGGGAATGCTGAATCGGATGAGAAACTCGTCATAGAAGTGCCCCCAGTCGATCCAGCCTACCCGTCGTTGCCACCCGTCGAGCCAAGACTGAGCCTCACCTTCAAGTTGTCTCACCATCTGGACTCGCTCCTCCTCTGGAATGCGGTGGAGTTCGCAGAACCGCTCACAATCACGCACCCAAAGTAAAGGATCGCCGGTGCCGTCGTAAGGTTGCAAGTCGAGACGTGGAAAGCGTGGTAGCCAACGTTCCTCGCCGACGTCGCCTCGGCCTCCACGACGTTCGGCCCCCTCGTAGAAGTGGCGAGGGTCGGGCGGACGGCGGTATCTGTCGTTGTCGCGGAAGGGGTCGCGGTAGTCACCGCGAGGGGGGTCGTGGCGAGGTGGGTCGCGGTAGTATTTGCGGAAAGGAGCCCCGCGCAGGGGTTCGCCGTAATGAACTCCTCGTGGGGGGTTGGAGGGAGGACCCAGGAGGGTCTGTCGAAGAGGACCCGCGGGGGGCCTGTCGTCGGCGTGCGGGTGTCCCTTTTGTGGGTTATCGCTGCCGTGTAGGCCCTGCAGGGGGGTGGTACTGCGAGTGGGTGAGGTGTCACGGCCGGTTGTGGTGGTTGTCGAGTTCGCGAGCAACGCGTTGATTTTTGCGACGAGGTCGGCGATGGAGGTGTGGGTCGCAGCGATACTCTCGGCCTGGGCGTCGAGACGCTTGCGGATGCCGTCGACGGTGGCCTCGAGTTGAAGGAGGCGTTCGTCGTTGGATGGTTGTGTAGGCGCCATGAGGTCGGGAGGATCGAACTGCTCTGATACCAACTTGTTATGCGCTTCTTCTGGCTTAACGAAGGCACGCGTAACTGGACGATGGGACGAAGACGATAAAGAAGCCGTCTGGTCTTGTGATAAGTCGGCCTTAGTGTTGCGCCTTGTCGCAGGCGCGGGCGCTTCTCAGATCGGGAGAAGTACCGCCTATGTTTTTAATTAAACTTTTCTTTGATAATCTTCTCAAGAGAATTTCCACCTCTATATATAGATAGAGGATGACTACAATTGCTAACCATAATTTGTTGGAAAGAAAACTAAATCATACTAATTATTGCTAATAATATTACTAGTAGTTTCTTTCCTTGAAAGAAAAGATATTATTATCAATATTGCTAATAATATCTTCCTTCAAAGGAAACTAATTATTGCTAATAATATTACTAATAATATTGCCAAGTGATGTATTTCCTGTCAAGTAAATACATTATTAGCAATATTGCTAATAATATCTTCCTTGAAAGAAAACTAACTATTGTTAATATTACTGATAATATTGCCAAGTAATGCCGCCGGCTAGGTATGGACAACCCTAGCCGGGTCTTGTGTGTCTTTTCCTTTGGCCGGTCCATGTAACGGGTATAGGTTTGTCCGAACCGACCCGTAACAGTTTGCCACATCAGCATAAAATTGAAAGTAAAGCCACGCCCACTTTTCATCCAAAATGGTGGACACTCAAGACTCATTCACAGAAGAACAAAGGTACTTGAAAATATAAAAAAATGAGGAAATATAACCTAACTACCAAATCAAACCTTTTTCTGTTTTTATAATCCAAATGAAGAGGTCGCTTACGTTCTTTTATTGTTCCTTAGTAGAAACTATAAAGTAACGGAAAGTCAAAGAAGCAACAAGTGTTATGGTTAAAAACCTTAAGCTGAATCTAGCCAATGAGATACTTGATAAAACCTATAACCTGGAGAAATATAGGCTCAGCAATAGCTTTTAATAGTAAACCAACTGTAAATTAAGACACCAAATAACTAAAAGAGAATACTGAAGACTAAATATGAGCTTAAGGAATCCAGTATAAACTAGAACCAGGTATAAGAAATTACATTGTTTCACAAGTTGCTGGTGTTCTTCATATTCTCATCAAAGATGCAAGACTTGGCAGATAAAGTTTGCTTCCAGTATTGTAACAAAAATTATGACTAAGCATTATATGAGTTGGTTCCACATCCACATTCATGGAAAATAATACGAAGTTCTTTGCAGAAGTTGATTGTCCCGTATTGCATGAATAGTGTGCAGTGTGCTTTAGTATATCTTCTAAGGCAACTATATATTATACTATAGCTTATGCACCCATAAATAGATCTCAACTTTTAGATCAGCAAATGTCTTCTTTGACATGGAACCACCTATATACAATCAAATCCCATGTATTGGGCATCTAAGATTTAAAAGATTATGAATGTGTAATTCAAATATTGTTTGCTTTTGGTGGAAAGTTATCCATAAATAAAACTTTCACAAGCGAGTCATTATGCATAACAAAATGCTTCTCCAATTGAGTATGGGGTTAACTACTACTGTGATACTGTACCAAAAGAAGTATTGACAAATAACAGATGTTTAAAAGTAGCACATGGCTTTCTTACAGATAAATCACACATAACAGCTGAGATATTGTCTCCTTGAGGCTTCGGTATGTTCTCAAGACAATGAACTACATTCTGAAATAGGTCTTTCAAAGTGTTATCCAGGTCAAGAGCCACCATGCCCGGGGTTCCAAGTAAAAATCGAATTCTTCCGGCACAGGAAGATAAATATAACAATGCATAGCCCTTTATTGCTGCATACATAAAAAATGCTGGTCATCAGTATTTACAATCCAAATATTGTTTTCTGAAAAGCCACAGAAAATAATTCTAGTTGTGAAGTACTACTATATGAATGAATAGGTCGATGTAGGTTTAGCATCCAGAAAAGAAAAAAAAATGAGCCATATTGAAAAACCCTCTAATGAAAATATCAAATTTGAATATAAAGAACTTTTTGTGATCAAGTAGCATAATGAATTAGAAAAAACGACATGGAAAAAGGTAGAAACTTATTATATGAATGACCTTGGCTTCACTAGTGACATCCTGTGTAACTTTTTGAGCTGAACAGTTAATGTCTCAAATTAAGGCCTTCTATAAACCTGGAACCTTCTATCTAGAGAGAGAATAATTTATAGGTCCAGTTTTTCATGCAGCACGAGAGCAAACTCAATGGGAATCTTTTAACCTTAAAGGGTATTGTCTTAGTAACTCTAATATAAGTACTAAGTTACTAACAACTTCCAGTTCAGGTATACTCTATGTTTCTGTTGGTATATTAGAATATTCTTGGTATATTTGTTGGTATATTAGAATATTCTTGATATATTTGTTGGGATATTAGAATATTCTACAGGGGATTTTAATGAGGTATTAATGTAAGATGAAGGGTTGTAAGGCTATAAATAGCCAAGAGATTATCAATAAAAAATATAACAATTACTCCAAAATATTCTACATGGTATCAGAGCCCAAACCCTAGCCACCATCTCCCAAACCCTAGCCGCCACCACCACCACCGCTGCCACACTGACCGCTGCCACACCGCCACCACCGATGTCGCGCCGCCCGCCACCACCGCTGCCGCACCACTCGTCCGCCACCACCACCGTGAAGCCGCGACTCCCGCGGAGCCTTCTGCCACGGTTCCTGGCACCCACCGTGGGGTCCGAACTCAATACCACAAGGAGAGGACATTGACCTGCGGGTCGTTCCAGACGTTGACATCGAAAGCCTAGATCTGATGAGGGAGAGACATCATCGGGTCTAGGAGAGGACGAAGAGGGCGAACATGAATCGTGGGACGAATGTGAGGTGATCGGAGAATAGGAGGATCGATGGAGGAGATCATCAAGAAGTTGGACTCTGCGGAGGTCGCAACGTTGATGAAGCTGATAAAATTGTCGGCTGGTGAGAACGCGACACGAACATTGGCGAAGTCGGAGCTTTCATCCATCGATTTGAAGCTTGATGGACCGGCCACCTACCTGAGTTGGTCACGACGGGTGAGAAGAACCCTCGCAGGGAAGAACCTGAAGGGTTTCTTGTCAGGAGAGAAGACAGAGCCGGATGAGGGCTCGGCAAGACGCGACGAGTGAAAGTCCACTCATATGGTGGTATACATTTGGCTCCTCAATTCTTCAGTCCAGTCGATCGCCGTCACAGTGGATGACCTTGAGATGGTGAAAACGTGTGGGAGAAGTTGAGGAGAACCTACGATGGTGTGGAAAATAACTTGAGGGTTTTCCATATCAAGGGGAAGATCGACGATACCGTACAGGGAGAGAAGACGGTACAGGAGTATGCTACGGAGTTGGAGCGTCTGTGGTTGGATTATGATCACTTCTCAGATCGGACGAGCTGCGAGGACCCGAAGTGTAAGGAGAGACAGGTATGTCTGCAGGAGAGGACGATGAAGTTTCTTAAGGGACTGGCCGCAGTGTTTGCTCAGAGGACAGCACTACTTCTAACCCAACCGAAGATTTCTACACTTGAGGAGACTATCTCGGCCATGATCCAGGAGGAGACTCGTATCAAGCTACAGGCAGGGACAGGTGGTCCTCCTGAAGTGAAGACAGCACTGACGGTTGCCAATCCAGGCGGCACAGGACCTAAGGGAGACCCCCGGCAGTGTTACAACTGCTAGGAGGTGGGCCATCTGAGGTATGCTTGAACCAAACCACCCAAGGTGGGAGATTCAGGTGGCGGACGTGGACAGTTTGGAGGACGTGGCCGTGGTCGTGAGGGTCGATGAGATGGTCGAGGAGGTTATCGGACGAACCTGCTGGTAGCAGAAGGCGAGGAGGGAGCTAATGGTACCTATACTGAGGAGAATCAGACACTACTGGACATGCTGGAAGTACTCAGGAGAAAGCAAAGAGCGTCAAGCGATGGAGACAGGAGGAGTGGGACTGAGGAGGCGTCCACCTCAGTCTTCGCCAGAGGTAACGCTGTCATGTATGCCCATCCATCGGAAGGTACTGATGACTCACTCGCCCTTGCATCTATGTCTTCCCTTAGATCGTCGGACTGGATTGTCGATCCGGGTGCGTCTCGACACGTGACAGGGAATGCTAGTAAGTTCTCTTCCTACACTCACCTAGCGGCAGAAATGGCAGGAATGGGAGGACCAAAGATAAGTGCCGAGGATACACTGATACTCCATCACAGGCGGTTGGGGCACTCCTCTTTTGGTATTTTGAGTAGGTTGTATCAATTTATTTATGAGAAGGCAAATTAGGAGAAACTAGTATGTGATGCATGTGATTTAGGCAAACTTACTAGGAGCTCATATGTTGGTGCGGACCATAGGAGCTCTTCTGTTTTTGATATTATACATTCTGATGTCTGGGAGCCGTGCGCCACAACTACTATGAATGGTTACAAGTATTTCGTCTCTTTTATTGATTGTTCCTATCGTGTCATCGGGCTGTATTTGATGAAGAATAAGAGTGAGGTCTTTGCCTCTTTCCGGGACTTTCATAAACATGTCCAGACTCAGTACAGAATAGTGGTGAAGGTACTAAGGTCTGACAATGGAACGGAATATACCAACAGTTTCATATAAATGTTTCTACAAAACTCAACAAACTCTTCACGATACGTGGTCTTACTATGTGAACTAAAGTTTACAATAAGATTTGTTTAAATAAAAGAAGACGCTCCGGTGCACAGAGAGGACCTCACCATTTACGAAGTAACCACAGACGATGGTACCCACATTTTTTAGTATCCATAAAAAATTTTATTTCCAAGGAAAATATCTAGAAGGAATGAAATCGTAATTGGGAAGGTCATAGTAGCAAAAGACATTGGAATTTTTATTTTATATATTGGAATAATACATTTTGTTAAGCAACCGGGAAATGAAAGGATGAGTGAAAGAAGAGAAATTAATTACCTACTTATTCACCAAAGTTTAGTTTGATTTAACGACCAAAATTAAATGAGAATATATAACTCGGAGACGTCGAACAAAAAATCGTTTATTTGCATCAACCTTTATAGGAGCTCATTGAGGACTTGACCACTACTCAACAGAAATGCTTATTTGCACTTAAACACCCTCAACTTTGCCCTATGTTTACTTTGCTAGCCTGACCCCTTTTTTTGTTCACATCTATAACTTAGATTTTGTTTTATCATTTAAATACCGTGAACTAAATAAAATTGTCAACAAATGAGAGCTTAATAGAAAACTATTTTTGAATAGCCTTATCTTAAGGTCACATGAAACACATTGAACAGAAGTTCTATCTATCAACAGGACATATAGTAGACCTCATTCTGGCAGACATTCCACATTTTCTTAGGAGAATTCATCTCAAAATTATTTTTATGTACTATGGTCATACATATAGTCATGTACATAAATATGGACATGGACTGCACTTAGAGTAGTTTAAAGGTTGTGATGACAAGGATTTGAAATGTATATCCAGTGTGTTATTATCAAGATTTTAAGTATTGTCTGATACTTATATTGAAATTGATACCAAAATCACCTAAACTACCGAAAACAACCTATTGAAACCCCCTACAATCGTTGTATCTGTAGTAAGTTGCACTGATGCGACCATAGTAGCCAAGTGAACTCGCAGTGGAAAAATAAATGTTTATAAGTTTCCGCCTCTTGATGGCATAGCTTGCATTCCTGACTATTTGTATATATACCGAATCGAACGATCGATCCATGGTCAGTAGTCGACCCCGTAACGCCTTAAGCATATGTAGTTGCATCTTCATAGCCAATCGCCGTATCCAAATGAATTCAGCATGCGGTATTTCATCCCCCTGTGGTCTTATACATTCATAAGCCTGTCTAAAGTTAAACTCCCCTGATGTGGGGGCATCCCAGCGCCATTCATCCTCATCAATATCAGTATGGATCTGCATGCTGTTTATGAGTGCCGAGTATTGCTGCCCCATAGGGTGGTCCAATAGGTGCCATTTGCCTTCACGTATAAGCACACTAACAGACTCATCTCTTCCCGTTAGTGTATATGATTGCCATCTTATTCTTTCAATGATGCTCCTATGATCAATCCAAGGATCCATCCAGAGATCTAGGGTTTTGTGCGGAAACCTAGGACCAGTTTAAGGGAAACTACAGGAGACTTATTTCTCTCTTCAAAGAGATCTCTTCAGTACTACACACGTTACTTCAAAGTTCACTACTACACAAGATCACACCCAAACTACACACGTTACTTCCTAATATGCACAAACAAGCTTCTGCACCATTATTTCTGCAATCCTCTTCGGGTCCTCACAGAGAGAGCCCTACATGTCTTTGTTCGTAATATATTTGCAGATTCCTCCTGACCAATTTCACTAGAAAACTTCTAGTTTCTGAACTAAATGATACGGAATGACGACTCCATTTTGCTGATCCTAGAAATCCCTTATCTTCGCTCTCTAACTTCACTGAGTTGTTCAAATTCTCTCAATTTTTTGTTATAGAGTTAGTCTTCTGGTAGATTAAGGTTAGAGGTAGCATGCTTGTCAGGTGAACCTGAAGCTAGTTCTGCATTGAACATCCAGCCTCGAAGGCTCGGCTTCTCGATTTCACTTTTGCTCTTCTCGTTCAGCAAAGCCAATTCAAATGTATCTTCTTCTTGTACTTCTTCATGCAAAGGACTACCGGTGGAAGAATATGGGGATCTTTTTCAGTGACCTCATCTTCATGTTCATCCGAATAGAGCAGCATATGGATGAAGTATATTATTTCTTCCTCTGACTCCGAAGTATCCAGACCCTCGGCACTGGCTTCGGACCTGTCTTCAGCAGGCTGCGCCGGAACACCTCGAGGCAATGCAAGCCGTCATCCGATAGGGGTCGAACTCCACCTTCGTACTGGCGTTCATGATCGCGTGGCTGGAGGAGCCGATCATGTCGCGGTCGCTTCTTCGGAGGGGCTCGTCGGTAGGCACGAGGGGTCGAAGAAGAAGAGCGCGATCATGGTGACCATGCCGCAGCGGTCGGGCTGGCCGATCCGGATCCCGAGCAGACTGTCGAGCACGAAGAGAGGGATCTGGTTCTCCAGCATGATCATGTCGCGCTGCACGAAGTGCATGGTGCCGCGCATGGCGAAGATGGGGTCATTGCGGCTGTACCCCAGCTCCTTGAACCCTTCCCTGGCCGCGCGCGCTCGTAGCATGCACGGACTTTTTCTTCAAGGGACTTGATGGAGTTGAGATACAGCTCCACGTTTTGGCTGGTACGGAGGACCTGGTGGAGTGTGCCACTTGTGCATTTAAACATGCGAGAAGTTTTAAGATTCCTCTTATTGATCTATCTATTCCCGTAACTTCCCGTATATAAATGTCCCGCACATGAAGTGGGCAGTATATATATATATATATAACAATACATTATTTTGTCATTTATTAAATTGCCACTCATCCATCTCAACTTTGTCATTTCAGCTACACAACATTTGGACATGGTTTTATGGATTCGCCAAAGTTGGTTGATTTATATTCTTGTTTGATTTATCCTCTTGTGAATGTCTTGTAACTCTCCCTTCATCTTGATGGTATTCACGACAAGATAATACCCCAAAACAGCCTCTCATTCAGTTCCCGTACTAAACTTCTAAGAAATTTATCTTCAGTCTTACCTTTATGATGAATGATCAAATAAAAGTAACAAAAATGTGACTACAAGTTATTTTCCAACCATCAATATGAGCTAACCCCGCATTTAGAAAAAAAAACATAGCTACAATTCCAGGTGAGCCCTACATGTATCCAGAAGATGTCCAAAATCAAATTGGTAGTTCATCTGGTATTTTCTAGGTAATAGAAGTAAATACTCATTTGATATAGGTTACATCTTTATTTTCACTGCTACAATAACAACATCCCTCATCATAGAAAAAATTTCTTTGATCAACAAACACAAAGAAAATGATCGTCCTAGTAACCAAAGTAAGCTGAGCAATTGATGAGTGTAACCATTGAGTACTACGTGAGTGAAATGCATGCTCCAAATTCTATCAAAATTAACTACAAGAATCATCTTAAGTTGAGAAATTAACAAAAAGTTGACTATTCACAATGCTAAACAAATGATTATTGAATTTCTTTCTTCCATTTAACAGGTTTCTAATAAGCACATAAATCATGTCTAACCTGCAATGTATTTGCGAACTAGACAACAAAGTTTATCCATTCCGTCCAATAAGAAACCTATAGTTGGATCAGCTACATCCTGCAGTTAGTAAATATCAACATTGGGCATAATAAAAGCATTTAAACAGGGACAAACAACCAAATAGACCTTGTGATGACAATTGAAACACAGAACTATAAAGACATACAAATGCAACTTACGATGTCAATAGGTATCATGCGCGCAACTTTAGATTTTGCTGTTGCAATCCCGACATGTTGGAAGTACCAAATTATTTCACATTGAGCTAAAGCAAGTGCAGAAAATACCATCTGCACAAGTCAAAAGTATTACCACATAATTTCAACAATTACAGTCAAAGAAAATAAAACATGAGGAAAGAGGATTGATTATCTTAGGTCAATATCAGTTCCAAGATACCTGATTTTAGACCAAGCTTCAAAAGCTCGGTTGAGGTATCGGTTTTGGACCCTTCCCATGAGTATCATTTTTGGAATGGTCATTTTCATTAGTTCCAGGTTACAGACCCTCTTATCCAGATCTGAAACGGAAAAGGTGTATCCCTTTTGGCTAATACTTAAAACCCTGGTTTGAGATTCCCGTTTCCCGTCATAAAAATTTGCAGTTACACACAGCTCTCTTATACAGTGAATTCATTCCTCATCAAGGATTGATGTCTCACCACAGAAATAAGGGAATTGTTTGCATGTCTTGAATCCTAATTAAATTATCTGATACACAAGTATGTCCAGGTACACCAAATGATCAAGACCCTTCCAAAGTGAAGCAACTGCGATGAGTAAAACTATTGGGTGTATATTGCATTGTGCACCCGAAATTAGTAGAGGGATATTTGGGGATTTTGTTTGTTATTTACCCTAAAGGTTATTTATGGTTTCTGTGCGGCTATATATATAGCCATTATCTGATCATCTTGTTTACGGGCTAAAACTAGTGGAAGAAGAAAACGGTCTGTTGTTGCTTGAGGTTTTTCCCTTTTTAGGCTTCCAAAGTTCCATGTAATAACCTGTCTCATTTTCATTCTTGTTCTTGTGCGCTTTTCTGTTTTATCTCAATTATCCTTAACAGAATTGTAGCAGTCCACAACCTTTCCGCACTTTGATTTAGATTGCATATAGGTTGAATCATTGTCAGGCCATCACAAAGATAGATAGGAGCTAAGGTCCCTTGTCACTAAAGAACGCTACGGTCCCATATCACAGTAAAGAAGGGTAATTGATTTGTTTCTCATGGTGGGAACAGATGGATATACCTAAAATAGGAATAATCGATGAGAAGAAGTCCATAAAGTTACTTCAAAACATTGTCTACTATTTTATTGAGGTTATTAAGGAAGTACATCATGCAGTTGTAACAAGTGTGGGGAAATTTAGAGTACATATCGATCAATTGTCCATCAACATAGGATGCGGCACCAAGGATCAATATAAAGTCCTTAAATTTGCATCACTTATGGATGTACATAGGGCATATTCGAGGATCAGTTGATGAGACTAGAAAGGTTAATTTGAAATGTGAGACAATTTAGTCTAAAAATTAGAATTGGCAGGATAAAGTATATGAATGTAACTTTAGCAAAGCTACTAAGAACAGATGTGTACTTGATTGTTTTATGATTAGTAGTTTAGCGAGATTGAGGAAGAATGATCTTGTATATATAACTAAGACAGGATGGTTAACTAGAGTAGTGCATCTTGAGTGTCAAGTGACCCTTAAAAACCTTGAACATAATAAATTTTTATAAGATCATTATATGACCAGCCATGGCTCAGAATGTTGTGGAATCAAGAATACTACCCAGAAATTGAGTGTTAATACCAGAATAGTATTCAAATGATGCATGCAATTTTCTTGCATGCATAAGTCCTTCGAGTGTCATCTTATACAAATAATACGAAACAATACAACAGCAGGATAAATATCAGACTGGATGATTCTTCAATACTAGAACTATTTATCACTCAATGCCAATAGGACATAAGAAATACAGTAGGCATGAACTATAAGACCTTGTATGGTTCATAATCTATAGTACCTGAATATTAGGGGCCAGTAAACTAGGTTGATCAGCAAAAAACAAGACCATTCTCCCAATTTCTTGTTTGAGAAGTATTCTCCTTTCACGATGTATGGCATCGCAAGCAACCAATGCTTGTTCGTGCACCTCACTACAATAAATCATCATTATCAAACTTACCACCAGAACAAAATTGTATAGAACTATTTAACAATGAAACAAGAGCAATATGTCATGCTGAAATATGTCTATAATGGCAGCAAAATGTTTGCAACCAATACATAGTAGTTCATATAAATTGGACATCAGTGCGACTTTTTAGAGCATAAAGAACACAAGAGTATGAATCCCAGGAAAAACTGCTAGACTCTTGATTATCTGAATTAATATTCTAGGTATTTCTAGGGTTTTTTGTATCGAGACATCTGGTTCCAAGATGATATACATATCATCTGCACTTCGTACGTTATAAATCAATGATTTTGCTCAAGATTGTAGAATAATAAGGTCAATAGTTGAACATAATTCCGGTCGATCATGACCATAATTACAGTTAGGTTAGTATTTGGGTCCATGCCAATTTTGGTGCCTTTTAAGATTAATTTATATGAATGATCCCCAAGGATTTTTGGGTTTAATTAGTATATATAGACAGTCTTTGTACATTGATTATACGAGATTGTTTCTATCTTTAGTTGAGTAAGAGTTCATGTTTGTATCCTTTATTTATTATAAATAAGAAGAAAATCTTCATTGTAGAGTATGCTAGTTTTTTCTATAATTCATCTTTCTTCACTAAATTAGGGTTAGCCACCATCTTCTCTTCTCATCTCCCCATCTATATGTCTACACCCATATGAACTTTTACATGGTATTAAAGCAGGTTCGATGATCCTCGAAGGAGGATCCAGGCCAGCATTGTCAGCGGGTATACCATCTTTCGATGGTGTGGCCATGATCACCTCCAACGTGTAGGCACAAGGTGGAGGATGAAGAAGATAAACAAGAAGGGGGGGAAATCAGAGTTTCATAAGACATTATTTTTTTTCCTAAAGATAAGCATTTGAGGGGAATTTTAAAATAAAAGGAAGTTTTATATTTAGATTGAAAAAAGTAGTTTCTCTTTGTCGGTAGTGCCTTTAAGATCCGTTGAGGGGGAGAGCACAAAAAGTGTCCTTTTCTTTTAGAAGTAGAATTGGAACTTTTATAAGAAAAAGAAAATAGTATATTTGGTGGAGAAAACAAAGAAGATTTAAGATCTCCTACCATTGTGTTCTCCGTCACTCGGTGGGGAGTAGAAGTTCATAAGGGAGTAGGCATCTAGATGGAGAGAGAAGACGAGAAGATAGTAGATTACCCTAATTTAATGAAGGCATGTGAATTGTAAGAGAAACCAACATACTCTCCAATGGCGAGTTTCTTCTTATTTATAATAAATGAAGGATACAAATATTTGCTTTGACTCATCAACTAACGATGGAAGCTATCTCATAGAATCAATCAACAAAGACTGATAAATCTAGTTACTAAATCAAGAAATCCTAGGAAATCACTCATAAATTAATCCTAAAATGCACCAAAATTTGTATGAGCCATTATACTAACCTTACCATAATTACAGTCATGAGTGAAATGAGAATTATAGTGAACCACGGACCTTATTCTTCTACACCATTGAAAAGTAGAAAATAGCAGCTTCTAAAGAACATACCAGATCATTTTTTCAACTTGTTTCGCAACATTGTACTCAAGATCCGCTTCTTTCTGTTTTGCACGTCCAGATTTTGCCATTTTCTTAGCTTCCAAAATCCTTGGTAGTACATGAAGCTGATATTCTTCATGCAATACCACAAACTGTATGGCATACACAAAGAAAATTATTCAAAAAACAAGAAAAAGGACATGATTATCACCTGAATATACTTACATCATCTCTAAATAGCGTGATTATCAAACTTTCCTTGAGTGCAACCTGAAAACAGAAGATTAAAGGTAACAGACAGAAACAGAATGTGAAGAAGGGATTCTCATTGGAAAAGACATCTAGAAAGTGAAATAACAGGGTCCAGTGCGTTGAATGAAAAGGACAAAAGGAACAAGATGATGATCACTGGACATGTATAAGGAAATTTCATGCAATTAATCATGGCATAATAAATAAAAATACGATTAACAGCAGCAATTTTCATGTAACCTAGTATTGTTCTCAATTGTTTTTTATTCTCAGCTTTTGTGTAGTTGTGGCCGATTCGTGTTCAAATTGGTGCATGAAAAGTTTGATAGGAGTCGACGTATCTTCTATATTCATTAGTGGAGGCTTTTCAGGGTTGGACTCATGATCATCGCATGGTTTTCTCCGATTTGGGTTTCCATGTAAAAATACTTTTGTGATTTGGATTTTCTGTGTGGTTTGTGTATCGTGTTTCAAGTGCGCTCATTCTTTACTCCTCGTAGTCCTTGTCGGTCAGAGTCCTCGCGATCCTTGTCGGTCGGAGTGAACGAAGGATTCTTCCCCTTAGAACGTCTGTAAGAACCCTAATTCTGAAAACCGTATTTCTCTATTATTAATTATGTAATTTATTATTTATAGTAGTTATGAGCTAAATAGAGAGAATAGATTTTATTAGATTTTATTTTGAGATGTTTGAGCATTTAGAGGACTTATGGAGCCATTATAAATTTTTCCTAATTTATTCCATGTAGGAGACCCGTTGGACAGTTGCTAGCTCAACCGTATGCACCAATATAATTCTTAGAATTTTCTGTATATATATATATATATATATATATATATATATATATATATATATTCCTATTGGATATTGGATATCAAACCAAAACCCATTACCCGCTTGCACCCTAACTCGCGTAAAACAAATATGAAACAGCAGCAGTAGCAAAACCTACCTTGCTCTTCCCTTCTCCGCGCGTAAAGATGAGAATTATCAGCAACAACCCCACCGCTTAATTTCCTTTCATTCGCGCGTAAAAATATTACTCCACCACTTCTTATTTTTATCAGCGCGTAAAGCAACCCTCGCGTATATTCATTCACTTTATCCGCATGTGACTCATCCCCCACCGCCTCTAAACCCTATTATTACTAAACTCTTCTCAACCGCAATCAAAACCAATGATAGGAAGAAACAGCAGCGGCAGTAATTTCTTAACCAGTAAGTAATCCCCCACCGCCTCTTATCACTGTATATATATGTGTTATTATAACTCTTCCAAACCCTAACCCCACTTCTTCTTACAACGAACTAAAACACAATATTGGACATACACTATACAGAACTCTTGCTCGGCAAGTATACCTTGCCATTGTACTATTATTTACATTCCAGCCAATACATGCATGTTTAATTCTGCTTATATAGATGTTTATTTATGTAGATTTTGGACCCATTTTATGAGACCACCCCAGTATTATGGAGCATCATTAGATTCATTGGCTGTGACACAGTTGTTACACGAGTTGTGAGTCTCATATAGATCACGGACTGCGTGACAGGTCTGGCCTCCTGTACGTATTGGCCGTGCGTTAGGGATGACTGCTGATAGAAACTTTGTATGCTAGTAGACCTGGCAGTTATTTAGAGGTTTTATTGTGTCATGGATATGGCATGCTTAGAGCATGGGGTGGGAAGAACAACAAGTAAGGCGTTTGGGCTCCTTTACACTTTCCCTAGTTCGCACGGATTCTCCGCTGGAGAAACGGGTGGTTGTGACCCTATATATTGCAGGCGGCCTTTGTCGTTCAAAAGACGGTACGCTTGTAGGCCCCTGATTCTCCGAGAGAATCATGTCAATCCCATTATGGCCAGATAGCCCACGCGTTGGGAAAGTTGTTCTCAAATTGCATTCACTTAGACGGTTAGACGATCCATGGGATGTTTATATTTCAGTACTTATTGGCATGTTATTATGTATCTTGTTACGTCCCTCTGAGGACCTGGTCCCTTTCCAGATATGGACGAGCAAGAGTATCCACAGGAGTATGGACCTGGACCTGACTCTACTTACCAGACTGAGGAGGTCTTACTCTCAGAGTAGCTGTGACTTGTTTCCACTGTTTAGAGATTTTGTTACTACTTCGGTTCGTTTTGTAGTGGATTTGTTTCCACCTGACTATCAGACTAGATACTCCTCTTGGATATTCAGTTGTTATTCAGCTCTTTATTCCTACTTATTATTTGTGCTGTGGATGAGATATAGATTCGGTATGACTTGTTGTGACAGTATATTACCACTGGTGGATTGCATATTCATATACAGCGTACGTGTGTATATGATTTCCATATATTGGGGTTCATATACATACGGCTGGGCGTGTTACGTATTCCTAGTCCTACGTATTTTGGGACTGGGACATGACATGTTTTTAGTGGTGGCCCATGCAGGTCCAGAATATATTGTCTTGGTTACGTAACTGTACAAAACAAGCCTGCGTATAGGAATAGAGTATAAGGATCTCATCCATGCTTGACTGAAGCCTCATTCTTCCTTAAGTTTTACGCCAGGAACCCTTTACGCTGAGACCAGGGACCTCTATTTATGTAGAGTAACCAATTTGTTGGCGTAAAAACCAAACTATGCAGAAGATTGTCTACTTTACGCTGCGGTTATGACAACTGATAACCACATTTTCTTAGTCTTCTAAATCTACGTATGACAAGTCATGCAAGCCATGTAGGAAACTACCCCAGCGTAAACTTGATAATAGATAACCAGTGTACAGCAGCTGATTAGGCATAAAATGTAAGGATAGATGATGTGAGCGCATTTGACATAGCCTTAGCTTTCCCAGTCATAACCAAATCTCGTGCATTAAATATAGAGATATGCCTCGAGCCATGTGCAAGAAACAACTTTTTACGTAGCGTCTGATTTGTCTTATGTTGAGCGTAAAAACCCATTTTCTGTCAATATGGAAGAGGCAGCGTATTCAGAGGACTCCCTTTCCTTCCTCTTACATGCGTAAAAACGACTTGTATCCAATATGTCACTAAGCGACAACCTGGATCTCTGTGCAAAATCATCATCACAGCCGTCCTCTCGATCATCGTGCAGTACTTTTGTCAGAGGTCAGATTCACTGATTTGTCTGACAAATTCATCCGAGGAATACGAAGAGTTTCTTGTACGACTTTACGCTGCAACATATTTCAGATTTTACAAATCTCTTTACGCAGGAAACCTTTTACGCAGACTTTTACGCAGATAGATGTTATGCAGACCTTTTACGAAAACTTTACGCAGGAAGTGTAGAGATATTTTACGCGCAGACTTTACGCAGCATATGCTATACGCAGCATATATTTTACGCGCAGATTTTCTACGCCAACTTTACACCGGCAGACTTTACGCCAGACAGCTTGAAACTTTGTTTTACGTCGACAATTTTGAATCTCTGTTTTACGCCAAATTACCTCGATTCTCTGCTTTACGCGGACAACTCTGAAGTCTTACTTTACGCCAAATTATCTTGAAGCTCTGCTTTACGCAGGAAGCTTAAACAACCTGTTTACGCCAACCACCTTGAAGCCCTGTTTTACGCAGGAGAGACTTCATGTATGTTGGGGGGAGATTTGACTGTAAAATACGCGGACCATTCCCCAGCATATTTTATGCTTCTACATTCTATCTAATGCTTGCATCATGTTTGATTCTTGTACTCCTTCTAAACGTTGTGTACATCACCTGCAGAGAGATGGATATGCAGAAGGGATGTACTGTCACAGATGGTGATACAACTCCTGGAGTCAATGGTCAGACTCAAGGAGAGACCTCAACTCCTAGACTTCCGGGACCAGATGGACAGATTCACAATCCAGTTCCATCTGATCTTCCCGTTCCACCTAATGGGAACCTTCCAGTCTCATCAACACCGCAGGATGGCCAGGCTCAACTGTTCCAATTCTTCCATATGATAATGCAGGAACAGAGACATCAGGCTGCCACACTAGCTGCAGAGCAGAGGCAGCAAGCAGCAGAACAAAGACAGGAGTTCCTAGCAGCACTTGAAAGGATGGCTGCAAAGACTACTGTACCAGCTCAAGCACTAGCTCCAGTACCTCGAGCTAAAGTTGGTTCAGTAAAAGACTTTATACAGATGGGTCCGAGGCCGTACAAAGGCATTGAGAACCCAGAGGAAACTACCAACTGGATCACTCACACTCGGAAATTGTTCAGCTACCTGCAGACCTATGGATGACAGGTGTAAGAACGCTTCTAGATGGCAATGCTCATCACTGGTGGGAATCCATGGAGCGCCAGTTGGGTACATACCAGACTTGGGAGCAGTTCCTGGAGTGCTTTGAAAGGAAGTACTTCCCGGACACCGTCAGAGATGCATTGTACGATCAGTTTCTCCACCTGGAGTAGGGGAACAGAACGGTAGACAAGTATGATGCTGAGTTTAGTCGCCTCAGTAAATATGGCGCTGCCTTGATACCAGATGACTTGGCCAAGGCTAAGAGGTTTCATCGTGGACTAACTCAGGAGCTACAATACTACACTAGCTCCCAGTCCCGAATCTCTTATGCCGAGTTACTGACAGAAGCCAGATTACAATAAACCATCAGCAGAGGAAAGGGAGGTCAGCTGAGGACACAGCAAGGACCAGTAAGAACACAACAAGGAGGACCTATCAGACGTCCTTTAGCTCAGCAACAACAGTATCAGCATAGAGCAGGACCATACCAGGTTCCAGATAAGCTCCAATGTAACTATTGTGGGAGACGAGGGCACATCTCAAGAGACTGTCGGGCCCGTTTGGGACAGTGTATGAGATATGGTTCTGGACAGCACCAGGCAAGAAATTGTCCAAAGCAGCAGACACTTCCACCGCCACTACAGAGACTAGCGCTTCCAGCACCTCGACCTCCAGTAGCAGCAGGATTTCAGCGAGGACCACCATTACCTACACAGGAGGATCAATTCGCGAGTACCAGACAGGGACAACCCCAGAGGAACGGACAAGCTTTTGCAATGGAAGTGGATGACATGGATCGGAAAATTGATGTCATAGCAGGTATCACTCTTGCTTTTACTTTTCCTGCTATTACATTGTTTGATACGGGAGCCACCCACTCATTCATATCATCTAGTTTTATTGCCAAACACAATATTACCTCTACACCTTTACCTAGTTGTATTAGAATTCTCACCGGAGGAGTTGTACCTATTAGTAGAATTTGTAGATCGTGTCCTATAGTAATACGTGGCAGAGAGATGAATGTCCGACTCTTAGTCCTTCATATGCCAACTTTTGATATTGTGCTTGGAATAGACTGGCTAAGCAAGTACCACGCTTTCTTCGATTGTTTTGGAGGAAGCATTCTTTTTAAGGTACCCGGCCAACCTGAATTTGAGTTTGCACGAGGATCCACAGAAATCCTTGATGGTATGCAGCTCGCAATGGACGATGTCGTTTATCATCCCATTATTTCAGAATTCCAAGACGTCTTTCCAGTAGAATTACCAGGCCTACCCCTAGACCGAGACGTAGAGTTTTCGATTGAATTAACACCAGGAGCAGCACCCATAGCATCACATGTTTATAGACTGACGAAGAAGGAGATGGATGAACTAAAGACACAATTGAAAGAACTAGAAGAGAAAGGTTTCATCCGACCAAGTGCATCACCCTGGAGAGCACCAGTGTTGTTTGTACCAAAGAAGGATGGGTCGGTGCGTATGTGCATTGACTATAAAGCCTTAAATGCAGTGACAGTGAAGAATAAATATCCACTGCCACGCATTGATGACTTATTCGATCAGCTTAGTGGAGCCAAGATGTTCTCAAAAATAGATTTGAGATCAGGATATCACCAGGTGAAGGTACGGAAGGAGGACATCCCGAAGACCGCATTCCGGACAAGATATGGGCACTACGAGTTCTTGGTCATGCCATTTGGATTGACCAATGCTCCAGCTATCTTTATGGACTTAATGCATCGAGTCTTCCACCAGTATTTGGACCAGTTTGTGGTCGTCTTCATAGATGATATACTTGTCTATTCAAAGAGCCATGAGGAACATGAGAAACACCTGCGGATTGTTCTCGAAACCTTGAGAAAAGAGCAGTTATATGCAAAACTCAGTAAATGTGAGTTCTTCTTGGACAGAGTCTCATTTCTTGGACATGTTATTACAGGAGATGGAATTTCTGTTGATCTAGAAAAGATCTCGGCAGTCGAGACATGGCATGTTCCTAAATCAGCAGCAGAGGTGAGAAGTTTCCTTGGACTTGCGGGATATTACCGACGATTCGTGGAGAACTTCTCAAAGATAGCAACACCTATGACTCGGTTGACTTGCAAAGATCAAGAGTTCATATGGACCAACGAGTGTCAAGCCGCTTTCGAGGAATTGAAGAAGCGACTGACTTCAGCACCAGTATAACTATTCCATCCGGACCAGGAGGCTATGTGATCTACAGTGACGCATCAGGGAAAAGTTTGGGATGTGTATTGATGCAACATGGCAAAGTGATTGCATACGCATCTAGACAGTTACGAGTACATGAGAAGAATTATCCAACTCATGACTTGGAACTTGCAGCCGTTGTATTTGCTCTGAAGCTATGGAGACATTACTTATATGGGGAACGAGTGAAAATCTATACAGACCACAAAAGCCTCAAGTATGTCTTCACGCAGAAGGAGTTAAATATGAGGCAACGTCGATGGCACGAATTGATGAAAGATTTCGAGATAGAGCTACATTATCACCCAGGCAAGGCTAACGTTGTAGCAGACGCATTAAGCCGGAAGCCAGCAACTTATTTCCTAACAACACAGAAGGAATTACTGGAGGACTTGCAAGGTCTTGGCATTGAAATGATATTACCCGGAACAGATGAGACACTAGACAACTTGCAAATACAATCATCACTAGTAGAGAGAATCAAGGCAGCATTGCCTACAGACGCCAGATTCAGAAGATTAAAGGAAAGGACAGAGGCTGGAGAACAGACAGGACTGCGCATCCATGATGACGGGACATTACGATGTGGTGATCGTCTTTATGTTCCAAATGGAGAAATTCGACAGAAGCTGATGACAGAAGCTCATAGTTCGATATATTATATTCATCATGGGGGCACCAAAATGTATCGTGACTTAAGACAGCATTTTTGGTGGCCTGGAATGAAAAGAGAGATAGCTCGCTTTGTAGCTAAATGTTTGGTATGCCAGCAAGTAAAGGCAGAGCACCAGAGAACAGCAGGATTATTACAACCACTCCTGATTACAGAGTGGAAGTGGGAACACATCACTATGGACTTCGTCACAGGTTTTCCCAGGAGTCCAAGTGGTAGAGATGCAGTATGGGTAATAGTGGACCGACTCACCAAGTCAGCCCATTTCTTGCCTTTTAGAGTTGGCCAATCTACAGAAGTTTTGGCTGACTTATATATGAGGCAGATCGTGAGGTTGCACGACGTACCCGTCAGCATTGTATCAGACAGGGATTCGCGCTTTACGTCGTATTTTTGGAGGAACATACAAGAAAGTCTTGGAACTCGTCTAAAGTTCAGTACATCTTATCACCCACAGACAGATGGGCAGTCAAAACGTACTATTCAGACATTGGAGGATATGTTGAGGGCTTGTATATTAGACTTTGGAGGATCATGGGAGGACCACCTACATCTTGTGCAATTTTCTTACAACAATAGCTATCAGGCGATCATCCAGATGGCTCCGTTTGAAGCATTGTATGGAAGAAAGTGTAGATCTTCTGTATGTTGGAATGACGTGGGAGAACGTCAGATTCTGGGACCAGAGTTAGTGGTCAACACCGTAGAGACAATTAAGAAAATACAAAGACACTTGCGGGCAGCGCAAGACAGCAGAAACAATGGACAGACCTTCATCGTCGTCCCTTGGAGTTTAAAGAGGGCGATCATGTCTTCTTGAGAATATCACCTACTAGAGGCACCATTCGATTCGGAGGACGCGGCAAGTTGAGTCCAAGGTATATTGGACCTTTTGACGTGCTAGAGAGAGTGGGAGAAGTGGCATATCGACTTGCGCTACCACCTTCACTTGAGAGAGTACATGATGTATTCCATGTGTCGCAGCTCAGGCAATATGTGGCAGACAGCAGTCATGTTCTTGACCATTCGGAGATCACCATTGGGCCAAACTCTTCATATCAAGAGCAACCAGTAGGAATCCTTGATCGTCGAGAGAAAGTATTGAGAAACCAGTATATTCCCTTAGTCCGTGTAGCATGGAGGCATGGCACGCCCGAAGAATCTACTTGGGAGCGAGAGAACGACATGCGCCAACGTTTTCCGAACCTATTTATTGACCAAGGTATGAAATTATTTGTTAAATTATACCTTATACCATTCTTGACTTTCTACCGTGGATTAGTTTTAATTTCGAGGATGAAATTTTTATAAGTTGGGTAGAATGTAAGAACCCTAATTCTGAAAACTGTATTTCTCTATTATTAATTATGTAATTTATTATTTATAGTAGTTATGAGCTAAATAGAGAGAATAGATTTTATTAGATTTTATTTTGAGATGTTTGAGCATTTAGAGGACTTATGAAGCCATTATAAATTTTTTCTAATTTATTCCATGTAGGAGACCCGTTGGACAGTTGCTAGCTCAACCGTATGCACCAATATAATTCTTAGAATTTTCTGTATGTATATATATATATTCCTATTGGATATTGGATATCAAACCAAAACCCATTACCCGCTTGCACCCTAACTCGCGTAAAACAAATATGAAACAGCAGCAGTAGCAAAACCTACCTTGCTCTTCCCTTTTCCGTGCGTAAAGATGAGAATTATCAGCAACAACCCCACCGCTTAATTTCCTTTCATCCGCGCGTAAAACTTAAACTCCACCACTTCTTATTTTCATCCGCGCGTAAAGCAACCCTCGCGTATATTCATTCCATTTATCCGCATGTGACTCATCCCCCACCGCCTCTAAACCCTATTATTACTAAACTCTCCTCAACCGCAATCAAAACCAATGATAGGAAGAAACAGCAGCGGCAGTAATTTCTTAACCAGTAAGTAATCTCCCACCGCCTCTTATCACTATATATATATGTGTTATTATAACTCTTCCAAACCCTAACCCCACTTCTTCTTACAACGAACTAAAACACAATATTGGACGTACACTATACAGAACTCTTGCTCAATAAGTATACCTTGCCATTGTACTATTATTTACATTCCAGCCAATACATGCATGTTTAATTCTGCTTATATAGATGTTTATTTATGTAGATTTTGGACCCATTTTATGAGACCACCCCAGTATTATGGAGCATCATTAGATTCATTGGCTGTGACACAGTTGTTACACGAGTTGTGAGTCTCATATAGATCACGGACTGCATGACAGGTCTGACCTCCTGTACGTATTGGTCGTGCGTTAGGGATGACTGCTGATAGAAACTTTGTATGCTAGTAGACCTGGCAGTTATTTAGAGGTTTTATTGTGTCATGGATGTGGCATGCTTAGAGCATGGGGTGAGGAGAACAACAAGTAAGACGTTTGGGCTCCTTTACACTTTCCCTAGTTCGCACGGATTCTCCGCTGGAGAAACGGGTGGTTGTGACCCTATATATTGCAGGCGGCCTTTGCCGTTCAAAAGACGGAACGCTTGTAGGCCCCTGATTCTCCGAGAGAATCATGTCAATCCCATTATGGCCAGATAGCCCACGCATTGGGAAAGTTGTTCTCAAATTGCATTCACTTAGACGGTTAGGCGATCCATGGGATGTTTATATTTCAGTACTTATTGGCATGTTATTATGTATCTTGTTACGTCCCTCTGAGGACCTGGTCCCTTTCCAGATATGGACGAGCAGGAGTATCCACAGGAGTACGGACCTGGACCTGACTCTACTTACCAGACTGAGGAGGTCTTACCCTCATAGTAGCTGTGACTTGTTTCCACTGTTTAGAGATTTTGTTACTACTTCGGTATAGTCGTTTTGTAGTGTATTTGTTTCCACCTAACTATCAGACTAGATACTCCTCTTGGATATTCAGTTGTTATTCAGCTCTTTATTCCTACTTATTATTTGTGATGTGGATGAGATATAGATTCGGTATGACTTGTTGTGACAGTATATTACCACTGATGGATTGCATATTCATATACAGCGTACGTGTGTATATGATTTCCATATATTGGGGTTCATATACATACGGCTGGACGTGTTACGTATTTCTAGTCCTACGTATTTTCGGACTGAGGCGTGACACGTCTCCGTTCCAAGGATGCATGTGATTCTCTGACACAATAAGAATATAGAGTTCATCCCATATGCCTAAGTAGGTTGTTTCTTTTTTTTCTTTTTCTTTTTTGCCTTAGTAGGATGTTTCAGCTGAGTGATTAATTAGTTTAAATACAACATTTCTGATAAAAACAATTTAGACATATAACTTCTCCAAAGAAACAGAACCCAGAATCTACGCAATTCAACAATGTAGGATCAATAAGTAAAAGAAAACACAATGAATTGAGATGAAACTAGAGCTGCAACCTTCATTCCTATTATTACCGATACAGTAACAACTATATTATTATAGAAATCATGGACATTATGCAAAAAGTATCATAGGGAATATCTAGATAATACACCCATACATGCTACAGTAGCAGGTGCCAATTTATGCCGATGATGAGGAACCACAAACCAGAATTACAAAACAATGTAATGCGAGCAATATGGAGTGATATGGGTCATTAGCATTAAGCAGATGCAAGTTCATGTTTGATATCAGTAACTTAGCAATATGCTATGTATTGTACAGCATAACAAATGCAGGATGACAATTCCTTTTATACATGCAAAAAAAATAAAAAATAAAAAAATCAAGCTTAAAGAACAAGTAATGTAAAAGATAGTTTAGTTCAGAAGAGCTTTCCCTAGAAGTGTAATTTAAGATTTTCTTTGATCAAATAAAAGCTTTAACATATTTACGCATAGTGGTTTCAGTTCAACATTGCATGTGGATGCTAATAAAGCATTGACTCAGATTGACAGAATTGTTAAAAGCATAACAACTTTCTTAAGAAGCAGAGGCAGTAAAAATGATAGGTGAAATTATATTCAATTGCACTGTTCATAACTTGTTAATGTAAGAGAACGAAGGATAAATAATATGTACCATCCCAATATCAATACTAGTCACACGAAGTAGCTCATCAGGACAAACGAGATAACCAAATAGAACCCACTCTCGATAGGAAGTAACATTGGCCAAGTCTTGAGCCCTCTGCATGTAAATTATAACAAAACGGTGAAAATTGAAAGACATGTACATGAAAGAAACATGTGCACATGAAATAAACAAATAACCAAGATCTATCTTTCACAAGAGTAGCACTTGGCATAATGAATCCCCAGGAGTAAGACATACCATAGGGTGAGCAGAATTTGTAAGTATGTCAGGGTAACGAGGGTGGAAGGGACTTAAGAATCCTTCATTCCTCAACTTTTTTGTATCAGTAGATAGAAATATGATTGGACCTACTGCCTCCAATACCTATAATAAAGGAGGAACTGCATGACGCTTTCAACATCTTCCAAATAATCAATCAAATACCAATGTTTTGAACAATGGTGACCATATTATGTTATGCATCGAAAGTATAACTAATACAAGCAGGTATAGACGCTAATTTATACCCAAAGGAGAAACATTTTATGGTTCAAAGCAAAAGGAGCATCTTGTTTACATTGAGGTGTCTGAGCATCCTAGATTAAAATGTCTGGTTGAGTCGATAGACAAGCACTCCAAAAATATTCAGCAACCAAACACACTAACTCCACCCCTACCACCAGGAACTCATTGAATTCCTTGGTGGGTCGCACTAGAGAAGTTACAATGGTTCCTAGGTTTCCAGCAACCAAACAACCCAAATTCAAGAGAACTAAATCTCATCAAGTTGCTGGACTCTTAAGTGTCCACGTGAAGCAGAATGTGTAGGGAATCCACTATCTTGCCCTTACTACAGAGCTTTAGAACATAGATCCAAGATTGTTGTCATGAACCCCAAAATAGAAAGGAATTAAACATGGTAGAATGCACAAGGTTTTAGAGAACAAGACTTGCACCTCACTAGTTATGCCCCCCTTTCACTGAATTAAACACCACAAATAAGAATTTTGAGGTGGAGTCGAACTCGACTCCTATCAAATCCGATAGAATTCCTTGAACCAAACATGCTCAAAGTAGGAGTTCAAAATCTTATAAACCTAACATTTATGTGCATCTATTTTGTCAAAAAAATCTACATCTTTCAGATTTCCTAATATGATAAACTAACAATCCCTATTTATATGACAGAGGAAGAATCTCCTAGCCTTGAAACAGCAAGGTGGGATACGATTATCGGGACTTAATATCATTAAGTTAATTTTTACTGATCAATTATTTTACTTCCGTACCCTCTTGCGAGAGTAATTATTATGATATCCAAAACAAGGAATGTTTTAGCATTGTGACCATGGACTAACATCCTTTTGTTACCGCAAAAAAGGGATAAATGGACTAATAATAAAGAAAAATAATCTGAAGAATGAAATTAATGTTGACTCATTTTACATAACGAATCATTGTGCTAAATCATTGTACACGATGAATCACATTGTGCTAAAAATGTTATTTCGTCCCTTGTATCTAGTGCAAAGGTTCAGGCAAAACTGTTCCGGGACACAACAAGCCTGTGTAGACCGGTAGTGTGCACACAAGTGAACCACATCAAAACCCTGGCAGCCGAACAAGCTTTATGACCAACTGGACTCTGTAGCACCCAGTTTGATGATTGAAACATTTTGTTCAACTAACCAGATAGACTAATCTAATCACTTGGACCTTGGACTCACAATGCTAGACTCCCTCTCTCTCAACTCTCATTTCTGTTTCTAAAAATCCTCTTTTTGTAGTCTTTTTTTTTTCATGTGATCCTGTGTAGTCTTTCTGTGGGCTTTCTGAATGACACTTCATGTCAGTCTAATTAATAAGTTTAGGTATCTCTTCATCAGAACCATTGGATGTGTGATTCATTCATCCAAACCATTGGCACAATGAACCACCATCACTAGGATGTTTCATCCATTTTTTTCTCTCTACATGACCAAGAGATTTTCTTAAATAATCTTGGTCCGAAACTAAGTATACTCATAAATTATTTAAAACAAACATGGAAGCGTGGAGATTTGAACTCATAACCAATTACATATGCATATTATGCGCTAACATTAAACTATGTAATGCTTCATGCATGAACTTAAAAACTATATATAAAATTTGAAACATAATCTAACTTTCAGAAACTACAAAATTCTCACAAGTTTTCCCTTTTTTCTACTTCTTTTCTTTACATAAGTGATTTCCAAAGCCCTAAATATCATGCACTGATTATCATGCACAATTTATGCATGAGGCCACCCTAAGTATGAATCTAATATAATCTAATCTAAAATGGTTTTGGATTATATGCACCAAAAGAGTACACAATGCTTTGAAGTTCCATTTTCTTTTAATTTCCTTTCGCAAATGGTTCCTAAACAGCCCTACAAATAGTGCTAAATGTTATGCATGATCAAGGCATGTGACCAGCTCTAAAATTAACTCCAAAGGGCTTTCTCTTTGTTATTCTCTTACGGATACTTTCTTATAGTCACCTTTTCTTCTCGCTAGCTTTTTTTTTTTTACTTTTTTTATCTTTCATGTGCTTTCCCTAATTCCTTCCAGCACAACTAACTCCTAAAGAGCCTGGTGGAGCCACACCCTACAAGTGTCACCAGCCTAACAACAGGCATTTGGAGTGGTGAGAACGCTATGCCTGTTGTGGAAAAACTAATGCCTAAATTCATATTTATCGATTAACTAGTAGACAAATGACTAGAGTGGACATTATAAAATCATATAATAAGAAATATAACACATGAGCATGCTGAATAAAATATAAGATCAATTAATTACAGCACATAGCCGAAGCACTCAACAAAGTACACAAAGGTTTATGATTCCTTAGCATATTAGAATAAGTTCAGAGAAAGACGAAGGGGCTTAAGTATGAAAAAAGTAAGAACATAAAATGCAGTAATAAAGTCATTATGCAGAAAGTACACAATAATGGGTTAGTAATACATAAGATCTCAAACTCAAACAAGGGTTAAGAGTACGACTTCTCCAATTCGGGGGCTGACAAAATTAAGGTCCTCTTGTAGCCCTTTCACTGGCGGATCATAAGAGTCAATATACTGAACCAATCTGTTAAACCAAAAGAATAATGTAAGTATAAGATTATTAAAAAAAATTAACATAACTAAGCAATTAAACAATATTAAACCGAATTGAAATAATTAACCAAAAGTGTGGAGATAAACTATACAATCCAAGAAAAATTCATTAGGACGAGAACAGAGTAAATGAAATGTTACTTCCACCAAAAGTCAAAAAAAATGAGCAGTCCATATTGATGGAAAAAAAGATACCTAAGAGTGACATTTTTATTCTAACTAGGATCAATCGTCCATCGTGATAAAAAAGATTGATAAGGATGTTGTTCATACAATTAATCAGAAGGGTTAATGGAGTTCTTTGAGAATGCTTTGTGATCGTAGGAGACCCTTAAAGTTGAAAGAAAATTTCTACAATATAGCTATAAGATTCACCATCATCCCCCCCCCCCCACCCCCCACCCCCCCCCACACACACACACCCACCCACTCCCCAAATTGGGGCCAGCTATGGAACATAAAAATGCCCTACAAAAGAATAGACAATTTTTTCATGACCAGCTGCTGAGTTGAAGTCAACCCTTTCTGTTTTCAGAGCCAAAATTCCAGGCAGGTAGCTATGAGCATATGAGGGGGCCATGACATAGAACCTAGACAGGACTATACGACTAGCCATGTTTTAAGGATTGGAGTGTGGGACAATTAAAAAACATGTCCAAGAAATGAGCAGAGCAGAGCAGAAATGCTAAGAGGGATTAGTGGCAATACTTGAAGATGGGACAAGGCAATGAATACATTCTTGGAAAATTGGAGGTGACACCGACAAGGATGAGATGAGAAAATTATCTTTGGACATGCAAAAGTAGACAAATAAATGCATCGGTTAGAATCTAGGTTGTGCGGATACTCCTCCATAGGACCATATCTGTGTTTGTATCTGCTTCTGAGATGTATTGGACACTAATGATGGATACGGACCGCCCATGTCTAGACTCCAAAGGAACCCAATAGTTTAGAGTGAATTGGCATGGTCATCATCGTGCCAAACATAATTGAGATGAGAAAGTAACATTTCCTTTTTGTGAATCCTCTCTAGAACTTTTTGGAAGCTAAGTACTATCAGAAAGATGCATATATATACTGATAGTATTAAGACCTACTAAGCTTAAACATAGGGTTTAAACTTTAGGGTTGGAAGCTAATAGCACTTAAGGTATACACAGTCAGCACTGTTTGGCAGGAATTTGGAGGATGTTTGAAGGGCTTTAGCCTTTAAGGAAAATTTTTTCCAATTGTGGAAACAAACAAAAAATGGATTATATTTTCAATACAAAACTAGTTTTTATGGTGAAGAAAGAAGGAAAGAAAGTTAATTATGAATTGCTCAATAAATTGGGATGACCTCACACCGTTGGGCAGCAAAGGAAACACTCCACATTAAACATCATAGAATCACAGCAAGAACTTGGAATCACACTAAGGAGAAGGAGATCAAATCCAACTTTAACAAACTCAATTTTTATTCATCAATCAGTCGATAATGAATACAAGAGGTTAAGGTTCGCAGTATCACTATCGGAATCGGACCCTTCCGATGAGTATCGGTATCCGCAGTATCGGTGGTTTCGGATCGGAGTATCGGATTTCTGCGTTTCATATAACAAATATTTATTAACAAATTATTAAACTTTTAGAGAGAGAAAATATTTTATATTTTTAGGCACAATTTTAAGTATTTCATGTGTTGTTTCTTACTAATTTTGGAATTGAATGAAATAGTAGTCACCTTTGCCGATTGGATTACCTGCGATAGATAAGTTTTCTTGTTTTACATGCTTTTACACCCTTACTATGCTTTTACACCATTGTCGATTGGTCTTTTTTATTTAATTTTCTTTGCCGAATTGACTGAAAAAGAGACCCTCAATGTCGGTATCAGTCAGTATCGGATCGGGACATGCCAAACCGTATCGGTATCGGCCGTTTCAGATTGGTATCGACCAATACTGTAAACTATTGTTTAGGCCCTTCATATAGACTTTACAAAAGATAAAATAGACTCCTTATCCTATTTAAATTGTAATACATAATTACATAGGCTCCATCTAAACTAAAGACACGAATATCTAAATTGGTTCCCATCGGCCATCAAAATCTACAAGTTTTTCCAACGAGTTGTCCTATAAATCTGCAAAAAGAAAAGAGGTACTTCTTCTCACCCATGGCCAGGGACAAGTTCAACAGTTACAAGAATGAGTCAATGACATAGGTAGTGAACCCCTCTTTTAAACAAACTTGGAAACTGAGGCAAATGAAACTTGCCAAAACCGAGTGAAACCAATTATGTGAGTAGGTTGCCGAAAGGAATCCTCCATAACCTGTTTGAAGACGTTGATGCCAAACAAAGCTGCCGAAATCTTAAAGCATGGTTTTAATCAATTGGATACCATGTTGCAGTCTCCTTCACCTTATATACTCACATTTTGAGTAGTTTCTGATCATTGGTGTAATAGTTGGCAGTCTCCTTCACCTTTCAATTGCCCAAGGCATAGATATCAATTATCATATAAATGCAGCATTAGGTTTTTGAACTAGTTACTAGATTGATAGCATTTTGTCTAACTCCTAAATCCAAATATGCAAAAAAAAACTAGTAGAAGCAATAGAAGGTTGTTTAATAATCACATGAAGAAAACAGCATCCAACCAAGTTCAGTTTTTTCTGAAAATTTATAGCAATTATTATTCAAATGTGTAAAAGTCTCTACCACTACACCAAAACTTTAAAGTTGTGACTTATGATGAGGGTTGAGGGTTATATTTTTTATTTATTCTGTAGAATATTTTGGAGAAATTGTTATATTTTTTATTGATAATTCTTGGCTATTTATAGCCTTACAACCCTTTATCTTACATTAATATCCCATTAAAACCTCGTGTAGAATATTCTAATATCCCAACAAATATACCAAGAATATTCTAATATACCAACAAATATACAAAGAATATTCTAATATACCAACACTCCTCCTCAAGATGTCTAAGATATTCACTAAGCCCATCTTGTCACATCCTCTAATCATATCTGCAGAGCTAAGTCTCTTGGTCATATTGTCTGCTATCTGCTCCTTGGTTGGAACATGATCTAGCTCCAGTAGTTCACGGTCCAACTTCTCCTTGATGAAGAACCTATCGACCTCGATGTGTTTGGTCATGTCATGCTGCACTGGATTGTTGGCGATACTGATGGCTGACTGGTTGTCACACCGCAGCTTCATCTTGGCTCCTTGATCCAGCTTCAGCTCCACCAGCATACTCTTCAGCCATAACAGCTCTGCAACTCCCAAGGCCATAGCTCTGTACTCCGCTTCAGCTGTCGATCTAGCCACCACCGACTGCTTCTTACTCCTCCAAGAGACAAAGTTGCCTCCTACAAATATACAATAGCCCAAGGTAGACCTCATGTCCTCAGTATAGCTAGCCCAGTCAGAGTCACAGTAATCCTCGATGCTCAAGTGATCATTCTTCCGGAATATCAACCCCTTTCCGGGGACACCCTTCAAGTATCTCAGAATCTGGTAAACTGCGTCCATATGACCCTTCCTTGGGTCATGCATGTAGCGGCTCACCACACTCACTGCAAAGCAGATATCAGGACGTGTGTGGCTCAAATAGATCAACTTGCCCACCATTCTCTGGTATCTGTCTCGGTCAACTGGTTCTCCAGCCTCAGCACACAGCTTGAACCTCTGGTTGATCGACGTCACTGCAGGTCTGCATCCCAACATCCTTGTCTCTGTGAGAAGGTCTAGCGCATACTTCCTTTGAGAAAGAACTATCCCCTCTGCTTCTCGAGCAATCTCAATCCCAAGAAAGTACCGAAGAAGGCCAAGGTCCTTCACCTCGAACTCCTTGCCAAGCTTCCCCTTGAGTCGGGCAATCTCCTGCTCATCATCTCCTGTGATAATCATATCATCCACATACACCGCAAGCGTGGTGATATAGCCTCCACTCCAGCGGAAGAATACAGTATGATCAGCATTGATCTACTGATATCTCATCCCTATCATCGCACTCCTGAATCTGTCAAATCACGCTCGAGGAAACTACTTCAGTCCATAGAGGGACTTCTTCAACCTGCAGACCTTGCCCATTGTCTTATCAGTGCAGAATCCTGGTGGTATCTCCATGTACACTTCCTCCACTAGATTCCCATGAAGAAACGTATTCTTCACATCCAGTTGGTGTAGCTTCCATCCACCATTCGCTGCCAAAGAAATCAGGGTCCTGACGGTGCTCATCTTCGCCACAGGTGCAAAGGTCTCATCATACTTAATGTCGTACGTCTGATTGTATCCTTTTGCCACCAGTCGAGCCTTGTAGTGCTCTACTTTTCCATCTGGGTTCTGCTTCACAGTAAAGACCCACTTGCATCCGACTTTCCTCTTCCCCTCTGGCAGTTTTACCAATTCCCAAGTGTGGTTCTTCTCAAGAGCGCCTAACTCCTCGTGCATCGCCGTTTTTCACTTTGGATCGTTCTTGGCAACCTGTCAATTGTTAGGTACAGTAATACTATCCAAAGATGCAATGAATGCTCCATGAGAAGAAGAGATGTTATTATATGAAACAAACTGAGCAAGGTCCCAACCATATCTATCAGGAGGATTTCCCGCATTGCTGCGAGTGGTCCTCTGTACTGATAATGGTGTGGGAGTAGGAAGAATGATATCACCTGAAGGGGAATCTGGCGGTGGTGATGTAGGTGTCTCAGGAGTTGAGACGGTCGCAGACAGGGGACTTGGCACTGGCACTATAGGTACTGTTCCTGCAGTTTGCTTCCCTTTCCTGCTGTAGGTAAGTAACTCCCCCTCAGCCGTGGGCCTAACCCCTCTCATCGCCTCAACATGTTCCTCTTCACTCTCATGCTCCTCCTCAAACATTCCTCCATGCCATACTCATAAATCGGTCACCATACTCTCACCAATCTCCCTCTCTTGTCTCATACTCTCAGTATCAGGTGAGTTGCTCATGGATGAGGTTCCCTCCTGACGGTAGTATGGCTCAAACTCCCTGAAGTGAAAATCCATGCTTACAAACTTCTTCTCTACTGGGCTCCAGCACACGTACCCCTTCTGAGTCGCCGAATAGCCCACGAATACACACTTGACTGCTCTGGGAATAAGTTTTTCAACAGACGGTCTGTTGTCCTTCACAAAACATACGCAGCCAAACATCTTTAGTGGGAGTATCCCACTATTATTTTCTTGCAATATCTCACATGGAGACTTCCATCCCAGTACCTTCGAGGGCATCTTATTGATCAATCGAGCTGCTATCAATACGGCATGCCCCCACAGACTGTGGGACATTCATGGCAATCATCATGCTCTTTGCCACCTCCAGAAGGTGTATGTTCTTCCTTTCTGCCACTCCATTCTGTGTTGGTGTGTATGCACAGGTGGTCTGATACTGTGTCCCTTGGGCTAATAGGTATTTCTCAAGTGCTTTGTTGGTATACTTTATTCCATTGTCAGACCTTAGTACCTTCACCACTGCTATGTACTGAGTCTGGACATGTTTATGAAAGTCCCGAAAACAGGCAAAGACCTCACTCTTATTCTTCATCAAATACAGCCAAATGACGCAAGAGGAACAATCAATAAAAGAGACGAAATACTTGTAACCATTCATAGTAGTTGTGGCGCACGGGCCCCAGACATCAGAATGTATAATATCAAAAACAGAAGAGCTCCTACGGCCCGCACCAACATATGAGCTCCTAGTAAGTTTGCCTAAATCACATGCATTACATAATAGTTTCTCCTTATTTGCCTTCTCATAAATAGATTGATACAACATACTCAAAATACCAAAAGATGAGTGCCCCAACCGCCTGTGATGGAGTATCAGTGTATCCTCGTCACTCATCTTTGGTCCTCTCATTCCTGCCATTTTTGCCACAGACATCAATGCCGAATCCAGTCCTTCCCGATCCAGGTACCACAGTCCATCATGCCAAGTGTCAGTCCCAAGCCTTCGTCCCGTCTCCTTCTCCTGGAAGATCACCTTAGGAATATCAAAAGAGACGATGCATTTTTGTTGGAGGATTATAGAACTAATGGACAAAAGACTGACTGAAAAAGAATGAGCATGTAAAACATTGGATAATCTTACTGAACTTGTACAATCGACAGTACCATTACCGACCACTGGCTGGAAAGTATCATCGGCTGTTTGAATGTTGTTTGCATATGCTAGGTGAGTGTAGGAAGAGAACTCACTAGCATTCCCTGTCACGTATCGAGACGCACTTGAATCGACAATCCAGTCCGACGATATAAAGGAAGACATAGATGCAAGGACGAGTAAGTCATCAGTATCTTCTGATGGATGGGCATACATGGCAGCGTTGCTGTAAAACCCCGTTTCGCTCAAGCGGAGTTCCGATTCAAACGGCAAAAGTGCAATGTCCCGACCCGCTTTGCTCAGGCGAGAATACTCGTTTGAGGCAAAGGATATCCAGACTTGTCCCTACAGGAGTTCGGCTTAGGCTTTCAGAGGCTCGCTTGACGTATCGCTCAACCGATGCGAATCATCGCTAAGGTGGGTGGCTACGGTGAACTTGTCTTTGCTTAGCCAGCACACATAAAATCTGGAACGATACATGCTAGTCGCTAGGTGAATCATCCAATGCATGCTAATAAGAATACAACGCACCTAGCTAAGGGAATAATCCCAACTTGTATTGCTTGTGTTAGAACATGGAATTGAAACGTTGCTTATATACAGACCCTTGCATGCTACATTTGCCTTATGCAACAAGACCACGGTATACCTCGAGTAGTGCGAAAATGGATATGCACTGCCCTGCTTGTCGAATAATCAACTTGTGAACCGTTATCTGATTCCATGCTAGTTCGTTTCATACATCTTGTGCTAAGCATGGAACACATCTTGTTATACAAAATATTGTTCAGATAGGCTTGCAAATTGAACCAGGCAATACCTCTTGTCTTGTACTCTTGTTGCCCCAATGACTTGAATGGATAACTTAACCTAGACGACTGTTTGATCACGGACAACTTGTGCACAAGGTCACGGTCTTACGGACGGCGCTGGGGCACTGGCACCGATCCGGTCCGGACGAGGCCTATTGTTTAGTCTCTTGTTCTTGGCGGAATAGCTTGCAGCGCCTCTTGTACTTTCGTTGCATACCATTCTCGTCAAAGACTATATCGTTCATTATGGCATACGCCAGTGATCGCCACGTATATTTAACTTGTGCATGCTTGCTTGTAAAATGAACAAGATAGAAACAAATCATCCTCGCTTAGCGGCTATCCGCGTGCGAGTCATTGTATCACAACGGAAATAACTGAGCACCCGGAACATGAAATCTCGCATCCAAACACTTGTATTTGCTTATTTTATTGCCCCTGAATGTTTACAAATGCTCGTGCTTGAATTAACTTGGTTTGCCTTAGACAGGGAAGATCAAATTGTAAGTTGGTAAGTCTCGTCGTGTTTCCTCTCATGTCGCACGGCGCACTGCCACACGAATTAGGCTATTCAATCTTTGCATGAAACTGATCCTAAGGCAACTAGAAAGACAACATAATAGTTGGTGCACGGAACCTATATTACGTGTTTGGATTTGTCGAGCGGACGAGTAGCCTCCCCACCAGTGCATTCAATGTACTGATAACCCACCAGATCGTTTGCAGGGTGCGGGAGAACCTCGTTCGGTGCGGATGCCTCCTTCGTGCGTGCTAAGGCGTGGAGATCACTCCGAGGCAGCGTTGCATCGGAAACTGAAGCACATATACAAGACATAATGTTGGAACATCGCCTGAACATCGCCTGTACAATCATCCACTATTGTAGCCACTTGGCACGCTTTACTGTTTCAGAGAGAGAGGCTGGAGCGACTTGTAATCTCGGCTATACGCCGCCTGTAACACATGTTCAATATCAATAAAAGAGCTTATTTTACTTCAACTTGTGTTATTCAATGCTTCCGCTATTGTCAACTCAGTGAACTTGTTACCAAATCGCCTATGCATTTATGATTCCACTGCACTCGGACAATCTGTGCGACAGTGTGGCTTAGAACTCTTACCGCCAGCCAATGAACCACGGCCTTGCACGGGCGTGGCTCACGCTCGTACGACATCACGTCCGGATGGGTCAAAGCGATCGTTCCGCGGGAGCGATAGCGCGGTGATTCTCGCCTAACGGGAACGGCCGATTTAGCCCGCGGGAGATCGGGACGTGACAGTTGCCTCTGGCGAAGACTGAGATGGACGCCTCCTTAGTCCCACTCCTTCTGTCTCCATCGCTTGACGCTCTCTGCTTTCTCCTGAGTACTTCCAGCATGTCCAGTAGTGCATGATCCTCCTCAGTATAGGCATCATTAGCTCCCTCCTCGCCTTCTGCTACCAGCAGGTTCGCCTGATAACCTCCTCGACCACCCCGTCGACCCCCACGGTCACGTCCTCCAAACTGTCCACGTCCGCCACCTGAATCTTCTTCTTTGGGTGGTTTAGTGCAAGCATATCTCAGATGGCCCACCTTTCCGCAGTTGTAACACTGCCGAGGGTCTCCCTTAGGTCATGTGCCACCTGAATTGGCAACCGCCAGTGTTGTCTTCACTTCAGGAGGACCACATGTCCCTGCCTGTAGCTTGATATGAGTCTCCTCCTGGATCATGGCCGAGATAGCCTCCTCAAGTGTAGGAATCTTCGGTTGGGCTAGAAGTAGTGCTGTCCTCTTAGCAGACAATGTGGCCAGCCCCTTAAGAAACTTCATCGTCCTCTCCTGCAGACATACATGTCTCTCCTTACACTTCAGGTCCTCGCAGCTCGTCCGATCTGAAAAGTGATTATAATCCAACCACAGACGTTCCAACTCGGTGGCATACTCATGTACTGTCTTCTCTCCATGTACGGTGTCGTCGATCTCCCCCTTAATCTGGAAAACCCTCAAGTTATTCCCCACACCATCGTAGGTTCTCCTCAACTTCTCCCACACGTCTTTCACCATCTCAAGGCCATCCACTGTGGCGGCGATCGACTGGACTAAAGAATTGAGGAGCCAAATGTATACCACCATATGAGTGGACTTTCACTCGTCGCGTCATGCCGAGCCCTCATCCGGCTGTGTCTTCTCTCCTGACAAGAAATCCTCCAGGTTCTTCCCTGCGAGGGTTCTCCTCAACCGTCGTGACCAACTCAGGTAGGTGGCCGGTCCATCAAGCTTCAAATCGATGGATGAAAGCTCTAACTTCGCCAATATTCGTGTCGCGCTCTCACCAGCCGACAGTTTCATCAGCTTCATCAACGTTGCGACCTCCGCAGAGTCCAGCTTCTCCGATCACCTGATACCCGTCCCACGATTCACGTTCGCCCTCTTCGTCCTCTCCTAGACCCGATCATGTCTCTCCCATCAGATCTAGGCCTTCGATGTCAACGTCTGGAACGACCCGCAGGAGACGCCATGAACCGCGGCAGAAGGCTCAGCGGGAGTCGCGGCTTCGCGGTGGTGGTGGCGGACGAGTGGCGACGGTGGTGGCGGACGAGCGGTACGACAACGGTGGTGGCGGGCGGCGCAGCAGCGGTGGTGGCGGGGCGGCAATGGTGGTGGCGGCGCGGCAGCGGTGGCGGCTAGGGTTTGGGTTCTGATACCATGTAGAATATTTTGGAGTAATTGTTATATTTTTAATTGATAATCTGTTGGCTATTTATAACCTTACAATCCTTCATCTTACATTAATACCCCATTAAAAATCCCTGTAGAATATTTTAAATACCCCAACAAATATACCAAGAATATTCTAATATACCAACAAATATACCAAGAATATTCTAATATACCAACATATTCTAACACGCTTCCGCAAGTCGATGATTCATTTTGGGAAGAGAGCTAGATTCATTAAGCAGTATAACATTTTTCAAACTTGGATTGCTCCAATACCATGTAAATGTTGCTATCACTAAATCAAAACTCTAGAATTGTAGTGAGGGTTATATTCTAATAATTCTAACATTATGTAGCTTCTTAATTGTAACCCGGCGACACATGGAGCCCATACCACTGTGAAAACTGGAAAAAGAAAAGTCGCATATAAATGCACATATAAGCTTCCATGTTTGAACTACACACAATTTGAAAGATGAGAATATAGTATCAAAATTGCCATACCGATGGTAAAACTCGCAGTCACGGCCTCCTTTTGACATAGCATACAAGAGATTATACGTCTGAAGAATCATTTTTCGTGGTATCTGCAACAAATATTTTTTAAGAAAATCTCCTTGGGTTAGAACACAGCTAGATGGAAAGCAACATGATGGTTTAATGTAGTTGATTACCATGAATTACAGTGGAACTAATATAATCAGAAAGACAGCTGATAAAAAATTGAAGGAAAGAGGAATTGCCTTGTCTGAGAAAAGATTTACTCGGACAAATGAACAAAACAGATCCATAAAAGCATGTAGAATCAGTGAATTTTGATGAGGCTGCAAAATGCCAAAACGAGATTGTCAAACATAGTTTAACTGTAAAAGCTTTAAGCCCAACGGCAGATGAAATATATCCCAGAAGTGATCTGCAATGTGATGGAGAAATTGCTTACCAACAAGGTGATAACAGTACTACTCAAATCCAAAATTAGCCTTAAAGCTTGTTCACGAAAAGCCATTAGATCAAGAAGAAGCTGAGACAAAGAGAATCAGGAGAAAGCAACATCAAGGACATATGTCTAGATATGGCTACTAAATGCTTAGGATACAAGAAACTACAGTCTAGTTGATTATGTAGAATTAATAACTAATAAGAGGCCCTTATCATTTTAAGTCGGTACACAATTTGGCAATCTGTCCATATAACACACTCCCTACGAATATAACTCAAGGAAGATTAATTTCAAATAATTGAGTAAATTCAGCCGTGATGATGTCATTTTGTCTATGATGATCTGTCGGATGGTAGAACACATCAAAATAAATCCTCTTAGATATAGTTATGGAATCAATGCTTGGAGTATTCTTCTAAGACAACAAAAAATTTAGATATGAAATGAGCAATCAGGTATCAAAGTCTTTATCTACATTAAAATCAAGACAAGTTGACCTCAAATCTTGTTCTTCGCTGTGTGGATTTTATTGAAAGAGGTGGAACCATGTTCAGGAAGAATGAGAAGGGTACAGAATATTTTAAGTCTTTGCCTTAATTAAAATACCAACAATGAATTAAGGGATGTAAGAAGAGACACTTGCCTGAAGAAAAACAATGTCATTGCTTCATTTCTTTTACTTTGACTCATCATCCGGAGGAGTCATTACATGTCTGAAAAGTAGCTGCTTACTAAGATAGCTACATTAAGTATCACCGTTTGAAGGATCCTTCAAACGGCGTCTTATCATTCTTATGTTAAGTTATCCATCTCAAAGTTAAAAAATAATCATTCTAATGTTCTACAAAAACACTGTTATTACTGTTGAGAGTATTAAAGGGTTTTAGTCCCACATAGAGTAGAGTAGTAGAGAGAGGGATTAGCATCTCCTATATATATGTAGCTCCATATCAATAATAAACAAGTCAAGTATTCTACTAAATATCTATTTGGTATCAGAGCCAAATCCCCCCCTTCCCCCAATTTTTCCAAACCCTAACCCCCTCCACAGCCGCCTCCCCCTCCACAGCCCCACCCCCCTTTCCCTCTTCCGCTACCAGCAACCGCCGGCTAGCAGCCTCCCCTCCCCGTCGGCCAGCCCCCTTCCTTCCTCTTCTACTTCTTCTCTTCTGCGAGTTGTAACTCGGTTCTGTCCATATGAAACTACGATTGCAATGAAGAACGAGAAGTTTAATTTTCTAATTATCGTTTTTTGTAGCAACAAGTTGTAATCGGAATATTAATTATATAGTTGCTAGTTGGATCGAGGTATATCAGTGAGGGAACTTTTATGTGAACTCCTGATCTCGATTACAACTGTCGGTTCTTCCCCTCCTTCTCGTCAGACTATACGACCTCGGATCGAAGTCATGCATGGGACATGAGCAGCGGCTCTCAGGGACACAGCTGTCGCTGAAGGAGTAACAACAGACGTGGAAAGGACGGCGATCAAAGGTGGAGTCGATCTAGATCTGTCACCGTCTTGCTGATGGAAGAGGACAAGAAGAAGACGATGGAGACAATCTACGGCAAGCTAACGGCCCAAGAGATGAAGGCTTTGGTGGATGATCCTTCTCCAGGAGGCTGACCGAGACTAGCTCTCGTGTTACACACGCAGATATGGATCCTTCACCATACAAAATGGGAAAGTTGGAGAAACTGGAAATAAAGTTGGAGGGTACGTCCAACTACTTGAAGTGGTCGCGTCAGGCAATGCGGACTCTGAAGGCAAGAGGCTTGGTGGGCTATGTGAATGGCCAAACCAAGGCACCTGAAGATCACTCCTCATGGGAGTTTGTTGTGTGGGAAATCGTCAACAATGTTACCATCCAGTCTCATTGACCGACCAAGTGTCGGACAACGTAAAAGCAATGGAGGGTGTTGGTGACATTTGGATGATGCTGAGAGACATGTACTCAGGGTCGGGCAACCCTATGAGGGTCTTCCAACTACAAGATGAACTTGATAAGGTAGTCCAAGAAGATCACACCATCTCTGAGTATGCGGCTCTGCTGAAGAAGTATTGGTCAGATCTCGACCACTATGATCCCATTGGCGTGGAGAATGAACAAGTGGAACCGGCATTTGCGAAACATTATAAGAAGTTCATGGAGTATGTTTCGCGACAGAGGATAATTTAGTTCTTGAAGGCGCTCAACCCAGCATTCGAGCAAAGGAGGAATGTCCTACTTGCAAAACCTGCGCTACCATCACTAGAGGAGGCCATAGCTGTTATGGCACAAGAAGAGGCACGACTGAAGCTAATGCCTAGCACCACTAGCTCTCCGGGGGAGAAATTATCTCTAGCAGTGTTTAACCCAAATCCTTCCGGAGGGGGAGAGTGCTACAACTGTGGAGAACCTGGACATTTTATCAGATTCTGTATGAAACCTCTAAGAGGCCAGTCCAGCGGCCGCGGACGTAGCCGTGGAGGGCGTAGGGATGCCAGAGGAGGCTATGGCAGAGGCAGAGGTAATTATTCTGGAGGGCACAAGACAAACCTGACAAAAGGGGAAATAAGAGTCAGTCATCCGATATGACCCCTAGTGAGAAAAATGTTAGAAATGTGGAGGAGCATGAAGCTTGGAACCAGCGACAGTCGAGCCAACACCACTGGGACATCGACTCCAACCACCTCCGGGGGTAACATCACCTACTATGTCCATACAAGAACATGTATACCTGCTCATGTCCTTGCATCTACCCACAAACCATGAAGTCTAAATTAGATAATTGACTCTGGGGCATTCCGCCATCTCACGGATGCCCATGATGAGTTCTAAGATTACACTCATCTGGCAACACCTAAAAGCATTCAGACTGCTGATGGGACTGCTAATCCATTGTATGTAAAGGCACAATTGAATGCACCCCTTCCATGACTCTTACTGATGTCTTGCATGCTCCATCTTTTCCTGTTAATTTATTGTCCATTAGTGTTATTGTTCTTCAACTTAATTGTGTTGTTTTCTTTGGCATTCCTAAGGTAATTTTTCAGGAAAAGGAAACGAGGATACGGTTGGGGACTGACACTTGGCATAAAGGGCTATGGTACTTGGACAGAGGTGGGTTGGATGCAGCACTAGCATCACTGGTAGATGAAGCATAACAGGAGGAACCGCGAAGGACTGTAGAAACATAATTATTACTCCAACATTAGCGTTATGGGACACTCTTCATTCAGTCTACTGAGTCGGATGTATCCCTCTATGTATCAAAAGGCTAATAAGCAAAAGTTGATTTGTGATGCTTGTGAACTTGGAAAACATACCAGAAGCTCGTATGTGAGTTCTGGAAATAGAAGTTTAGCTGCTTTTGATATGATACATTCTGATGTGTGGAGACCTTATCCTACAACTAATGTTAATGGTTTTAAGTGGTTTGTCATCTTTATTGACTGCTACACTCGTGTCACCTGGGTATATATAATGAAGAGTAAGAGTGATGTATTCGCATGCTTTCAAGATTTTTATCGCAGGGTTACAACACAATACGGTGCTAAGGTGAAGACTTTGAGGACTGACAATAGAACAGAATACACCAACAAGGCTATTGAAGAATACATAACAGCCCATGGGATACAATATCAGACTTTATGTGCCTATACACCAGCTCAAAATGGCGTAGCGGAGCGGAAGAACAGGAACCTGTTAGAAATGGCACGGTCAATGATGTTTGCTATGAATGTTCCTAAACACTTGTGGGGACATGCCGTATTGACGGCTGCATATCTCAACAAGAGGGTGCCCTCTCAAGTGTTAGGATGGAAGATACCGTTTGAGTTGCTTACAGGTGAGATCAAGTACATTGTTCTCCCAAAGGTATTTGAATGTGTCTCCTTTGTGAAGGATAATAGGCCTGTGGTGGAAAAGTTGGACCCTCGGACAGTAAAGTGCGTCTTTGTTGGCTACTCAAGGACTCAGAAGGGATACTCTTGCTGGAATCATGTGGAGCGAAGGCTCTTTGTGAGCATGAACGTTACATTCAAAGAGATGGAACCATACTACCACAATGGTTCAGGTGAAGGCTTCGCATTTGGTGATACACCCAACACAGGAGGTGTTAGGAGTGAGGGGGAGATGGGCCCAAGCGTGATTGTCAGGTCAGTTCTATGCCCAATGATGGAAGTTGGTCCAAGTGAACAAGAGGGAGATAGCGAGGGGGGAGAAAAGTGATGAAGAAGCTCACGATGAGGAAGAAAGTGATGTTGCAGTACAGGGGGAGGAACAGACTACAAGAAAATCTACAGAGCTCCAAGTCTACAGAAGGAGAAAGCAGCAGTCCACTATTGTGCCTATTGTCCCTATTGTGCTATGTCTCCCGCCTAACCATACCCCAACTCCTGAAGATGCACCTCCCGCATATTTCTATCATGACTATCGCTGGTTCCAAGCTTCATGCTTCTGCTCCTCCATATTTCTAGAATTTTTCTCTTACTAGGTGTTATATCGGATGACTGGCTCTTATATCCTCCTTCTGCCAGGTTTGCCTTATGCCCTCCAGAATAATTATCCCTGCCACCGGCATAGCCTCCTCTGCCACCCTTATGCCCTCCACGGCTGCAGCCGCGACCGCTGAACTGGCCTCTCATATGTTTCGTACAGAATCTAATGAAGTGTCGAGGGTCTCCACAGTTGTAGCACCATCCCCCTCCGGAAGGGTTTGGGTTAAAAACTGCTAGAGCTGATTTTTTTTCCGGAGAGCTAATGGTGCTAGACATCAGCTTCAGCCGTGCCTCTTCTTATGTCATAGCAGCTATGGCCTCCTCCAGTGATGGTAGTCCGGGTTGTGCAAGTAGGACATTCCTCCTCTGCTCGAATGTTGGGTTGAACCCCTTTAGGAACTTCATCATCCTCTGTCGCGAGACATACTCTATGAACTTCTGATAATGTTTCGCAAATGTCGGTTCCACTTGCTCAGCCTCCACGCCAATGGGATCATAGTAGTCGAGATCTGACCAATACTTCTTCAGAAGAGCCGCATACTCAGAGACTGTGTGATCTTCTTGAACCACCTTATCAAGTTCATCCTGTAGTTGGAACTCTCATAGGGTTGTCCGACCCTGAGTACATCTCTCAGTGTCATCCAAATGTCATCAGCACCCTCCACCGCTTCCACGTTGCTCGACACTTGGTCGGTCAATGAGGCTGTCAATCATCCAGCTACAACATTATTGACGATTTTTCACACAGCAAACTCTCGTGAGGAGTGATCTTCGGGTGCCTTAGTTTGGCCATTCACATAATCCACCAAGCCCCTTGCCTTCAAAGCCCGCATCACCTGACGCGACCACTTCAAGTAGTTGGAAGTACCCTCCAACTTTACCTCCAGTTTCTCCAACTTTTCCATTTTGTATGGTGAAGGATCCACATCTGCATGTGCAGCACGAGAGTTAGTCGTGGTCAGCCTCCTGGAGAAGAGATCGTCCACCAAAGCCTTCATCTCTTTGGCCGTCAGCTTGCCGTAGATCGTCTCCGTCTTCTTCTTCTCCTCTTCCATCAGCAAGGCGGGCAGATCTAGATCGTCTTCACCTTTGATCGTCGTCCTCTCCACGTCTACTGTTCCTCCTTCAGCGGCAGCGGCGTCCCCAAGAGCCGCTGCTCATGTCCCGTGCATGGCTGCGATCCGAGGTTGCATGGCCTGACGATAAGGAGGAGGAAGGCTGCGCTGGCGGCAATGGAGAGGGCATGGGGGCCGGCGTGGAGAGGGGGGTTTGCTGGCCGGTCGAGGGGAGGGGGGCGACTGTGCTGGCGGCGGGGGGCTGCTGCCGGTGGGGTGGCGGATGTGCTGGCGGCGGAAGGGTGGGAGGGCCGGTGGGGAGAATGGGGGGAGAGGGTTTGGCGGAGGCGGGGTTTGGAGTGGGGTTAGGGTTAGGGTTTGGTGGAGAATGGTGGCGGCTAGGATTAGGGTTAGGGTTTGGTGGCTCTGATATCAAATAGAAATTTAGTAGAATACTTGACTTGTTTATTATTGAGGTGGAGCTACATATATATAGGAGAGGTTAACCCCTCTCTACTATTCTACTCAATGTAGGACTAAAAGCCCATTAATACTCTCAATAGTTACCTATGTCTAGTAATGAAAAGTAAACTTATGAGGGGAGCAAATTAGCAACTAGTAAAATCTGAAATAAGGAGATGGAAGAATAACTTGCAATCGTGCTTAGATTTTAAAAGAACAAGATTAAACTGCACAAGCTATAATGAAACAGCAGGTTTCTTAGGGAACACATATATTACTTACTCAAAAAAGGTTTCTTATATATATCATCTCATGTGGAAAGCATGCATGTCAAAACTAAATGCAAGTTTACTCAAGAATATGTTAGTAAATAACCCTCATGTCATGGGATTCCAGTAATGCCTAAATATTTCAAGTTAACAATAAAGAACTAATCGTAAAACTATATTACGTACCCTAACCCATGGTTCAAGATTTTGTAAATAAGCTTCTGCACTGCCATTTAGAGCATCTAGAGACATTTTATCAACCTGCAAAACATTGTAATCTATCCATAACGGAAACAACAAAATATCTCACGGGAGAATAAAGGAATATCTTACTCGTTCTAGCTGCAATTTGTTAGGATGTTCTGGAAACTTTTTCGACAGAAGTATGCAGATCCTTGGAAAGTTGGGAAATATACCAGCTTTCCAAAATGAATCTGAAAACGTGTGTGATGCCATATCTGGGCTATCCAGGATATGCTTTAATCTATATATTTTAGACAACAAGCCTTCTGCAACTTTGGCAAGTTGAACGACCCAGACCATGTGTACTGCCTTTTGAGAATTTCCGGCGGTGGGCTGTGCTTCAGAAACCACATGCTTCCAACCCCCAGATGTTGATGGAGAAGACTCCTCAGGATTAATGTACTCGGACCATCTAGACATGTTGTCCCAGTCCCTTGATTTTAAGGATCTCGGAGATGTATCTTGATTAGAAGAAAACCTGGACCTTGCCATGACTTTGGCAGATCAAAGCCTGCAATAATGAGATAATGTGGGCCTTACCATCTCCATTAATATTTGACTTTGAAACATGAAGCATTCATAATATCAATTTAATGTATGACTATTCATTGCATGACGATTTATGGTGCATCCAAATGAAACCTTATACAAGAGACAATGACCCCACAGAAAATAAAGAGAAAAAAAATGTATTGTCTCACTTCTAATATTCCTTCATAAGAATTGTTTGGATGAAAAATAAAACTTCTCTTAATGTTTATCACAAGCACAAGACTGAAATACATAAAGGGTTACAGTAGAATATCTTATAAAAGTTTCCTCTCATTACTCCCACTGAGCAGAAGAAGGTACATTTTAATCAATGAGAAAATATAAAATTACAACTTATCTTAAGCATAGAGGCAGTCTAATCTACGAGAAATTATTCAGTGAGCTTAGTTCACCGTGCACCTTGATGATTCTCCTCCACTTGATAGCATGGGGATGAGTGCATGCAGTGGCAGCCTGGAACAGTCCTCCTCGTCCCCATGTCATCAAGTGGAGGATAATCAAGGTACGCTGTGAGCCCGGCTCACTGAATAATTTGCATCCTAAGTTTCACCAAGAAGTTTCAAACTTCTTGCACATACCAAGTTGCAACCTAGGCTCTCGTGTTCCCAAGGTTCTAAACGGCGGTAGTCGGCTGCGCGCGACGGAAAGAGCCCGCCTACCGCCTAGGCGGTTGATACATTTTGGATATTTTTTACTATTTTACCACAGTTTTTTGCATTATATACATATTTTAAGGATATTTCATGCATAACTATGTCGCATATAAAGATTTATCAAGTTTTAGTCTTGTAAAAGTAAATCATAGGTCCATAATGCTTGTAAAACCGTTTGGCCAAAACATCTTGTTAGGTATTGCTCCGCAGTCCTAAGACTCCTAACCTCCTTACATTCCTCCAATTAAAAAAAAATCTACTAGACCCAATCTATACTACTATATAATAAGAAAAGTTGAGGCTTAACCGTGAAAATTTTTGTTCCAAAATTACCCTTACTAGTATATATTCGCACGTCTTGCACGTATTTTATACTATTTGGAAAGAGCAAACAAATTTTTTTATTTTGTTACTTGAGAAGAACAAAATCCTTTAATTTTTTACATCTCGGAAATAGCAAACAACAATCTCCTTTAAAAAAAAAATCCATGCGTAACTAATTACCTAACTAGCCATGTTAAATTTAATGAACAATTTAAGTAGTAAACATAGATAAGGGTATTTTAGTGTAGATCTATGTTCAATAATTAAAATTGTTCACTGAATTTAACAAGGGTAGTCATAAAAATTAAGAACCTTTGCTCTTCCTTAAGTAGTAAAAAAAATAAAAAAATACTGTTTGCTTTTCCAAGTAATATAAAATACGACTAGTGGAAAAATCCTAGAAACTAATCCTAACACACATCCAAAACAATTGTGCGCCAGAACTCAAGATTCCTGACATCACTGAAATTCCATCTTATTGCAGCAGAAAATGGACCCCAATTCGCTAACAACAACAGCTCCAATGCAACAAGTGTTGTGTTGTCTCAGCCGAGAGAGCACCCAAGCAATCTAAGAGCAGTACTACAATCAACTGTAGCGGAAATTGCACAATGGGTTTTTTGCGGCATCACGAATCCATAGATCTGGCTGATAAAATTTGAACAAGCAAAGTGACATTATTTATTGTGGTTTGAGAAGTACCTACTATATAGATTCTTTCCACTTTGGAGAGCAGTTGCAGAGGAGGGATTTCTGTCTACTCTTTCTTTCGGTTCTACTATTTAGCTCGCAGTTTGAGTCCAGGAGAGGTCTCCATTCTCTTTGACAGAATAGAAAGAGGAGAGAGGGATGGGAGACTTTGAGAGATCCAGTGGGGTTTGGTGGTTGGTAGCTTCTTTGATTCACGATTAGAAAGAAACTCTGTTTTATTGTGAGTTTGGCCCCTACATAATAATAGTCTCTGCTGTTTATAAAACTTAAAAAACGGTCCAAAAATAAGATTTTCTTACGTAATTAAAAATTAAATTATAATTAAATATTTTTTTATTTTTCTGGTTAAGATGGAAGGTATTCTTTCTTGTTGGGTATGTTCGATCCTACGGGTCAGTATTATCTATAAGAAATTCTAATATAATTATTTTAAAATAAATTTGTTTACGTGAATGCAATGCATGTGCATATTATTAGTTGCTTTAAAAATGTTCCATCTAAGCTGTATTTATCTAACTTTTTTTTAAAGTGAAAGTATTTTATTTTTTTTTAATATTTTTTTTTGGAGTGTAAATTTTGTTTTGGGAAACACCGAGTCCAAGGTCAAAGCTAAAAGCGATTTTGAATGTCGTGTTTAATGAATAAAACAGTTTTTTGCTTCATTAGGAGACAATTTTTTTAAACAAATTTCAACAAAATGGTAATATGATAATAATTAAAGTATCTCTTAAAAAAAAATTTACTAATCTATTTTTTGAAATAACAAGATTGACCGGATCATTTATCCAAGTGAATTATGTCGAAATTTGAATCAAAGTACCTGCAGAGTACTTAAAGTAGCTCATAAAATCAAAATGGGAAACATTTGAATGCATGTAAACTAAACCTCACACTAGATCTAATTCTAAATGTTTAGGGACATTTTACCAAAGATACTATATTTTTGAAGATAAATGGAATAGCATAACGTATGATCTTTATAAAGAGGATCACTCCGGATCTAAACCTACCGAAAGCTTATGTGGACCAATAAAACGAACATTTATACTACTCGAAGCATGTTATAGCCCAAACCACATAAAACCAAGTTCGATATATTTCAAATCTTAAAAGCCAACTTCCTAAAATATGGATCTAGTTAGGATTTGGTTCTTGCTTGATCGAAGTTATGCAACACAAGTGGAAAGTTCCGAACTACCAAAGGCACATAAATTTTACATAATACGTGCATTGCAATTATCCTAAAGAATTTTAACATTTTATATCAACAACGTGAAAATTCAAGCTTTTTAGTATAAATGTTAGGTTTTATATACATTGTTGGTTCACACCCCTATCAGTTTAATATTTGGATAAAGTCTAGTATCCACTTAACAGCTTATATATCTAGGCTTGGAGTTAAATTTACTTTGAGGTTGCGCAAAGATCCACAGGTGAATTGATTTTGGCGACTTCATTTACTTTTCATGAAGTTTTAGCTTCTACTCCACTCCATGGCATGAACTAGAGTGATGGTGGTGGTGTATTGCTTCACAGTCCATCATATACTTTTATGGTGGGAATAAGAGGCCACTGTTCATAAAGCAAATTCCTAGAATGATGGTGATTTAATTTAGACTAATTTTAAAGACACTTCGTATATTTTTTAGGACATTTTATTATTTCAGGACAATTCAAATTTTTATAACTTTTATTTAGGACAGTCCAAAAATTATTCAAGACAGTCCAATTCCTCCAAACTTTTCCAAAATCCTTCATTCTAAATTTCTACTCTCTCACATCCAAATTTTCAACCCCCCTCTCCTCCTCTCTTCTCCCTATGCTTCTTCCTTCTTCCAAAATCTAATTTCTTCCGATTCTCAGAACCCTTCATTCTAATGCCTAAAATAGTTAGATAAATTAGTTTAAAACTAATTTAGGGTTGATATACGAACTGTTGAATCATAAAAACCAAACTTAGGGTTTAAAAAAATCGAACAGAGCCGACAGTCGAACTTCAAACCTACAGGACTGTAGGCAAATTCTACAGTCCTATAGTATATATAGGACTGTAGGAAAACATATAGTCCTATAGTAATGTAGGACTGTATGACATCCTATAGTTCTGTATTATATATGGACTGTAGGAAAGTCTATAGTCCTATAGTATATGTAGGACTGTAGGAAAGTCTATAGTCCGGTATTATATATGGACTGTAGGAAAGTCTATAGTCCTATAGAATATGTAGGACTGTAGGAAAGCATATAGTCCTATAGTATACCAAGACCCAATGTACTCCAACAATATCAGGTGATGGGTATACTATAGGACTATATGCTTTCCTACAGTCCTACATATTCTATAGGACTATAGACTTTCCTACAGTCCATATATAATACCGGACTATAGACTTTCCTACAGTCCTACATATTCTATAGGACTATAGACTTTCCTACAGTCCATATATAATACCGGACTATAGACTTTCCTACAGTCCTACATATACTATAGGACTATAGACTTTCCTACAGTCCATATATAATACAGAACTATAGGATGTCCTACATTCCTACATTACTATAGGACTATAAGCTTTTCTACAGTCCTATATATACTATAGGACTGTAGAATTTGTCTACAGTCCTGTAGATTTGAAATTCGACTGTCGGCTATGTTCGATTTTTTAAAACTCTAAGTTTAATTTTAGGGTTTATCGGTTCATATATCAAACCTTAAATTAGTTATAAACTAATTTATCTAACTATTTTAGGCATTAGAATGAAGGGTTTTGAGATCGGAAGAAATTAGGTTTTGGAACAATAAAGAAGCACAGGGAGAAGAGAGAGATGGGATCTATTTTTTCATTGGCTTTTGTATCAAAATATGGACTGCTTTCAAGCAAAATATCTTTATGCCAAATTTGTAAATAAATAAAAAGAATATGGACTGTCCTTCAACAAAATATGAAGTGACTATAGAAATTGCATTTAATTTATTCTAGATGCTGACATGTTGCTAGTCACCTAATCACTTGTTTAAGGGATAACAACCAATTAGTAATAAAGTACTATTTTGAGGGAGGTAGACACATGACTAGTCATTAGGACATCATGAAAGGACATAAAAATTTCTGTTTTCAATGAGAAGCTCTATTCTATTAGTCTTTGCTTAGTCCTGTTGTTGATAATATAATCAATAATAAAAGTAGTGAACATAAAATGATAGTTGGTTACCAGAACTGCTTATTTAGATCTGGGGAGCGATTATAGATTGTCAAATTTTATGGGGCAAAGCCAAAAAAAAGCTATTGTTTCAGGACCAAGAAAAAATTATTCTGCAGCAGCAACGACGGAAACTTGTCCCAAATTTAGGCGAGTATGTTAGGAGTGATCATTTTGGACCGAAATCCAAATCAAATCAAATTGAATATAAAAATAAATAAATAAATCATTTGTTTTGATTTTAAAAATATTAAAATAAATTATTTGATTTCGGTTTCAATTTTTTTGTTTCAGTTAAAAACCGAAAATCGAATAAATTTTATGTAATTATGTAAATATTCTTGATTATGTGTATATCTTATGATTAAAAATGTACATAATTTGAAAACATTAATTTTATGCATGCACTTTGAAGTCTAACTTGAAAAGCACAACTTAAAAATATATTTAAAAAAATGTGAGTATAAAAATTACAAATTTTAATATAGTTTAACATCGATCTCAACTTTAAATCTGACCCATTAAATAAAACAACCAAATAAACCGAATCTATTCGGTTCAGTTTCATTTATAGCTAAATTAGGTTCGATTTTGAATTTTTAGAATTTTTGTTTATCCGATTTTAATTATTTCGGTTCGGTTGAAACCGAATAAATCGAACGAGTGTTAAAAACCGAGTAGGCGAGCAACCTGATCAATACAGCCAATGAAAGTCATATATGGCAAAAATAAGAATTTCTAAAGATGTAGTAATTTTGGCTTCGTACGAGCAACATTTTATTGAAGACGAGCAGCACTGGAATACAAGAAACAATGAAGAATGCTAGAAGTGAGAAACACTCTCAAGTTGACCGCTAAAAAGTATTGATTCTACGGACATGAAACTCACATTTTTACTCCCCTTACTGCCTTCTCTTCTCTGTGTGCGTGTGTGTGTGTGTGTGTGTGTGTGGGGGGGGGGGGGGGGGGGGGGGGGGTGGGGTGGGGGTGGGGTGGGGGGGTGTGGGGGGAGGACCTGATAAAGTGCAACAAATGTAGTTACATATAGAGGTTGCCTCCTCATACAGCTACAGGAAAGGCTTCGTTGAGAGCAACAACTCCTGGGAGCTCCTTCCCTTCTAGTAGCTCCAAACTAGCCCCACCGCCGGTGGAGATGTGGCTCATCACCTCGGCTACTCCCACTTTCTCAACCGCAGCTACAGAGTCTCCGCCACCGATGATAGTTGTCACACCCTTTCCGCTGAGCTCTGCCAATTTCTTTGCTATTGCCTGCAATAAGAGTTATATCAGCTTAGAATCATAGTTTGTGGTATCGACCGATACCGATCCAATACGGCATATCTCTATTCATACTGACCGATACTGACATTGAGAGTATATTTTCCAACCAATTCGGTAAAGAATTGTGAACGGAAAAGACCAATCAACAATGGTGTAAAAGCATAGTAAGGTTGTAAAAGCATGTAAAAGAAAAAAAATTTAATTATTGCAGGTAAAACAATCGGCAAGGATGACTACTATTTCATTCAATTTCAAAACTACTAAGAAACAACAACAAAATACTTAAAATTCTGCCTACATGTATAAAATATTTTTTTCTAAAATTTTAATATTTTTTTGCCGAAACCAAAAAACTCGATACTCCGATCCGTAACTACCGATACCGTCAATCCCAATACTCATAGGTAGGATCCGATACCGATTCCAAACTGATACTGTGAACCTTGCTTAGAATGGGTTTCTGTTATTCCTGTGGGACAGAATCTGCCAAGTTTTTATTATTTTCTGACAAAAGGGCATGTGTGATTCATGGAAACATATACCACTATAGAATTTGAAAGGAAACATAGAAAAGAAGTTTCAAATTCATAGGAGGTGTTGAGTAAAAATAGATATGAAGGTGTATGATACGAAATTCAAATATTGGTGACAGAATTCTACATGTAGAAGATCTATGATGTTGAGTGACCTTCTCCTGGATTTTAAGGTTATGGTTTTATCTAAAAAAAATTAATTGCAGTATCATATATGTGCAAAATAGCATTCCTTAAGAGGTGACAATAGAGTCGCCTTCATTTGATGACTATCTGGAACAGAGGCAAACCCTTTCAACTATATCTAGGAAAATTATACTCTTAACATTATTACCTAATTGTTTCCTATCCATTTAAAACTTCAAACTCGTGATTCCGTCGTTTCTGGATCTAAATGAAACATGCTAAAATCTAGTTCTTGTCACTAGAAAGATGTATGTGTAACACTGAATCATCAGTAACTTGCAACTCGCTCCCAGCAATAAAACATGCATTGCATACCTCTGTTCCAACTGCAAACTTGTCAAATTCAAAAACTCCCATGGGACCATTCCAGATGACTGTCTTTGTCGTCTCCAATGCTTCGCTGAATGATTTAACTGAATCTGGTCCAATATCTAGACCCATCCAACCATCAGGGATTTCAGATGCTGGCACAACCTGCATCATGAGATATTTCGTGAAATGGTTCAATTAAACTAAACTACTAAAAATGATAATTTGGTATGCATAGATAAGGAAAATGCTGAAATAGTACCAGTCCTACAAGCCAGGCTTTCCAAATCAAGAGAAAACACAGTTTCCTAAACATGGTATTTCAGAACCCATCTCACCTAACCCTAGAGAAATTCAAACATACCTATAGCATATAATACCCGGTAAGACAGGAAGCGGATAGAGAGAAAATTGTAGACATGATTCACATCATCATCATCCAAGCCTTCTCCTATCAGAATGGAGTCGGCTATGAAGCACAAGAAACCTCCATAAAGGATTTGACGAAGGTTTTATGACCAGTTGCCAATCTGATGTCAATCTTCTACGTTGGAGCTACATTCCTAGCCAAGGTAGCTTTGAGCATGAGAAGACCATGCCAATAAACCTAGGTGACCAGTTGGTAAGTATGAAGACCTACCTTCTTGAAATGCAGTTTAACCTCGTGCAACCAAGGAGTACCATCAAAATTCCCAAAGGCTATGAAGAACCTAGTGTCATGTACGAATTTTGTATGGATTCAACCAAATTCAGGTAAGATTCGGCTGAAAAAGAATCTAAGCCAAGCCGAATTCAGCTTAGAATTGGTCATGTATTTACCTTAAGATGGTTTACATGTATTTGAAAAATGGAACATGTCAAAATACTCATCACCCTATTTGAAGTCGAGCAACTCACAAGAGAATAACAAACTGTTGCTGTCAGTTGTCTGCTAATATGTTACAGCTAACCACAATTAACCAATAATTTCAAATTAGCCATTAAACAAACCTTGCTGTTTGCATCAGGTGCGAACTTGTCTGCAATAATAACATCAGTTGGAAGCAAAAGAGAAACTCCCTTTGACTTGGCTTTTGCCAGAAGTGTTGTTGCAAGCTCTAGCTTGTCCTCTTCTACAAGGGAGGAACCTACCGAGAGGCCTTGTGCCTTGTAAAATGTGAATATCATTCCTCCACCCAGAAGAAGGATATCACACTTCTCTAGTAGTGACTCGATGACTCCAATCTTAGATGATACCTTTGAACCCCCTACTATTGCAGCGAATGGCCTCTTGGGACTTGAGACAGCTCCAACAAGATAATCAAGTTCCTGAACTAAAGAATAAGCTATTAATAGAACTAAAGTGGTAAGTTTCTACCAAATTTATTGAACAGCGAAAAATTTAAGGCTGTGTGTTGGTTTGTGAGGAAATGGAAATGAAAATGAAAGAGAAAAGAAAGGAAAAAAGAAAAAGAATTTGTTTGCTTGTTTGGTTGATAAGAAGTTCGAAAAGAAAGTGGAGACGAAAATAGTGAGTGAGAGAGAGAGAGAGTGGTGGAGAGAAAGGGAGAAGAGAAAATGAATCCCACCATTTTAGGAGGGAAACAATAAGAAGAAATTATAATTATTATTTTCTCCCACTTTTCTTTTCCCTTTCATTTCTCTCTGACCAAACATGGCGACCATATTTTCTCTTTCATTTTCATTTCCTTTCCCTCACTTTTCCGCTAACCAAAAACGGCCTAATCGCAGAAATCTCACCTTTTGCAACAGAAAACCAGTAACTGAGGGCTTCAAGAACTTGGTAACTCCCTCTGTTGATGCATGGGCTCTGTGAGCAGTTCCAAATGCATCATTCACGTAAAGATCAGCTAACGATGCTAGCTTCTTGGCAAATTCAGGGTCATTCTTCTCTTCCTCTTTATAGAACCTCACATTTTCAAGAAGAAGAACACCGCCTTCAGGAAGTGCAGCGACCTTTTCTTCAACCTCAGGGCCAATACAGTCATCAGCTTTCACAACCTATTTGGTGCCCGTAGAGAAATAACATTGATAGCCAAATGTAAGTGGTCAGAAATAAAACATCATTCTGTATCGTATTTACATGAATGATAAAAGCATACCGTGATGCCCAGAAGTTCAGATAGCCTAGGCACAAGAGGACCCAAACTGAATTTTGGTGTAACACCCTTTGGGCGTCCCTGAAAATCCAGAAGGTAATGGAAATTCAGATTATATAACTCCATGAATCAAAATGCAGATATAGCATAAACTGTGTATTGTATATAATAGGAGAGAATAAAAATGACATCTTAGAAGCATGATCAATAGGTTGAAACATCGATAAACAATATATGTAGGAATCTACTGTATATCGTCCCTAATCTCTATTGCTTGTGCAATTCAGATTAAGCAATCTATAGACATATAAAAGTCAAACAAAGTTTTACAGCTTAATTGAACCAAAGCACAAAACAACTATCAATATCTGCTATAGGATTGTGCTGAAGATGCAAACTAAATATGTTTGTCAGGAATCAGAGGACAACTAAGAACTAAATACATTTACATGATTTAACTCGCCTGTTCAGGACCACTAGATCATTGCTATACTAATGGAATATGAAGGAAGGTTCTAAGTGTTGGCCAAACCAATACAAAAGCTGCCAAAACTACAAAATCCAACCAATTCAAAACCGCCGAAACTGCTGAAACTGATACTCATGGAATGGTCCAAACCCGATACAGCGAACCTTGATATAAACTTTAGAAACAGGTGTAAGCACTTCGACTTTACTATAATAATATCACACAAAGAAATTCAACCTTACCAACATCAAAAAATAGAAATAAAAAACTAAAATGGGGGGGGGGGGGGGGGGGGGGGGGGGGGTGACTGTCACCTATTTTGCACCATGACACAATACAGAAAAGACAACACATACATGATGCTATTTTAGTGCATCCTAGTGTATTTTGGGGTGTCTATGTAGTGTTTGACACGACGCAACATGAATCCATGCTCTGACTTTGGAGTGTTTGTGCTTCCTAGACCGACACCAAGTAGCTACCAGCCCCAGAATTAATGATTAGGTATGTATCAAATTACTAGCTTCCCTGAACCATTCGGGAAAAAGAACAAGCACAGCTGATATCAGATTCCCCGATATCAGAAGAAAAATAAAAGAAACCCAGTGACAAGAAAATGTTGAAAGTAACCCACAGAAGCTTGCTCAATAGTATGGCTGAGGTCAACAATTGGGTAAGATCAAATTATTAACTTCCCTGAACAAATCAAACAAACCCAACCAATCAAACGACACAGAAATGTGCAAAACTCTCACCAGCTGGCTCAAGAAAATGACCTCACACAATTGAACCACAATCAACTCACTGGCAAGCATCAAATTACTAACTTTCCCAACAAAATCAGCAAAACTATTAACTTTCCCCTAATTTAAAAGAAAAAAGAAGAAGCCAACAATAGGTTAAGAATCAAAATACAATAAATTCTCACCACAAGAATATGATGTTGCCCCAGTTCAACGAAAATCAACAAATTAGTCAAGCATCTAGTTACTTTCCAAACCAAAAACAGCATCTAGGTTGCATGGGTGTGAATTCGGTACGAACAATACGGACACGGGGCACAATGTTGGAACTAATTTTGGTGCTTCCTAGTGTATTTTGGTGTGCCTGAACCATGTCCAGTACGTGTCTGACATGACAACAAGGACAGCATCAAAGCAAAAACTATCAACTTCTATTGCATAATCAAACTAAATTCAGCATCTGGGTAAGCATCAAAATTCCAACTCCTCAATCACATTCAAACAAAACTCCCCCCAGATGGAACATGACTTTGTCCAATTCAGCCAAAATCAACATATCGGCAAGCATCAAGTTACTAACTTTCCAAATAAAATCAGAATCACAGCAAAAACGATTAATCTTCTCCTAGTGTAGGAAGAATTGACATGCCCAAATTACTGTCTGTGTCCGTATCACGTTGTTCCGGATGCATATCGTACACGAGACAGATAATCCAAATTCCAAAATACACTAGGACAGGCCAAAGTAAATGTCATGTCCTTCTCACCATGTCCTTATCGTGTAGCGTGCATGCCTGTGCAACCTAGCCCCTAGGTGAACCAAGTTCAACAGCAGGGTAAGCATCAAAGGCCCAACTCTCCAATCACATTGTCAGAAAATTTTAACCAGATGGCTCAAGAACACGACTTTGTCCCGATTCAACAAATGGGGAAGTATCAAGTTACCAACTTTCGTAACATAATCTGATAATCAGCATCTACAAATGCGGAAGTATAAAGTTACCAACTTTCCTAACATAATCAGCATCTATGTCGAACATACACAGAGATGGCACTAGTTTTGGCGTGTCCTAGTGTATTGCGGCATGTCGGTGCCATTTCCAACACACGCAGACATGGCACAGACTTTTCGCATCAAGTTACTAACTTTCCTCTAATCGTACCAAAATTAACAAACGGACGAGCATCAAAATGCAAACTTTTCGAACACACAAAATCCGAAAAAAATCTCACCAGATGGCTGAGAGGATGAATTTGGCCCCATCGGCCATCATGTATTTGGTCATGGGCACTGCCGTTCTAATACGAGACAATGCGGACACAGCTATACTGTGGCGGCACTAATTCCACACAGTCTTAGTGTATTTTTGTGTGTTTGTGGTATGTCTTATACATGTCGCGCCGCAACACGATTGCGACACGGAGGCCGGCATTGATTTCTCTGTATCAAGTTACTAGCTTTTCCCTAATCCAACCAAAACCAACAACTGGGAAAGCATCAAAATCCCAACTTTGCAACCACATTCAACACAAGAATCGAAGAAATCGTCACCAGATGGCTGGAGAGGATGACTCTGGCACCGTTGTCCATCAGGTACTTGATCGTGGGCACCGCCGCCCGGATCCTGGTGTCGTCCGTGATCTTCTGGCTGTCGTCCAGCGGCACGTTGAGATCGGCCCTCACGAACACCTTCTTCCCCATGAGTTCCGCGCCGGTGAGGTCCCCCACGCTTTTCTTCGCCATGGACACGACTCCTCGGAGTCCGCGAACTCCCTTTGCGGACACGGGGCGGACGCGGGAGGAGACGCAGAGGGAGAGGACGGGGTCGAAGGAGGAGACGAAGGAGAGACGGCGGGCAGGGAAGCGGACGGAGCGGGAGGCGCCGGCGGAGGAGGAGATGGGGAGGAGGGAGAGGGAAGGGGATGCTAGTGAAGAAGCCATTGTTTGGTTTCTAGAGAGAGAGAGAGAGTGTGTTATATATATATTTTTGAGAGGGGAAGGTTGGATTTGGAGATATTGCTTATCGTTGAGGAGAGGTCGAGAGGAGGTCCGATTACATCAAAGGGAGGAAGGGACTGATGATGATGGAAGGAGAGGGTCTTTCTTACCGAAGCCCAAGCCAAGCACTTTCTAATGGCTTGGTGGGTTCCGTTGATGTTAAAAAAATAAAAAAACACAGAGAGAGGAGGCATAACCGGACAAAATATATAGGACATCGTATCTGCTCTCCTTTCTTACATTACAAATAACGTGCAATTATATTTCATAAAATAATTTATATTAGACTTATTTATTTTAAAAAAAATTGCTTTCCTGATAAACAATATGTTACATATTTTTATTTAAAAAGTCTTCATTTGTATCTTTCATTAGTTCTTTTATTTTTTTAATTAATTTGATTAGGATGGAGATATACAAGCAGAGAGCATGTTAGTTTTGTAATTTATATCTTTCATAAACTTTTATCATTTTTTAATTAATTGGATGAGGATAAGAAATTACAAGCAACTTCAATTATATTATGGAAGATGATAACCTCATCATGTTTAATAGTAGTGGTTAATTTTAGCAAAAAATGCTTTGGCACATGCTTTTGGGCAAGTTTGTGCATGCGTGTGGCGGTCCCGTCCCTTTTCTAGGTTAAACTTCTTCGGTGGAACAACTCACAACAGACACACGCAAATAATACAAAGATACTAGAAAAAAGTGATCATTCTTATCTTAGCTACTTTAGCAATAAATATAACATTCATATACTCGATCAAACAAATCAATAAATCATGTATGTTAGAAACGCACATGCTTCAAAATGAACCTAACTACTATATAGTAATGGAAAAAAAAAAAAAACACTAGATTTGGACTCGTATGACACAAAAACGCAATCACGCAAGCGAAAAAAGTATCAAATTCCAGTTATTTTTGTCTTATTATAGTATATGGAATATCATGCTTAGTTGTATTCTCGTATTACGTGATACTTGTTATACATATCAATATACATATTTGTCTTATTTCAGTATATGAAAATATCATATTGAGTTGTATCATCATATTTCTTAATACCTAAGGTACACGGATCGTGATACATTATACTTGTCTTATCTTGTTCATATGGATGATTTTTTTTCTTAATAGTGTCATCTTATTTACGCGGTATCTATGGTACACTAACCGAGATGCTTACATGAGACAGAAAATAAAAGTTTAATAAGATAATAGAAATTGAGACTGTTTGTAATTGTAGAATAGAGCATTTGGTAGGGGAAGAAAAATGTATCAAATCGTATGAAATATTTGTAATATAAATAACGTTCAAAACTGATCATTTTTCTACACCCTTTAGCAAGGCCTTACAAAGCGATTGTGAGTTGGCTCGCTTTTCTGTATCTTGTTACGTCCCTCTGAGGACCTGGTCCTCTGCCAGGTGTATCTGTTCTTGAGTATTTGCAGGAGCGCAGATTTGGATGATTATATATGTTTCGTGGATGTCCTCTCTTCGAGCCCGTGATTGCTAGCTGGTATTCTTATATGGTGTTGTTGTGTTGTACTTATTTTGTATTTGCTCTTACATTCGAGTTGGTAGTGGATTTGTTTTCATCCAACTATCATCCTTAGATACTTATGTTGAGATCTAGTTATATAGATGCTGGTTATTCATTTATATTGATTTTCTGTGGATGAGATTTAGATTGTACCATGTGACTTGTGATACATTTTATACCACTTGTGGATTGATATTCATATTACAGCGTATGTATGGGATATGGTTTCCATATATTGGAGTTGCCATATCCATGCGGCTGGCATGCTTACGTGTTCCTAGTCCTACGTATTTTGGGACTGGGGCGTGACATATATATTTTTAAAATATATTGCATGTTTACTGTATTCAATTGGCTTGCTTCTATGTATCTTGTTATGTCCCTCTGAGGACCTGGTCCCTTGTCAGGTACAGACGACCATGAGTATCCGCAGGAATACGGACCCGGACCTGACGCTTTACCTTCTGTTGAGGAGACCTTACCCACGGAGCATCACTGATTATCTCTAGCGATGGCTACTTTAGCTGACACTCTTATCATCATCTTATTCTATATTAGAGATTCTACTCTTCTCTCTCATTTAGTTTGATATAGTCATTGGTAGTGGATTTGTCTCCACCCGACTATCATTTATGGATTATTCAGACTCTTTATTCTAGTGTAGTTATTTCCATTATGTGACTTGTTGTATGGATAAGATTAGTATTTATGTGACTTGTGACAATAAATATATACCACATGTGAGTTTTATTCATATTACAGCGTACGTGTGTATATTGGGATCCATATATTGGAGTTGCCATATACGCACGGCTGACATGCTTACGTGTCCTAGTCCTACGTATTTTGGGACTGGGGCGTGACATATTCATAGATGCATTGCTTTAGCACGTGCCTGTTATTTCATGACCTTAACCTTAAACCTAGTATTTTGAACTTATTAATAATTGATAACCTAGTTTTCCTAAACTGTAGTTTTTCTTGCTCTATCCAGATTTTCTTCACTCTTGAATTACCTAACTTTCATTGTCTAGGGAAATATTTTATTCCTTCCCTAAGTGTTCTGTTTAAACACTCAACATTCGATTTCTTCTTGGTCAAGATTCTTTGTTTGTGTGTCATGCTTCGAACAATTCTTGCAACTGTGTCATCTCTTCTGACCGGTTATTTCTTTGATTGCGAGGACGCAATTCTCATAAGGGGCAGATTGTAAACCCCCAGATTTTTCAGGAATTTAAAAATGAATTTTTGGAATTTTCTGAAATTTTCTGTGATTTTTAGGAATTAAAATAAATGTTCTTCTGAATTAAATATTTTTAAGTATTCAAATATATATTAAAATATTATGAAAATAATATTTTTGGGTGTATTTTTCTCGAATTTATTGGACCCCGAAACTATTTTTAAAGACCTAAAAATTAATTTTTTTTAAACTAGATTAAACCAGACTGAACCAACCGGTTCAACCCTTAACCGGTTTAAACCCTAAGTTAAACCGAACCCCTAAACCAACCTTAGCGGGTCGGGTCGGACCCATACCCAAATCCGACCCGAAACCCGATACCCAATTCTCTACGGTAACTGACCCTGACGGTTCTCCTCCGCCTCCCCAACCCGCTGCCGGCGACGCTCCGCCTCCTCGACCGTTCCCCGCGACCCACCGACTCCCCGCCGTCCAACCGCCCTTCATCGCCGCTCGGTTCCCCTCCCCAAACGGCCGGCCTCCCGTCTCCCCTCTATCTATAAAACCCCCACGGCCACCCCCTTCACCGCCATCACCACCATCTCATCCGCCGCCCTCCGCCTCTCCGTCAACCCCCGGCCAACGAGCTCCCCTGCCTCCGCCAATCCTCCAACACCTAGCCACCGCCACCGTCTCCCTCCACTCCCCTCCGGTCAGCCAGCCCCGCAGCCCACATCACCACTATACCGCCATCGCCACCGCCGAGTTCCCTCCGACGAGCTCCTCCGGCCGCCACCAGCTCCGCCGAGCCTCGGCCGCCACGGACCCCTCCCCCAGCAGCCAGCATCCGCTGCCACGCCGCGTTCTTCTGCGCATCTAGGTACCGTCTTTCTGCGCACGTAATTCCTTGTACGTTAATTTGTTCTCCATTCTGTCGAATTCTACGCGTATACCACGTGACCCCCTCGAACCCCGTGCTAATAGTTTGGGGTATCGCGTCCTGTGTCAGTCGCAAACTACGACGCAAAATCAGGAAAATAAACCCCAATTTCTGAAATTCAGAAAATGACCCAAACTCCCCAGTTCGCGACCGTTTTGCGGCCAACCTGTTAAATGTTTTCAAAATTGGCTTGAACAGTAATTTAGACCATATGACCAAGTTTTAAACCATATTTTTAGTTTATTTATCTTGTTGTAATTTGTATTTAATTTGAGGGTGAAAATGACCAAAATATTGGTTATTTAAATACCCTAATTTTCTTGGAACTGGGTGCGCCCCGCTAAACGGGACGACTTGGTCGTGTGCGAACTTTACCGAAAGGTGCGTGCCGTTAATACGAACGTGTGAGATTTCGCAGAAGTTGATTTGGATGTGCGTGCACACCGAAATCAACGCGTATCCGTCGACAATGCCCCGTATCGGCCATGTTCTGAAACTCGTTGTAACTTTGTGTACGCTCGTCGTTTCGAAAAGAAACTTGCGCTATCGGACTCGTAGCAATACGCTGGTCCTGTGACCCAAGTTTTGTTCGATTATGAGAACATTGACAAAATCCCGTATCGTAGGCCCCACAGCTCCACTTGACGGACGATTTTGTGATCGGCTCATCGGAATCCAGTTCTGGACATTTCGTTGGGTTCGTATCATCGTTCTGGACTTGTAGACACTAAGTTTGAAGAATTTGGAGAATATTGTCTCTGACACATTTTTCGGTGCGAAGCGGGCTATATGTGGACCCCGCTTTGACCAGAAACTTTCACTTTTGCCCCTGTGTCCAAATTGGACTTATGGACAAGCAATTCTAGCTATTTTATATCTTCTTAACCTGATGGTAACGTTTATTTCAGCAACCAGAGGAGTACCTGTAGATCCCGCGGATACCAGAGCAGCAGTTGGTAATCAAACCCCAGGTAAGTGTACCTTGCCAATCTTGTAGTTCTTATTACATAATATTTCTTTGATTTATTTATATGTTGTATCTTTTCAACCTAGGACCGTGTGACATTACTTAACGTCCAAACAAGATTCAGGTGTCAACACCGTACGCGAAGTTGTGTAACGTCACCTAGAGATGGATGTCGAGACCCTATACATATCTTCGTGCTTGCATCATCAAGTATGTCATACCACAGGACACCTGACATTATTCATGAGACAAAATCTTCCTGAGATATTCATGGTGATTCTTTATAGGTTGTATGATTCGTGACATAGATATTGCATGTGCTTAGATATCATTATGACTTGCTGCATTAGATATGATCTTGCATGACATGGACATGAGACATCTTGGACATTAAACGTGTGATTATATTGGATGGGGAGAGTCACACATGCTACAGGTTAATTATATTATTACGGTGTCATAGCCTCGTCGAGCTAGGCTCCTACATAATATCACTGCTACCGGCTCATCGACACAGAGCTTGTAGTGGTCTTAGCATGAGTTATAGTGATGCTCTCATATTGTATATCACTTAGCTGGTTACATAGTTTACCCTATTGATTCATTTATTGCACTACATTTATTTTTGGCATGAGTTATTCTTGTACTTTGCTATGTCCCCTGAGGACCTGGATCCGGATTATGTCCCCAGTTTAGCAGAAGAGATCTACCCCGAGGTGTACGGAACAGGAGCAGGCACTGGAGCAGTACATATGGTGCCCCGTTTCCCCTATTCGGGGAGCGCGGCTAAGAAATACAAGACGGTATCGTTCGATCGGGATAGATTGAAACAAGAGCCCATTCTCTTTATGGATTTGCTTCTTTAGAATCGATTCCCATATTCAGTGGACCGTGCCCCAGGATCGACTTAGCGGCAGAGTCAGGAGGGACCTCTCTGCTGCATCTTTTGTTGCCTAGTTTTCGTTGTCACTTGTTGCTTTCATGCCTTGAGTTGGTTTTCGTTGTCACTTGTTGCTTTCATGCCTTGAGTTAGTTTTCAAATTTGCTTGAGTTTTCTTGGATGATTTCGATAAATTTTATTGTTTTCGTTCTTTGAACTGCACTTAAATTCCGATATTAGAAAGAGTGGAAGAGGTATTGATCAGTTGTTCGTGGCAATGCAGGTGAACCAGCAGTAGGCAACGCTCGAACGGACTCCTAAAGCACCTCTTTTCTTCCTCCTTCCAATAAACTAAGTTAGTGGCTACCATCCCGATTAGCTAGCCCTTCTTCTAGTCTTCACATCAAAATCTTGTGTTCTTGCATTCCCCGATTAGACGATACCAAGTAATAACTAAAAGACTTCAAGATAATAAGGGAATAGACTTGGGTTATATTGCTTGTCAACAAACTTGTGAACGGTTACTTACTTGCATGCTTGTATGTTTGGAATGTTCATCATATGCATAAATACAAGTTAGAATGTATACTCTTCTTAAATTGTGTTATGTATAGAACTCATCCTGAATGCAATAAACTGAACAGAAAGACTATGCAAAAGTAGATCTTGCCCTGTTATTGCCCTGCGCCTGATATTGCCCTGATTTGCCTTAAATGCTAACTTAGTGTACTATGTTGATCACGGACAACTTATGCACAAGGTCTTAGTTCCTGCGGACGGTCGCAGGGGCACTGGCACCGATCCGATCTGGACGGAACTCCCGATAGTCGCCTTCTATAGGACGGAATGCCCTGTGACGTCCTGATCTACGCGTCGCACGACGTTCCGTACTGAGACTAGCCCGTCCATTATGGCAATGTGCCAGTGATCCCTTCGTATATTTAAACCTGTTGCAAAGCTAACTTGTGTCTTCTTGGCAGGGAAGGCATGGTAAGTATTGTGCAGGTGGTTCAGACGGACAGGTAAATGTCACCGAACGGTGGCGGGTTATTTCATTATTTTCTATATCTATTGCTTGCTGTAAAATGAACTAAAACAAGATAGAAAGACCACAATAAATATGCATGCTTCATTAAAACAATGTGTTGATTGGTATAGTTGGGTTAGCTTGCCTTCACCAGTACGTTTTGATGTACTGACCCTCGTTGAAATAGGTTCCCCGCGCTAAGGAGAATCGAGCGAGGAGCAGAAGTCAATCCCCCAATCCAGTCCAGCTGTAGGCACGCCTTGATCCGTGCCACCTTTTAAAGTATTTTGAAGAAGCTAGCAACCCAAGCAAGTATGCAGCTTCGTGAGAAGGCCGTCGTTCCGCCATGAGGTCTTATATTTTGAAAGTTTAGTAGGGATGTAATGTACAGGACTGCTATCTCATTTTGTGTCAACACTTTTGTAAGCCCATAGAGGCAAGATTATGACTCAGTTCAAGGAGTTTGTAATAGATGTTCATATTATCAATAAAAAGGAACTTTTGCATGCTTTAATCTGTGTTTCAATTTATCTGTGTACCATGAATATGTGCTCGTTATGCGAAAATGAATACTTGACCTTGTGCGGTGTGCAACCTAGGCCCGTATGGCGGTCACGCCCGGTGGACGACTATCGATTCCACGAAATCGGGGCGTGACAGTACCAGAACCAGAAGACGAGGTGATCGCCAAAAATTTCTCCTGAGTATCTGGTTTATTATACTAAGTTATTTCTATTTGTTGGACTTCTAATTCCTGTCTATTGAACTGCTGTATCAGACATATTATCGGGTTGTTCCCTGAGTTATATTTTATTGAGACTTGATATTGCTTTATATTTCTGATATTGATTGTATTTATTTCTGTGGATGAGATTAGTACCATTGTCCATATTGTTGTTTTACAGCTTAAGTACACCATGATGAGTCCATTAAATTGGGTTTGCCCATCGGTGTGTGCTGCTGGCCATTGCCACGTGTCTAGTCCCTTGATATTTTGGGACTGGGGCGTGACATGGTTTTTGTGGTGGTCCATGCAGGTCTAATAAACTGTGTCACGCCCCAGTCCCAAAATATCGAGAGACTAGACACGTGACAATGGCCAGCAGCACACACCGATGGACAAACCCAATTTAATGGGCCCATCAGGGTGTACTTAAGCTGTAAAACAACAGTAAGGGTCTATGATACTAATCTCATCCACAGAAATGAATACAATCAATATGAAATATAAATCAACATCAAGTCTCAATAAAATATATCTTGGGGAACAACCCGATAATAAGTCTGATACAACAGTCAAGAGACAAGAAATAAATGTAGCTCCCCGTTCCTCCTATTCGAGGAGCGCGGCTAAGAAACACAAGATGATATCGTTCGATCGGGATAGATTGAAACAAGAACTCGTCCTCGTTATGGATTTGTTTCTTCAGAATCGATTCCCATATTCAGTAGACCGTGCCCCCGAGATCGACTTAGCGGCAGAGTCAGGAGGGACCTCTCCGTTGTTATCTTTTGTTGCCTCGAATTTCGATGTCGCTTGTTGCTTTCGTGCTTTGAGTTGGTTTTGGATTTGCTTGGGTTTTCTTGAACGATTTCAATAATTTCATTATTTTCGTTCATTGAATTGCACTTCAATTCCGAGATTGGAAAGAGTGGAAGGAGTATTGATCGAGCTATTCGTGCAATGTAGGTGAATGAGCAGTAGGCGGCTTGCGAGCGGAGTCGTGAAGTGTAAGCCCTTAATTTTTCAAAAAATGTTAAAATTGGATTTTTCGCAATTTTCTGGAATTTTCTGGAAATTTTTCTGTAATTAAAATCAGGATTTTAAATTATTAAACGATTTTTAATTGTTAATAAATAATATTAAAATATCATAGAAATAATATTTTTGGGTGTAAAATGGAAAACTGGACTTAGGGTAATTTTTCTGGAATTTATTGGGCCCCGGACCTATTTTTAAATCACCTTAAACTATTTAATTAATTATTTATTTAATTAATTGATTTATTATTATTGTTATTATTATTACTATTATTATTATTATTACTATTATTATATTATTTTTTCGGCCCATTCCTAAAGCCCGGCCCACTGGGCCTGACCGTGGCCCGCCAAACCGACCCAGCCCGCGCTGCCATCCGGGTCGGGTCGGGTCGGGTCGAACAAACCCGACCCGCCGCCCGCCCGCTGACCCGGTCCCCCACGACCCTCGTCCCCGACTCGGCTGCCCGCGTTTTCAGTCGCCTGCGCCGCCCGCCCGGCCACGCGGCGCCCCTCCCGGCCACGCAGCCACCACGACCCCCTCGCCCCTCCACCTGGGCCGGCCCCTCTCCCCTATAAGAAGCCAGACCCCCCCACGACTCCGGCATCCCTCCTCGCCTGAGCCCGCCTGAACCCTAACGCCCGCTGCACCGCCTCCAGTGCCGTCGTCCTCCTCTCCTCCAGCACCTCGCCACCTCGCCGTGAGCCGCCTCGCCGCCGGACGTCTTCTCCCCTGCTCCTCCCCTTCTCCCCGCTCCCCACAGCAGCGGCTCCGCCACCCCGCTCCGCCGTGAGTTGCCCGCCGTCGCCTCGAGCAGCCGCCTCCAGCCCAGCCTCCCTCCGGCCGGCCTCCCCTCGCCGGAATATCCCCTGAAACCCTAACCCTAACCCTAACCCTAATTCCCAAATCTCGTGTCGACGTGTCGGACACGACACGGACACGGTCTTTCCCGATTTTTGGGCCATGTTCAGGTACTCATATCTTTCTCCTCGCTGCCCCGTTTTCATTTCCGTAAATTGCGTTGTGAAGCCTGTATGACCCTCTCGGTGCCCGGACAAACCGCTCGGGGCATCGCATCCTGTGGTGATCGCACACCGCGATCCAAAAATAGGAAAAACCAGACCCTGTTTTACCCCGGAACCGAGTACGCCCCGCCAAACGGGACGACTTGGTCGCGTGCGGTCTTCACAGATACGTGCGCGCCGTCGATTCGGACGTGTGAGATTTCGCGAAAGCTGATTCGGGTGTGCGTGCACACCGAAATCAACGCGTATCCGCGGACATCGTCCCATATCCGACTTTTCTGTAATTTACCCTAACTTCGTGCACACACGTCGGATCGAAACGAAACTTGCGCCATCGAACTCGTAGCGATACGCTGGTCCTGTGGGTCAAGTTTGGTTTGATTCTGAGAATATTCCGTTGGGTTCGTATCATCGTTCCTGACCTGTTGACACTAAGTTTGGTGAATTTGGAGACCTTTAACCCTGACACGTTTTTCGGTGCAAAGCGGGCCCCCATGCGGACCCCGTTTTGACCCGAATTTACAGTTTTTGCCCTTGTCTCCAAATTGGACCCAAGGACAGAAGTTTCTAGCTATTTGATATCTTCTGAGCATGATGATAAATGTTTATTTCAGCATCTGGACACATTTTTAGAAATTTCCCCGAGACACAAAACTGTAATTGGATCCAAACATCAGGCAAGTACCTGCACTTCAAAGTTTAATCTTTATATTGTGATAATTAATTCCTTGCTCTAATAGTACCATTGATGATTACACGTAGTGTTAGAATACTGGATTTCATATCTTGAATACTGGAGTTCATGTCTTGCTTTTCGTGTCGGGTGGGAGAATACTAGAAGGCATGTAGTTTACCCTTCCCCCTGTCATGTCTGATAGCTGTTGGTATGCGACTGTACCATCAGCCTGATACTCGATTGTTCATGTCTGATAGTCGTCTATGACGGCCTGATTAGCCTTATAAACCCCTACATGCCAACTATGTATTCTAAATACACAAGTTCACGCACAATAGTTTCTTGTCGTGTTGCAGTTCTTGTTGTCTTGTTACAGTTACAATTCCTGTCTCATTTTATTCCTGTTTTACTCATATTCCTGGTTTGTAGCAATTAATCATGTTTTACTTATAGTCCTGATTTATAGCATTATTTTTCAGTTAATTTCACTACTTATTTATGTATATTCTCAACATGATACTTAGTCAGTTATTTTCTAACTGTCACAAATATTTAGTTTAAATCTTATTGTGCATTGTGTACTTTGCTCCTTTTCTGACTGGATCCGTTGATTTAGGCGATGATGAGAACTTTGCCCCCACCTATTATGGCCCCTATGAGGCAGCAGGTGATACAGTTGCGGAGCCGGTTCCCACACAGGAGACTACTCCTGCGGAGTAGCCAGCAGTAGTTATTTATTTCCTTTCATCTTAGTAATCGGGTTTGTCCCCGATTTAACTTCTGATTTCTGTAATAAACTCTGGATCTGTTGTCACATTCAGTTATGAAATCTTAGCATTCTTTTCCTGTCATTTTTACTTGCCTATTTAATTATTTGTGAATGAGCTAGATTATATTAACTGTGGATATGCCCTAGACAGCGTACTACCGCCGACACTGCGGCGTAGGCTGGACGTACCCACGCACTCGCGCCCGAATTTCCGGGTGCGGGTCATGACACATTTTTATGGTGGCCCATGCAGGTCAAACGACTAAATTGTTCGGTTTCAACTTAGGGACCGAACAGGCCTGCAACAAGATTGAGGATTTAGGAAAAAGCTCATTCACAGAATAGGATATTTTTTAAACCTTGATATCATTCCTAATCAATTTTCCTATCGCCCTTGATTTCCAAGTAATCTATTCTAATCTTCCTATCCCTTCATCTTCCAGAATGGTTCAGACCAGGAATGCAGTAGGGGGCACATCAGAACCAGCTGAGCAGACTGTGCCTGAAACTCTTGCACTCCCTCCGCCTCCATCTACTCCGACAGTTACTCTGGTTGGGGCACAACTACTTGGAGTGTTCCAGGGACTAGTGGAATCCCAGAAAGAACAGACTGCCCTGCTATGGACTAGCCTTTCGGACGCTCTTCGGTCCCAGGAGTCACCACACAAGAGGCCAGGAAGTGCCAAAGACTTCAAAAATCTTAAACCCCTGGAATTCTTTGGAACTGAAGGCATTCTCTATGCCAATGAATGGATAAAGAATGTGGAGCGACTCCTGAAGACTGCTCGGGTCCCTGATGATCTCAAAGTGGAGTCTGCAAGCCTGCAACTGTTCGACATAGCTCGGACCTGGTTTAGAGACGAACCTCAACTATCTGCTCCTGATCTCACCTGGGAGGACTTCAAGAGGCTATTCAAGGAGAAATTCTATTCCGAAGTGGCTCGGGAAGCTCTCGAAAGCCAATTCGAGAGGCTGGAACAAGGTAATCTTTCTGTTGATGGGTACACTGCTGAATTTAGCAGACTAAGCCAATTTGCAGAATCTATGGTTCGTACCCCTGAGGATAGAGCCCGTAGATTCAAGAAGGGGTTGTCTCCTGATATTCGCCTTGCTGTCACCACTAGCCGAGCTCGTTCATACGAGAAAATCTTGAGCGTGGCACAAGGTGTTGAGAGAGACATGGGGCATAAACTAAAACGGGAAAGGGATACTGGAAGTATGGGACCCCACAAACGGCCGTTCCAACAACAACCACAGCAGAGGTCCCCGCAGCAAACCCAGCGTCCTCTCCCTCAGGCCACAGCACCCCAACACCAAGCTCAAGGACAGAACCAACAAGCTCTCACTTGTGGCTTTTGTCATAAACAAGGTCACATTTGGCGAGTTTGTAGGAAGAGACTAGGTGCCTGTCTATATTGTGGATCAACAGCACATCAAGTGAGGGACTGTCCCGCTGCTCCAGGACGCGGACAAGCTTACGTGATGACCGTGGAGAACGCGCAGACTCTGGGAGCAGCTAATGCGCGTAAGTGATTCGTAGATACCTTTTCTAGTATTGTTTAGCTCATGCCTATTGGTTCATGACCTCAGCCCCAACCTAGTAATTTTGAACTTGCTAAATAACCTGGTATGCTTTTATATTTGATAACTATAAAGATTTTAGAGTCTTTTGCTATTATGCTTATTGTGTGTTGTTTTGTGAACTTAAATAATTTGTACCTCCTTTTCATCATCATCGAGCGCACTTAATTTTGCTGAACTTGACTTATGCTGCTATTTTTAGCCTAGTTTTGCAAGCTTACTCTTTATCGGGCTTGTTCATGACACATGCATTATTGAGGCCTGATCAACCCCACTAATACAAGTGTCTATTCAGAATCAGTGTACTACGGTCTGATCAACCTTAGTGCATTTTGATTCGTACTTCGCACGACTACTTTACGTGGATTGAGATATATAGTTGACTAGTATACTTGCCCCCTAAATATGTCCGAGCATATCGTATCAGTTACATAACTGTACTAATACGAGCATGCGAATCAAATGATTACCAGAATAGAATTTTAATCCATAACCGCCTGACAATTCCCATTAGAAATCCCTTAAACGCCTTGATCCCTATACCTCTGTTCTACCACCTCGCCCTTGAACTCTTTATTATTGATCCTCATCTTCCCTTATTTCGGAAAGACAAAATCCTTTGCTTGGTATAAGTTTGATATATAGATAGTACTAGATATACCCCTCAGACCGGTCAAATTGATGATAACCCTTTATGACTAAGGGAATACCATAGGTGGTGTAATTGTGTTAAAGACTTAAGGATTCAATACCATGATTAATTAAGTTGGGACCTAGCTTTACTAGTTGTATAGCCTTAGAGGGTATATGGGTAAAAATTCTAAGTTGGGTATCGACCGCAATGTTCACCTGAGAGAAACCCGTTAGACTGTAATCAAGTGAGATTGGATAGAGAGAACCCTACCATATTTTAAATTTCGAGAACAAATTTTTTATAAGTTGGGTAGATTGTAAGCCCTTGATTTTTCAAAAAATGTTAAAATTGGATTTTTCGCAATTTTCTGGAATTTTCTGGGAATTTTTCTGTAATTAAAATCAGGGTTTTAAATTATTAAATGATTTTTAATTGTTAATAAATAATATTAAAATATCATGGAAATAATATTTTTTGGTGTAAAATGAAAAACTGGACTTAGGATAATTTTTCTAGAATTTATTGGGCCCCGGACCTATTTTTAAATCACCTTAAACTATTTATTTATTTATTTATTTATTTAATTGATTTATTATTATTGTTATTATTATTACTATTATTATTATTACTATTATTCTATTATTTTTTCGGCCCATTCCTAAAGCCCGGCCCACTGGGCCTGACCGTGGCCCGCCAAATTGACCCAGCCCGCGCTGCCATCCTGTCACGCCCCAGTCCCAAAAATACGTAGGACTAGGACACGTAAGCATGCCAGCCGCATGAATATGGCAACTCCAATATATGGAAACCAATCCATACGTACGCTGTAATATGAATATAAAATCCACAAGTGGTATAAAATGTAATACAAGTCACAGGGTAAAATCTAAATCTCATCTACCAAAATCATATAGAAATAAATAACCAGTATCTATGAAACTAGATCTCAATAAGAAGTATCTAGGATGATAGTTGGATGGAAACAAATCCACTACCAAGAGAGACACAGCAGACTTGTCATTTCTGTAAGAAGCCAGGTCACCTTTGGGAGAGCTGTAGAACGAGGCTAGGACTTTGTTTGCACTGCGGCGGTGCGGGACATCGAGTAAGGGATTGTCTTCTAGCCCCTTATCTTCCCGGCCAGCGCGCAGTTTCAGATTATAGAGATCCAGTTAGGCTACCTGTGGAACCGTATAATGCTCAGCACCTGCGAAGGGAACCACCCCAGCAGGGCGGGGCATTTGCGATGACGGTCACGGAGACCGATACTACAGGTAATGTGTTAGCAGGTTTTGTTCTATCCTTCCTTCTGTCCCTCTCTACTTGATTGATTGATTGATTCCTTAGTACAAGTTGTATGCATGATTTTCTTGTTATAATGTAGTTAGTAGTACACCCTGATACAGAGACTGCAATACCATGACAAAAGACACCATGACCGTACATATCCCCTTAGATTGCATGTTGTATAATTGTAGGAAGGTTTTCTTAGACCATGATTATCGGGGTTTGACCATGACGAAGATTCAGAAAGGAGTTATGACTTGACAGGAGAGACAAGATGATTAACAAGATGATTAAAAATTCGAGGATAAGCATCGATTTAAATAAAGGGCCAAGAATTTAACATTGCAGAATTTATGATCTATTAATTCCAGGAAGATTATGGCATATTTAAATTGGTTATTAAAATTTGGAAATTTGGGAGATTTATCAATATATTTATTTAATGGCAAGTTATGAATTTTAGAATTTTATATGAGATGTTGCAATTAGAGAATCTTAAGTATCGCATTGTTAAGTATTTCGAGGAAAGAGGAAATCGAGGAATAAATTTTTCTGATGGACTAATGTTTGAATTCAAACTTTGGACGAGATTACATTTTATATATTGTGCATTGAAAAAAAAAAAATCAAATTGAGGAGTGGATATTAAATTCGGAGTATTGAATTATTAACTAAAATTTTGGGGAAATTTTGATAAAAATGGACTTTGATTTTTCCGAGGATTTTTCAGGAATGCAATAATTTCAGAACTTTTGGAAAATTTTGAAAAGACATTGTGAATTATTACCGGATTTCGTGGTTGAATTTAAATTTTTGAGGGAAATAGTAATGTGTATGAATAAACACTACTATGAGGATTTTGAATTTCGAGGACGAAATTCTTTTAAGGAGGGTAGACTTGTCACTACCACATTCCGAAAGCAGGGGTATTTTTGACTTTTTATAATATTTAATATTATGGTATTTACAATTAAGTAATTGCATGATAGTATATTAATTTAAATAAATATGTGTGATGTGTAATTAAATATAGTATTAGATGCAGTGTTCATTTATTTTTAGCTAGCAGACTAGACCTAGAAGTCCAGTAGATGACCACCTGTCCGAATTATAGAATTCTGGATTTTATTATTTTATCTAGAATTTAATATTTGGAGATTGTAATTAATTACCATATTTTATTTAATATTTTTGCGCATTGCCTTTGCTTCGATATTTGGAGCACTACCCTAGCTTTTGTCTTCCAACAAATTTTACAATCTTGCCCTAGACATGCCCGCCTTCCATTCTGCTATTTTTGCAACTCATAATTATGCTCTCTGTACCTTGTTTCTAGCCGCACAAAAATCGTCGCGGACGTTATTTAATAAATTTCTATTTTTGTATCGTTGTGCGTTCCAATCGAAATTGGAGGCAATCTTGACCTATTTTTCGTGCGGCCCAAATTAGGGTAATATTCTGTTTTGAGTCTTCTTCATTATTGGTATTGATGACCTGACCTGATTTTGGCCCCATGTACTCCTAATTAATTTTAGAACACAACTTGTATTTTATTCTAATTAAATTGAGGATACTATTTTAACCAATTCTGAAAATCCTAATTTAATTCCAGTGTCCTGCAAATTGAGCCCATACCGATCTTACAGCACCCCCTAATCCTACAAAACACCGGACCCTGAATCGTCCGTCAAATTTTCGTCATTTCATGCGTCTGTGCAAATACCCAAATTTAAGGGGGCTAATTTGCAAATTTGCATTTTTGGTGTCAACACCCATTTGATTAAACCAATGAGGGAGCCCTATTAATTTTTTATTAAATCATCACCCTCATTTTCACATGAGAAAATCTATTCATGACCAATCTGGACCACCCATTTAATTGGGTGCATCCTCACCTTTGATTTACCCACACCCTCTCTTTATTTAATGTCCCATCAAACCCTAATCCCTAGAAAACCTAGGTTTTCCCCCCTCAAGCCTCCACAACCGTAGCCTCATTCTAATTATTCTCCAACTCCTTCTTCTTTTCTTCTCCTTTTTCCTTTCTTCTTCTCCTTCTTCCTTCCTTCTTCTTCTTTATTGTTTTTTCTTTCTTCTTTCTTTGAATTTAAATTTGTTAAGGGAGGGGGGGAACACTGTTCATTCTCCCCCCAAACACTGTTCACCCGGCGGCCATAGCCACCTCATCCCGGCGGACTGCGCACCGCAGTCCGGCGAGCTACATCCGGCCGAGCCCAGCTCCCATCCGGCGGCTCTCCCTCCATCATCCTCCAACTCCCAGTCCGGACAGCCGCTGCCTACATCACCTCCCCGTCCGGCTTGCACAGCCGGCCAACCCCAACTCCCTTCCCGGCCGAGCCCAGCACTCCGACGGCCAACCCAAACTCCCCTCCCTCTGCTGCTGCTCAACTCCTGTAATCCCCCTGATTTTCAAAAATTGATAAATTTGGATTTTTTGAAATTTTCTGGAATTTTCCGGGATTTTATTGTAATTAAATTCAAGTATTTTAATTATTAAAGGATTTTTAAAAATGTTAATAAATAATATAAAATATTAAGAAAATAATATTTTATGGTATAAAATTAAAAACCGAGCATGGGGTATTTTTTTCGGGAATTTATTGGATCCCGGATGAATTTCTAAAGCTATAAAAACCATTGATTTATTTTTAAAACTAATTAATATAATAAATCGGGTTTATTTATTAAACCAAATTCCTTATTGGGTCGGATCCGGGTTCAATCCAGACCCGACCCAATAACCCGAACCCGACCCGCCTTCAATTATTGGATCGGGCCGGATCCGTAGACCCGACCCGACCCTGTGGACCCGTGAACCCGATAACACATCCCTCCCAACCCGACGACCCTGGCGATTCTTCTCCGGTGAGCGGCCGCGTCGTTCCGGCTTCCTGAACCCGTCGCCGCCGCCCGCTCGTCTTCCAACGTCCGCCGCTCGCCTTTCCGGCCGCCTCCTCCTCTTCCTCTCCCTCCACCGGCCACCCCGTCGACTTCCTTCCCCTCTCTATATAAACCCTAGTCGACTGCCCCTCCGCCGTGTTCCGCCCCTCTCCCAGAGCTCCGTCCAGCCCCGCCCTCGTTCCAGCCTCCCCTCTCTCCCCTCGGACTGCGCGACCCTCACCGTCCCCGCCTGAGACCAGCCCGCAGAACCGTGTCCAGAACCCTGACACCGACTCCGGCGCTTCCCGCCGCCCTAGAGCCAGATCCGCCACGCCCAGCCTCCCGTTGGACCACTGACAACCCGGCGCCGCCTCCGCCCGCACCCCAGACCGACTCCGGTGACACCTAGACACAGAAGCCCCAAATTGGACAAGGACACAACCCTAGACGCAGTGGACACAGTGTCGCGTGTCGGACACGAGTTGGATACGAGGAATTCACTGATTTTTGACTCTGTTCAGGTACTCGTAATTTCCTCCTCATAGCTCTGTTTCTCGTTCCGTCAATTACGTTGTGAAGCCTGTATGACCCTCTCGGTGCCCGGACAAACCGCTCGGGGCATCGCGTCCTGTGGTGATCGCACATCGCGATCCAAAGACAGGAAAACCAACGACCTGTTTCACCCCGGAACTGAGTACGCCCCGCCAAACGGGACGACTTGGTCGCATGCGGTCTTTACAGATACGTGCAAGTCGTTGATACGGACGTGCGAGATTTCGCAGAAGCTGATTCGGATGTGCGTGCACACCGAAATCAGTGCGTATCCGCGGACACCGTCCCGTATCCGACTTTTCTGAATCTTACTGTAACTTAGTGTATACACGTCGGATCGAGACGAAACTTGTGCCATCGGACTCGTAGCAATACGCTGGTCCTGTGAGCCAAGTTTGGTTCGATTGTGAGAACTTTGACAAAATCGCGTGTCGTGGGCCCCACAGGCTCCACTTGACGGGCGATTTTGAGAACGACTCATCGGAATCCAAATCTGGAAGTTCCGTTGGGTTCGTATCATCGTTCCTGACCTGTTGACACTAAGATGGACTGTTTTTGAGACCTTTGACCCTGACGCATTTTTTGGTGCAAAGCGGCCCACATTTGGACCCCGCCTTGACCCGAAAATGACATTTTTGCCCTTGTCTCCAAATTGGACTCAAGGACAGGCGATCCTAGCTGATTAATATTTTCTGGATCTGATGGTGATATTTGTTTCAGCAATCGGAGTACTGCCTAGAAATCCAGCTATTGCCAGAGCTACAATTGGAGCTGAAAACCCAGGCAAGTGTACCTTGCCATAAATGCAGTTTAATGATTCATTTTCTCTAGATTTATTTTTCTTGAGATTGTTGTACTTGCTCAACCCTAGGGCCGTGTGACTTGCTTAGTGTCCGATCATAGTCGGGTGCCAACACCGTACGCGGGGTTGGGCAATGTCATTTAGAGATGGATATCGTGACATTTATATTCTTGTACTTGCCCTATCAAGTACTTATTACCCAGGACACCTGACACAGAGCATGAGACAGGATCTTCCTGAAATATTCAAGGTGATTCTGTGTAGGTTCCAGGATTTATGACTTAGATATTACATTCCTAGACATTATGTTCATAGACATAGTATGACTTACTGCATTAGATATGATCGTACGTGACGTGGACATGAGGCATCGTGGATATGATATGTATGATTACATTGGGTGGGGAGAGACACACAGGCTACAGGCTGATTATATATATATAATTCATAGTAAACACATAGTAAAATTCATAGTATAGCTGCTACCGGCTCCCAGACACAGAGCTTGTAGTGGTATCAGCCTAAGTTCTAGTGATGCTCTCAACTTGTATTTCACATAGAAGGTTATATAGTTGACCCTATTGTTCTCTTATTTACTTTACTGCATTTATTTTGGCTTGTGTTTTCTGTACCTTGCTATGTCCCCTGAGGACCTGGATCCGGATTATGTCCCCAGGATTAGCAGACGAGGCTTATCCAGAGGTCTACGGAACATGTGCTCTTCACGGAACCGTACCAGTACCTGAGGATGAGGTGATTGCTGAGGACTTCTCATGAACAACTGCTTCACCATGTTCAGTCTTTATGGCAGATAGACTTTCCTTGCTGTTTTATTTAAACTCTTTTATTTCTGTTTTTGAGAACAATTGTAACAGACTAAATATCGGGTTGTTCCCCGATTTTATTTACTTTGATTAGTTGTTGTTATTATTTCTTTTGCTGATGTTGCTATCTTATATCTGTGGATGAGAATAGTAAACCCTGACTAATATAATACAGCTTAAGTACACTCCGATGGATCCATTAAATTGGGTTTGTCCATCGGTGTGTGCTGCTGGCCATTATCGCGCGTCCAGTCCCTCGTTATTTTGGGACTGGGGCGTGACATGGTTTTTGTGGTGGCCCATGCAGGTCAACGACTAAATTGTTCGGTTTCAACTTAGGGACCGAACAGGCCTGCAATAAGATAGGATAAGTTTTTAGGATCTCATCCACTTGCTTGAAAACGTTCTTGATATCTGTATCGTACTCGAATTAATTTTTGATTTGCATCCTGCCTTGAATCTTGTGCGCTTCTTATATTTATTTTGGATGTAGAAAGATGGATCCAAGAATTGAAGATGAAATTCTTTTGAGTACGCCACAAGACGCTGTGGTTACCTATGGAGATGGAGTTACACCAGAGAACAGAGGGCAATCCTCTCAAGGTGGTCAAGCTGAACAGCATAACTCAAGGTTCAGGCGCGATGATATCCCACCTCCGCCGCAGTTCCCTCCACAGATGCCTGTCTTTCCACCAGGGCAAGCAATGGACGGGCAGCAGATGTTCCAGATATTTTACGCCATGATGCAAGCCCAACAGCAAGTTCAACAGGAGGCACATTGTTAGGAGGCAGAGTACCTAAGAACCAGCCTAGTAAATGCATTGGAGCAAGTGAACCCACAAGCTAGGCGACCAGCGACGGGATCTATCACTGATTTCCGTCAACTCAAGCCCCGTACCTTTTCGGGCAAAGAAGGACCAACTGAAGTTCATGAGTGGCTCACCAACATACAATACCAGTTGGAAGCAGCTGAACTTCCAAGAGAACGTTGGATGACCGCCGTCAGGATGCAGTTGACGGACAATGCCCATCACTGGTGGATATCTGAAGAGACCAGGCTCGGACCAGACCGAGTCACTTGGGAAGAGTTCTCCAGACTCTTTCAAGAGATGTACATTTCGGCCATCGCTCGATCAGAACTGAGGGACAAGTTCAATCGCCTCACCCAGGAAGCTATGACGGTGGAAGAATACAATGCCGAGTTCATTCGTCTGAGTCGCTTCGCACCTACCTTGATCCCTACAGAAGTAGAGAAGGCCGAGAAGTTTTTCGACGGACTCAACATTGAGCTACAGAAATTGATCGGATCAGTCGCACCTACTTCATACTCGGACGTCCTTGCTGCAGCTCGACGCATGGAGCGCGTCACCAGGAGAGAAACCAGTCTAAAGCGGCCTACCCCATCAGCAACATCCAAAGCACCACAAGAAGAAGCTGCAAAGAGGCCTCATATACACCAGCCACCCAGAGCCTCTCCGCAGACATTACCTACATGTCAATACTGTAGCAAGGTAGGCCATACTGAGAAGGACTGCAGACGCAAGTTGGGATTATGCTTGATTTGCGGGACCAATCAACACTTAGCCAAGGACTGTCCTTATCATCGAGGAGGAGCACCAAGAGCAAACCAACAAGCTCTACCAGCACCAGGAGGGTATCAACCGAGGCCACCATTGGCACCACAAGCAACACTCTTCCAACAAGCCCAGCAGCAGCAGAGAAATCCACCACAAGGACGCGGACAAGCCTTCGCGATGACCTTGGAAGACGCGCAGAACCATGGCGTAGCTAATGCGAGTAAGTTTTTATAGTTTTTCCGTTTCTAGTATTGCTATCGTTTGTGCCTGCTGGTTCGTGACCCCAGACTTAACCGGATAATCTTAACTTGTTAATAATAGATAATCTAGTGATCACCTAGTAATTTTAAACTTGCTGATTTAGTGATAACCTAAAATTATTTTTGAATAACATAGAATGCTTATAAATGATAACCTGATAAATTTTTAAAGGGTAAAATTGGTTTTCTAAAACTGTAATTTTCTAAATTTCCTACATTCAGGAAGTTTTAAATGCTTAGGGAAATAATTTTTCCTAAGTGCTCCTTGATTTTAATGTGCTTCGAACAATGGTTGCAACCGTGTCATCTCTGTTGACCGGTTATTCTTTGATTGCAAGGACGCAATCCTCTTAAGGGCGGTAGATTGTAATCCCCCTGATTTTTAAAAATTGATAAATTTGGATTTTCTAAAATTTTCTGGAATTTTCTGGGATTTTATTGTAATTAAATTCAAGTATTTTAATTATTAAAGGATTTTTAAAAATGTTAATAAATAATACTAAAATATTAAGAAAATAATATTTTATGGTATAAAATTAAAAATCGAGCATGGGGTATTTTTTCGGGAATTTATTGGATCCCGGATGAATTTCTAAAGCTATAAAAACCATTGATTTATTTTTAAAACTAATTAATATAATAAACCGGGTTTATTTATTAAACCAAATTCCTTATTGGGTCGGATCCGGGTTCAATCCAGACCCGACCCAATAACCCGAACCCGACCCGTCTTCAATTATTGGATCGGGCCGGATCCGTAGACCCGACCCGACCCTGTGGACCCGTGAACCCGATAACACATCCCTCCCAACCCGACGACCCTGGCGATTCTTCTCCGGTGAGCGGCCGCGCCGTTCCGGCTTCCTGAACCCGTCGCCGCCGCCCGCTCGCCTTCCAACGTCCGCCGCTCGCCTTTCCGGCCGCCTCCTCCTCTTCCTCTCCCTCCACCGGCCACCCCGTCGACTTCCTTCCCCTCTCTATATAAACCCTAGTCGACTGCCCCTCCGCCGTGTTCCGCCCCTCTCCCAGAGCTCCGTCCAGCCCCGCCCTCGTTCCAGCCTCCCCTCTCTCCCCTCGGCCTGCGCGACCCTCGCCGTCCCCGCCTGAGACCAGCCCGCAGAACCGTGTCCAGAACCCTGACACCGACTCCGGCGCTTCCCGCCGCCCCAGAGCCAGATCCGCCACGCCCAGCCTCCCGTTGGACCACTGACAACCCGGCGCCGCCTCCGCCCGCACCCCAGACCGACTCCGGTGACACCTAGACACAGAAGCCCTAAATTGGACACGGACACAACCCTAGACGCAGTGGACACAGTATCGCGTGTCGGACACGAGTTGGATACGAGGAATTCACTGATTTTCGACTCTGTTCAGGTACTCGTAATTTCCTCCTCGTAGCTCTGTTTCTCGTTCCGTCAATTACATTATGAAGCCTGTATGACCCTCTCGGTGCCCGGACAAACCGCTCGGGGCATCGCGTCCTGTGGTGATCGCACATCGCGATCCAAAGACAGGAAAACCAACGACCTGTTTCACCCCGGAACTGAGTACGCCCCGCCAAACGGGACGACTTGGTCGCATGCGGTCTTTACAGATACGTGCGCGTCGTTGATACGGACGTGCGGGATTTCGCAGAAGCTGATTCGGATGTGCGTGCACACCGGAATCAGTACGTATCCGCGGACACCGCCCCGTATCCGACTTTTCTGAATCTTGCTGTAACTTAGTGTATACATGTCGGATCGAGACGAAACTTGTGCCATCGGACTCATAGCAATACGCTGGTCCTGTGAGCCAAGTTTGGTTCGATTGTGAGAACTTTGACAAAATCGCGTGTCGTGGGCCCCACAGGCTCCACTTGACGGGCGATTTTGAGAACGGCTCATCGGAATCCAAATCTGGAAGTTCCGTTGGGTTCGTATCATCGTTCCTGACCTGTTGACACTAAGATGGACTATTTTTGAGACCTTTGACCCTGACGCATTTTTTGGTGCAAAGCGGCCCACATTTGGACCCCGTCTTGACCCGAAAATGACGTTTTTGCCCTTGTCTCCAAATTGGACTCAAGGACAGGCGATCCTAGCTGATTAATATTTTCTGGATCTGATGATGATGTTTGTTTCAGCAACCGGAGTACTGTCTAGAAACCCAGCTATTGCCAGAGCTACAATTGGAGCTGAAAACCCAGGCAAGTGTACCTTGCCATAAATGCAGTTTAATGATTCATTTTCTCTAGATTTATTTTTCTTGAGATTGTTGTACTTGCTCAACCCTAGGGCCGTGTGACTTGCTTAGTGTCCGATCATAGTCGGGTGCCAACACCGTACGCGGGGTTGGGCAATGTCATTTAGAGATGGATATCGTGACATTTATATTCTTGTACTTGCCCTATCAAGTACTTATTACCCAGGACACCTGACACAGAGCATGAGACAGGATCTTCCTGAAATATTCAAGGTGATTCTGTGTAGGTTCCAGGATTTATGACTTAGACATTACATTCCTAGACATTATGTTCATAGACATAGTATGACTTACTGCATTAGATATGATCGTACGTGACGCGGACATGAGGCATCGTGGACATGATATGTATGATTATATTGGGTGGGGAGAGACACACAGGCTACAGGCTGATTATATATATATAATTCATAGTAAACACATAGTAAAATTCATAGTATAGCTGCTACCGGCTCCCAGACACAGAGCTTGTAGTGGTATCAGCCTAAGTTCTAGTGATGCTCTCAACTTACATTTCACATAGAAGGTTATATAGTTGACCCTATTGTTCTCTTATTTACTTTACTGCATTTATTTTGGCTTGTGTTTTCTGTACCTTGCTATGTCCCCTGAGGACCTGGATCCGGATTATGTCCCCAGGATTAGCAGACGAGGTTTATCCAGAGGTCTACGGAACATGTGCTCTTCACGGAACCGTACCAGTACCTGAGGATGAGGTGATTGCTGAGGACTTCTCATGAACAACTGCTTCACCATGTTCAGTCTTTATGGCAGATAGACTTTCCTTGCTGTTTTATTTAAACTCTTTTATTTCTGTTTTTGAGAACAATTGTAACAGACTAAATATCGGGTTGTTCCCCGATTTTATTTACTTTGATTAGTTGTTGTTATTATTTCTTTTGCTGATGTTGCTATCTTATATCTGTGGATGAGAATAGTAAACCCTGACTAATATAATACAGCTTAAGTACACTCCGATGGATCCATTAAATTGGGTTTGTCCATCGGTGTGTGCTGCTGGCCATTATCGCGCGTCCAGTCCCTCGTTATTTTGGGACTGGGGCGTGACAACTCCGGCTGTAATCCTCCCTACTCCGTGCCTCCTCCACCAACCGAGGCCCGACTTTCTCTGTGCACCGGCCTCCCTCTGCTCTTCAACATCCTCCCGAGTGTAAGCCCCCTGATTTTTCAAGAATTTTTCTGGAATTTTTTCGGGATTTTTCTGTCATTAAAACCTAGGTATTTTCTAATTTAATTGCTATTAATTAATATTAAAATATTATGAAAATAATATTTTATGGTGTAAAATGGAAAACCGAGCATAGGGTAATTTTCGGTGAATTTATTGGACTCTAGAAGCATTTTTAAAGCCCGAAAAACTATTAATAAATAAACCGATTAAACCCTAATTAAAACCCGGTCTAATTGAAATAAACCAAACCAAACCAAACACTGAACCGAACCAGACCAACCCAGCTTAACGGGTCGGGTCTGGTCGGATCCATCAAACCCGACCCGGACCCGAAATCCAAATCGAAACCCTATCGAATTTCTCCCTGAGTTACTGTTCCGACCCTATAAATCTGCCTCGAATTTTGTGCCCCGCCACCGCCGCCGAAACCCTAACTATCGTTTCCCCGTTCTCCTCCGTGCTGACCGCCGACTCACAGCGCTCAACCCGCAGAACCTTCCCGCACCACCCCTCCGCCTTCATCCTCCTCGCTCTGCCGCCTCACCACCACCCTCTCCCCTCTCGGCCCCCTCAGTCGACGACTCGAACCCCGCCCGTCCTCCGCCTAGCCCGTGCCCTAGCCGACGACTCGAACCTCGCCGTCCCCGTCGTCAGTCTCCACCTTCCCTCTCCTTCTTCCTCCTTTCCCCGCGGCGCTCGACCTCGCCTCCCCTCCTCTACCCTAGCTCAGCCACCACCACCAACAACGACCCTTCACCCCTCGACTACTTCCTCCGCCTCCCGCCTCGCCGCACTGCCCCGTCTCCACAGCGCCGACGACCCCTCGACGACCGCCTCCTCTCTGCCCTCCTCCTCCTCCTCCCAGTACAACCTCGATCCCCTAGCTCGCCGCTCTCGGCCAGCCTCCCTTCCTCGATCCTCAACCCTCGTCGACCCGCTCAGCCACACCGAGCCGCCCGGCCAGCAAGGACTGAAACCCTAACCCTAAAACCTAAACGCAGCACAGAACACGGACACGACTCGGACACGCAGGAAACTCAGTTTTTCAGGCCAGTTCAGGTATTCACATCTTTTTCCTCGTAGATCTGATTTCGTTTCCGTAAATTGTATTGCGAAGCCGGTATGACCCTCTCGGTGCCCGGACAAACTGTTCGGGGCATCGCGTCCGGTGGTGATCGCACACCGCGATCCAAAAACAGGAAAAACCAGACCCTGTTTCACCCCGGAACTGAGTACGTCCCGCCAAATGGGACGACTTGGTTGCACGGATCTTTACCGAAACGTACGCGACGTTGATACGGACGTGTAGGATTTTGCAGAAGTCAATTCGGGTGTGCGTGCACACCGGAATCAACGCGTATCCGCCGACACCGCCCCGTATCCGTCGATTCTGGAACACGCTGTAACTTTGTGTACACACGTCGGATTGAGACAAAACTTGTGCCATCGGACTCGTAGCGATACGCTGGTCCTGTGACCCAAGTTTGGTTCGATTCTGAGAACGTTGACAAAATCGCGTGTCGTGGGCCCCACAGGCCCCGTTCGACGGGCGATTTTGTGATCGGCTCATCGGAATTAAATTCTAAAAGTTCTGTTGGGTTCGTATCAGCGTTTCCGACCTGTTGACACTGAGTTTGGTGAATTTGGAGACCTTTGACCCTGACATGCTTTTCGGTGCAAAGTGGCCCACATGTGGACCCCGTTTTGGCCCGGAAATGTCGTTTTGCCCTTGTATCCAAATTGGACGTAAGGACAGGCGGTTCTAGCTATTTGATATTTTTTGAATCTAATGGTGATGTTTATTTCAGCAACCGAAGTAGTACCTGCAGATCACACGGAGACCAGAGCTACAGTTGGAGCCCGGACCACAGGCAAGTGTACCTTGCCAAACTTTGCAGTATTGTTATATATTTTCCTTGCTTCATTATATCGCGGTGCATGCTTAACCTAGGACCGTGTGACATACTTAGCGTCCGATTATTAGTCGGGTGCCAACACTGTACGCGGTGTTGGGTACGGTCATCTAGAGATGGACATTCGTGACACTATAAATTCTCGTACTTGTCTTACCAAGTACGCTTGACTCAGGACACTTGACACTATTCACGAGACAGGATTTTCCCGAGATATTCGTGGGGATTCTGTATAGGATACAGGACTTGGACATTATATTCTTAGATATAGTATGACTTGTTGCATTAGTCTTGATCCTGCGTGTCATGGACATGAGACGTGAGATTTCATTGGGTGGGGAGAGTATTACCATATGAAAGGCTGATTATATTATATATTGACATCTGGATGTGTCTTAGTCTCTGACACAGAGCTATGGCACCAGTTCTGGCCCTTCGAGAAAATACTGCTATGGGTTTCTCCGACACTGATCCTGTAGTAGTCTCAGCCCGAGTATGGAATAATGTTCTCATTTGCATATCACTTAGCTGGTTATTTATTCACCCTATTGTTCATTTATTGCTGCACTGCATTTATTTTGGCTTATATTTTCTGTACCTTGCTGTCCCCTGAGGACCTGGATCCGGATTATGTCCCCAGATATTGCAGACGAGATCTACCCCGAGGTTTACGGGACCGGAGCATTGGCATTAGCAGGAGCAGGTGCCTACATTGGAGCAGAACCAGGATCTGAGGACGAGATCGTACCAGAGGACTTCTCTTGAGTATTGGCTTGAGATACTCATTATTTTCAGTTTCTAGTTATTTACTTTTCAGTCTATTTCATTGATGTAACAGACTTGTACTCGGATTGTTCTCCGAGACATTTTATTAAGATTTGTCAGTTATTTATTTACTTTATTTCTGTCATTTGATCTGTGATTATCTGTTGTGGATGAGATTAGTATAGACGGTGACTGGTACCACTGGATCTACTTATTGTTATATCACAGCTTAAGTATATCCTGATGGACCCATTAAATTGGGTTATCCATCGGTGCGTACTGCTGGCCATTATCACGCGTCCGGTCCCTCGGTATTTTGGGACTGGGGCGTGACACCGAGCCATTGACTCCGGCCTCCCTCTGCTGTCAACCCCGGCCTCGCTGATCGACCCCAGCCCGGTCATTCACCCCGAGCACCTCCCTCCGCCTTGCTGCGACTGCTCCGGCCACCCCCATCGACACCTCAACTCCTCCTCCCTCTGCCATTCCTCCCTCCGCCGTAGCCGACTTACTCCGACCATCAACTGACTCCTCCCGACTCCGACCTGCCCTCCTCCGGGCGGCTCTCCAGTGCTCCAGCACCACCACGGTGTATCAGCACCACCACCAGTAACCGGTTCAGCTCCCCTGCTCCGGCAACTCTTCCCTGTGAGCTTCTTCTCACCTTCTTCTTCCTTCTTCTTATATATATATATATATATATATACATACGTATATACGTGAGTATATATAATATGTGTATACGTATTTGTATATATTATTAATGTGTAGGTTTATATATATAAATATAAATACGTATACGTGTATTGATGTGTGTATTTAGAATAATACTTAGTGTATATGTATTCATATACATACAAGTATTATTTTGGTATATTTTTCATATGGAATATATGTAATAAAATACGTATTTTGGTATAAATGTATAAATATGTAAATACGTATTTTTGGTAATTGGTATATATATATATATATATATATGCACATATATATATGTATATGGTAAACGTATTAAGACTTGGTAACGTATAATTTAATAAAGTGAATGTATATTATTTATTTAATTTATGTTTAATACATGTATAGTATAGTATATATATATACCTTAGTATAATGTATATGTATTTAATAGTATATGTATGTATTTTAATTATGTATCATATAGTGCTAATATGTATATACGTATTGTATATTTAATAACTGAAATACATGTAAATACGTATATATAGTATATATAATTAATTTGGTATATGTATATATGCATATTTTGTATACTTAATATATTCTTAATATTTCTAATTGGTTTGTATATATGTATATATGTTGGTTTATTTTTATATAATATCTATTTGATAAAAAGTATATGCTAGTATAAATTTAATTTGGTGTATTAGTACTAGTATATTTAAATAATGATGTTAACAATATATATATAGTAAATTGTATTTTGGCATATATATGGTACATAAATAATTGTTCAACTAATATATATATATTATACTGAATTAAATGGTATATATATATATATTGTATATGTATTCATTTTTGGTGCAAGTATATATATGGTAGGTATTAATGTTAGTTAAATAGGTAGTGTGTCTTATATATATATTAAATGATCCTAGGTGGCCAGTATCATACCTAGAGTAGTCCCAAATTCAGTGTTTATAGACTGTGTGTTAGCGTAGCATCTGATGCAAATGTGGTTTTGCTTGTGATATGTTATAGGACTGTTGGTTCACCCAGGGGATACTCTGGAACAGGACATCCATAATTACCAGCTAAGGACCAAGGCAAGTACATTCTTTGATAATTTCCAATTTCTTGATAATTTCTATAAGTTCAATAATCTTGAAATGTTACCACTGAATCTTTGACACTGTGCTACACGGACTAGTATAGCTTGGATCTGCAGTCATGAGATGTTACATTGATTATCGTATTGACATTGTACACGACATGTATATTAGACATCGAACATGATAGACTGGACTTGCTCGTGTATCGTGATGTGTCATGGTTGGATCCACAGTACTAGTTGGGGGCGGGGAAGTAGTTAGTAAGAAATGTGATCATAACCTCTTATTGTAGTATAGAACAATGTAAGTGTTAATCATGCTCTTCACCCATGATTAGCCAGGCCCTGTAGCTATCGTACATGTTCCCAAGCCGATCACATTTTGAAACTACTATTTCAAACACTTAGAAAAGATTACAGTTCCCTATTTTAAATCATATACTACATCACCCGTATATGATACTGTTCCTTATTCTTTCCATTTTCATACATGCACTGACTGTACCATGTTGCCTATTGCTCGTCTCTTTACATTGCCCGTCTCTCTTTATTTTTCCATTGCATTTATTTCACTGCCTTCTCAGTAGCTAGCATTACATGTTTATTGCTTATAGTCCTTATCAATTAAATGGAACTGTTATTTGAGATTGTGCTTTGCTCCTTCCTGACTGGAAATATTTTTCCAGACTATGCCTTAGAGGACCGCTGTCCGACACTTTATGGACCATATGGTGAGTAGCTGCAGACTTGGTAGATTAGTTGTGATTCCGGGAGGTCTAGCCGAAAATTACTTTTTTTTTTGTTAGTTCTTTAAGTAGACTATTTGGTACCGGATTTGTCTCCGGCAATTTTTGATGACTTGGATTATTGTTGAGTTTGATTATTACTTTAGACTTGTGTTATATTTAATTTCTGTTCGATATCTTATCGTGCTGTAATCCTGTGATTGAGTATGCGTTCATTTTACTTGTGTCATCCGTGCCTCCTTATGGAGATTGGATGCTTTTGTGTGACTGGCTAGATAGTAGCAAGACCTTGACAGCGTTCTACCGCCGATGCTGCGGCGTAGGCTGGACGTACCCACGCACTCGTGCCCTAAACCGGGTGCGGGTCGTGACACGTTTTTAGTGGTGGCCCATGCAGGTCAGACTTCGCGAGTTGTGCGATGTCGTAGTAGTGTGGCATCCTTGTTATACTACTGCGTGCCTGCGATAGGATCTAGGACATAGGATACTAGGACGAGAGCGAATACTCAATCACAATTCCTTGAGAGATTTCTGGGATGACCCCTGAGAATCTTATTTTAATTCCAATTTAAAATCATTCCCTTGTTCCGTCAATTCTTACTTATTGATGTTGAATTTGATTGTTGTTAATTAGGTATTAAATTAGGATTTTGGTTTCATAGTAGGGTTTGATTTCACATCAAAATGAATTTGCAGACTAATTTATGGTATTAACTGATGACGTATGACGATGAGGACATTGAAAATGATTAACATTAGAGCTATTGGACTACAGAAGGTGGATTTAAATCTTTAATTGAAGACTAAAAATAAATTACAAATTTTTGGAATTTTTAGAAGTGAGATGTTGTTATAAAAACTTTTTGAGGATTCAGATTCGATTCAATAAACCTAGACAAGTCTGTAAGGATTTTTGTGATTAATTTTTTTTTACTTCAGTAATTAGATAATTGGTCTTGAGGAAGTGTATGCATTTACTTTAAAATTTTTGAGGAGTTAGTTTCGAGGACTTTGTTTGGAGGATAAAATCTTATAGTGGGAGAGATATATTAGTATATAGTAAATAAGATGCATGTGTAAGGATCTGTTGGCTTGAGCATAATTGAGATTTTACTGCAACTGACTTAAGTGTTCATCTAGGATGATATTAGAGAGAGCAGTACTTAGTATGGTGTGTTGCATTTGATATGCACTTGAGTGATAAGGATAACTAGTATCAGCGATTGCAGTAGGTAAGGAAGCTAGCAGTGAGTATGTTTCTGGTAGAACTGTGGTACTTAGAGGGATAGAGGTATCAGACCATGAATGCATCTTTGACTTGTGCAATCACAACTAGGATTTATTTCCAATCTTTTATCTTGAATGTTGCTTCTTTAGAACTGTACTGTCCTTCCTTGATGATATCGCATTTTTGCCTAAATTGATTCTTTGGGATCTGTCTTCAGGATGTCGCCGCAGACACGATCTATGAGAGCAGGAACATCAGCTTTAGAGGGGTCTGTCACCTCTCCACCTGAGGGACAGACAGCCGTAGTTCCTCCTACATCTCCGGTGCATGTAGGAGTGTCTGCACTTTTCGGGAATCCTCCTCCCCCACCTGCTCAGAAGATTGCCGCAGCTGTGACGGACAACCTTCCTCCTCCACCGACTCCGATTCCCGGAGGTTTGCCCATTGACGGAACGCAGATGTTTACCTTGATCCAGGGCATGGTAGATGCCCAGAGAGTGACGGCAGACGCTCAGCGAGTTCAAGCTGAGGCTCAAAGGATGCAAGCAGAAGCGCACCAGGCACAAACCGAGCTGATGAGAGAAAACATGGAGAATGTCCATCAGGTGACTCTCCAAGCTTTGGAGAGAGTAGCACAGTACCAGCAGTTTCCTGGCCAGCAGCAGCAGAGATCATGCACTATAGTGGATTTCAAGAGGATGATGCCTCGAGAGTTTAAAGGCACCGAAGGGATACTCTACGCTGACGACTGGCTAGAGGATATAGAGCGGAGCCTCCGATTGACCCAGATTCCGGAGAACTTACAGATAGAAGCCGCTGACAGTCAGATATTCGATATCGCACTCACGTGGTATCGCACGGAGCCGAGAATTACTGCACAAGGACTTACTTGGGAGACCTTCAAGGAACTCTTCAAGGAGAAGTTCTTTCCCGACATGGCATTGGGAACCTTGGAAAGTCAGTTTCATGACTTGGTTCAAGGAAACATGTCGGTCGACGAGTACGCTGCAGAATTCTGTAGATTGAGCCGTTTTGCATCATCTATGATTCGGGACCCAGGAGATCGAGCCCGGAAATTTAGAAAGGGACTGACAAGAGAGATTAGGTCGCGCACTTCTGGTCGTCGTACCACTACCTTTGAGGCTATCTTGATGGATGCTCAGATTGCAGAAGAGGATCTGGATCTCAGGCCTAAGAGGAGTCACAATACTTTTGGAGATACGAATGGTAGCACAGGACCAGCCAAGCATCCCCGTATTCAGCACCAACAGCAGTACCAAGTACCATTTCATATTCAGCAACAACCATGGATATTTCATCATCCACCGCAGTACCTAGCACCAGTTCCTATCCAGCAACATCCATGGGCGTATCAGTATCAACAGCAGTACCAGGCACCAGTCCGTGTTCAGCAGAATCAGCAACAGCCTCCAAGAGAGACACAGCAGACTTGTCATTTCTGTAAGAAGCCAGGTCACCTTTGGGAGAGCTGTAGAACGAGGCTAGGACTTTGTTTGCACTGCGGCGGTGCGGGACATCGAGTAAGGGATTGTCTTCTAGCCCCTTATCTTCCCGGCCAGCGTACAGTTTCAGATTATAGAGATCCAGTTAGGCTACCTATGGAACCGTATAATGCTCAGCACCCGCGAAGGGAACCACCCCAGCAGGGCGGGGCATTCGCGATGACGGTCAAGGAGACCGATACTACAGGTAATGTGTTAGCAGGTTTTGTTCTATCCTTCCTTCTGTCCCTCTCTACTTGATTGATTGATTGATTTCTTAGTACAAGTTGTATGCATAATTTTCTTGTTATAATGTAGTTAGTAGTACACTCTGATACAGAGACTGCAATACCATGACAAAAGACACCATGACCGTACATATCCCCTTAGATTGCATGTTGTATAATTGTAGGAAGGTTTTCTTAGGCCATGATTATCGGGGTTTGACCATGCCGAAGATTCAGAAAGGAGTTATGACTTGACAGGAGCGACAAGATGATTAACTAGATGATTAAAAATTCGAGGATAAGCATCGATTTAAATAAAGGGCCAAGAATTTAACATGGCAGAATTTATGATCTATTAATTCCAGGAAGATTATGGCATATTTAAATTGGTTATTAAAATTTAGAAATTTGGGAGATTTATCAATATATTTATTTAATGGCAAGTTATGAATTTTAGAATTTTATATGAGATGTTACAATTAGAGAATCTTAAGTATCGCATTGTTAAGTATTTCGAGGAAAGAGGAAATCGAGGAATAAATTTTTTTGATGGACTAATGTTTGAATTCAAACTTTGGACGAGATTACATTTTATATATTGTGCATTGAAAAAAAAATCAAATTGAGGAGTGGATATTAAATTCGGAGTATTGAATTATTAACTAAAATTTTGGGGAAATTTTGATAAAAATGGACTTTGATTTTTCCGAGGATTTTTCAGGAATGCAATAATTTCAGAACTTTTGTAAAATTTTGAAAAGACATTGTGAATTATTACCGGATTTCGTAGTTGAATTTAAATTTTTTAGGGAAATAGTAATGTGTATGAATAAACACTACTATGAGGATTTTGAATTTCGAGGACGAAATTCTTTTAAGGAGGGTAGACTTGTCACTACCACATTCCGAAAGCAGGGGTATTTTTGACTTTTTATAATATTTAATATTATGGTATTTACAATTAAGTAATTGCATGATAGTATATTAATTTAAATAAATATGTGTGATGTGTAATTAAATATAGTATTAGATGCAGTATTCATTTATTTTTAGCTAGCAGACTAGACCTAGAAGCCCAGTAGATGACCACCTGTCCGAATTATAGAATTCTGGATTTTATTATTTTATCTAGAATTTAATATTTGGAGATTGTAATTAATTACCGTATTTTATTTAATATTTTTGCGCATTGCCTTTGCTTCGATATTTGGAGCACTATCCTAGCTTTTGTCTTCCAACAAATTTCACAATCTTGCCCTAGACATGCCCGCCTTCCATTCTGCTATTTTTGCAACTCATAATTATGCTCTCTGTACCTTGTTTCTAGCCGCACAAAAATCGTCGCGGACGTTATTTAATAAATTCCTATTTTTGTATCGTTGTGCGTTCCAATCGAAATTGGAGGCAATCTTGACCTATTTTTCGTGCGGCCCAAATTAGGGTAATATTCTGTTTTGAGTCTTCTTCATTATTGGTATTGATGACCTGACCTGATTTTGGCCCCATGTACTCCTAATTAATTTTAGAACACTTGTATTTTATTCTAATTAAATTGAGGATACTATTTTAACCAATTCTGAAAATCCTAATTTAATTCCAGTGCCCTGCAAATTGAGCCCATACCGATCTTACAGCATCCCCTGACCCTACAAAACACCGGACCCTGAATCGCCCGCCAAATTTTCGTCATTTCATGCGTCTGTGCAAATACCCAAATTTAAGGGGGCTAATTTGCAAATTTGCATTTTTGGTGTCAATACCCATTTGATTAAACCAATGAGGGAGCCCTATTAATTTTTTATTAAATCACCACCCTCATTCCCACATGAGAAAATCTATTCATGACCAATCTGGACCACCCATTTAATTGGGTGCATCCTCACCTTTGATTTACCCACACCCTCTCTTTATTTAATGTCCCATCAAACCCTAATCCCTAGAAAACCTAGGTTTTCCCCCCCTCAAGCCTCCACAACCGTAGCCTCATTCTAATTATTCTCCAACTCCTTCTTCTTTTCTTCTCCTTTTTCTTTTCTTCTTCTCATTCTTCCTTCCTTCTTCTTCTTTATTGTTTTTTCTTTCTTCTTTCTTTGAATTTAAATTTGTTAAGGGAGGGGGGGAACACTGTTCATTCTCCCCCCAAACACTGTTCACCCGGCGTCCATAGCCACCTCATCCCGCCAAACGGGACGACTTGGTCGCATGCGATCTTCACAGATACGTGCGCGCCGTCGATTCGGACGTGTAAAATTTCGCGGAAGCTGATTCGGGTGTGCGTGCACACCGAAATCAACGCGTATCCGCGGACATCGCCCCGTATCCGACTTTTCTGTAATTCACCCTAACTTCGTGCACACACGTCGGATCGAAACGAAACTTACGCCATCGGACTCGTAGCGATACGCTGGTCCTGTGGGTCAAGTTTGGTTCGATTCTGAGAACGTTGACGAAACCGCGTGTCGTGGGCCCCACAGGCCCCGCTCGACGGGCGATTTTGTGATCGGCTCATCGGAATCCAATTCTGGAAGTTCCGTTGGGTTCGTATCATCGTTCCTGACCTGTTGACACTAAGTTTGGTGAATTTGGAGACCTTTGACCCTGACACGTTTTTCGGTGCAAAGCGGGCCCCCATGCGGATCCCGTTTTGACCCGAAATTACAGTTTTTGCCCTTGTCTCCAAATTGGACCCAAGGACAGGCGTTTCTAGCTATTTGATATCTTCTGAGCATGATGGTAATTTTATTTCAGTATCTGGACACATTTCTGGAAATTTCTCTGAGACACAAAACTGTAATTGGATCCAAACATCAGGCAAGTACCTTTACTTCAAAGTTTAATCTTTATATTGTGATAATTAATTCCTTGCTCTAATAGTACCATTGATGATTACACGTAGTATTAGAATACTAGATTTCATATCTTGAATACTGGAGTTCATGTCTTGCTTTTCGTGTCGGGTGGGAGAATACTAGAAGGCATATAGTTTACCCTTCCCCCTGTCATGTCTGATAGCTGTTGGTATGCGACTGTACCATCAGCCTGATACTCGATTGTTCATGTCTGATAGTCGTTTATGATGGCCTGATTAGCCTTATAAACCCCTACATGCCAACTATGTATTCTAAATACACAAGTTCACGCACAATAGTTTCTTGTCGTGTTGCAGTTCTTGTTGTCTTGTTACAGTTACAATTCCTGTCTCATTTTATTCCTGTTTTACTCATATTCCTGGTTTGTAGCAATTAATCATGTTTTACTTATAGTCCTGATTTATAGCATTATTTCTCAGTTAATTTTACTACTTATTTATGTATATTCTCAACATGATGCTTAGTCAGTTATTTTCTAACTGTCACAAAAATTTAGTTTAAATCTTGTTGTGCATTGTGTACTTTGCTCCTTTCCTGACTGGATCCGTTGATTTAGGCGATGATGAGAACTTTGCCCCCACCTATTATGGCCCCTATGAGGCAGCAGGTGATACAGTTGCGGAGCCGGTTCCCACACAGGAGACTACTCCTGCGGAGTAGCCAGCAGTAGTTATTTATTTCCTTTCATCTTAGTAATCGGGTTTGTCCCCGATTTAAATTCTGATTTCTGTAATAAACTCTGGATCTGTTGTCACATTCAGTTATAAAATCTTAGCATTCTTTTCCTGTCATTTTTCCTTGCCTATTTAATTATTTGTAAATGAGCTAGATTATATTAACTGTGGATATGCCCTAGACAGCGTACTACCGCCGACACTGCGGCGTAGGCTGGACGTACCCACGCACTCGCGCCCGAATTTTCGGGTGCGGGTCGTGACATAAAGCGCCTCTTTCCTTCTCTCTTCCAACCAACTAAGTGAGTGGCTACCATCCCGATTAGCTAGCCCTGCTTCCAAGTCTTCACACCTAAAACTCTTGTATTCTTGTTGCCTCGATCAGACGATACCAAGTAATAATAAAAGATACCAAGATAAAAAGGGAATAGATTTGGATTATATTGCTTGTCAACTAAACTTGTAAACGGTTATCCTACTGTATGCTGGTTCGTTTATAAATGTTCTATGAATTGTGCTAAGTACGGAACATATTGTATGCGCTTAACTGTTCAAGGAGGCTATGTAAAATGAATCATGCAATACTGTTTGTCCTGTACTCGTGTTGCCTCAACTGCATGAACTGTTAACTTAGTAAACATACCGTTCGATCACGGATAACTTGTGCACAAGGTAACTGGTTCCTGCGGACGGTCGCTGGGGCACTGGCACCGATCCGGTCCAGACGAAACTCTACTGTATAGTCAACTGTACTGGACGAGATGGCTTGTAGTGCCCACTGTACTTTCGTTGCAAACCATTCTTGTATATGACTAGTGTCCATTATGGCAATCAAGCCAGTGATCATCTTGTATATTTAAACCTGTTGCAAACTAACTTGTGTCTTCGTGGCAGGGAAGGCATGGTAAGTATTGTGCAGGTGGTTCAGACGGGAAGGTAAAAGCTACCGAACGGTGGCAAGTTCATTTCAGTAAATTTTATATGCTGCTTACTTGTAAATGAACTAAGGCAAGATAGAAACCCACAAATAATGTGCATGCTTCATATAAACAATGTGTTAATTGGTATAGTTCGGTTAGCTCACCTTCACCAGTATGTTTTGACATACTGACCCTCGTTAAAACAGGTTCTCCGCACCAAGGTGAACCGAGCGAGGAGCCGAAGTCGTCTTCCCGATCCAGTCCAACTGTAGGCGTATCCTGATCGCGCCGTCCTTGAAGCATTTTGAAGCAGGAGCTTGCAACTCTTCATACACAATGCAGCTCCGTGGCAAAGCTGTCCTCCAGCCCGGAGGTCTATACATTTTGAAGTTTAGTAAAGGGATGTAATGTACAAGACTGCTATATCATTTTGAGTCAACACTTTTGTAAGCCTGTGCGGCAAATTAGCTGACTCGTTCAAGAGTTTGTAATAGATGTTCATTATCAATAAAGAGAACTTTTCCATCTTTAACTTGTGTTTCAATTTATCTGCGTACTCTGAATATGTGCTCGTTATGCAAAATACTTTAGCCTTGTGCGGGCGCAACCCCAGGCCCGCACGACATCACGATTCGGGGGATGCCCCAACGATTTTACGGAATTGGGTCGTGACATAATGGTATCAGAGCACAGATTCAAGTTTCTTAGACTCTCGTACTGGAAAAGTTCCTTTAACGATCAAATTTCCTGTGCGAACTCTTGAACTCACTAGGCCAAATAAGATACGTTCATGCAATGAGTCCATAATATATTATGATTCTAATGTAATTTACCTTCTTTTGAAGGAATGGCACTAGCACAATCTGCAGCGCTAGCACCGGACGAAATACAAGGCCAAGAAAGTAGTTCGGGCACTTCGGGAAGCTCTTGGAGCCAGCGAGGCATATCTCAAGTCGATCAGCTTGAGCGGGTGATGCAAATGTTAGAAGCACAACGACAAAGAGATGATGCTCGCCAAGCCAAGTTCGAAAGCAATCTAGAGACCCGATTCTCAGTCCAATAGAAGCAGGTAGATGCCCTACAACAGATCGTTCAGACTTTGGCTTCCAACCATTCCCCTGCAACAGCAACGACTCCGGTGGAACAACCCGTGCTTGAAGTAGAGACGCCTCAAATTCCAAGGCCGAGGGAAGTGACTGCCTTCGACTTTGGCCACTTCAAGAAAGTCTGCAATACCCCATTCAACGGGACTGAGGAACCAATTGTGGCTTTAGATTGGTTGGCCGAACTTGAAGACCACTTCGCTCTGCTAGTGGTCCCCGAAGAGAAGCGCGTCGCCTGCGCGCAACTACAGCTTCGCCTCAACGCGCACGATTGGTGGGACGTGCATCGACGATCTCTTCAATTTGATCACGGAAAGGAGGCGATCTCGTGGACGACTTTTCGTGTCACGTTTGAAGAGGAGTTCATACCCCCTCCAGTACAACGTCAGATGGAGAACGAGTTCGTGCAGCTGCGGCAGGGCAGTATGACATTTAAGCAATTTTCCGCCGAATTCAACCGACTCTCCAAATTCGCTAGGGCCTATTTACCTGATGCAACGAGTCGAGCAAGAAGGTTTGAAGGTGGTTTGTACCCTGCCATCCATGTGCACGTAGTCGTTCATCAGTATTATACAATGCGTGAAGTCATGAATCACGCTCTATCTCTTGAACCGATGTATCCTCACGTTTCTGCCGGCGCTGTGCATACCTACAATCACAAACGCCAAGGCAACGAGAGAGAAAACAACGCTGCAAAGCATCCGAACAACGGTGGCAAGCATGGAGAAAAGTTAGACAGACTATGTCACTTCTGCAGGCGGCCGGGGCACGAAATGGATAAGTGTAGCCTGAGACTTGGGTTATGCTTAGTTTGTGGTGAATCAAACCATACTGTTCGTGACTGTCCATTGAGCCGCCTCAATAACCGTCGCCAGCAACAAAATAATCCCTAACGGTTGGTTCTATTCCTATGTTTTGGGATAAAACTTCCAATTGGTTGGGTAGGATGTAGCGCCCCGTTCCTCCTATTCGAGGAGCGCGGCTAAGAAACACAAGATGATATCGTTCGATCGGGATAGATTGAAACAAGAACTCGTCATCGTTATGGATTTGTTTCTTCGAAATCGATTCCCATATTCAGTGGACCGTGCCCCCTGGATCGACTTAGCGGCAGAGTCAGGAGGGACCTCTCCGCTGTTATCTTTTGTTGTCTCGGATTTTGATGTCGCTTGTTGCTTTCGTGCTTTGAGTTGGTTTTGGATTTGCTTGGGTTTTCTTGAACGGTTTCAATGATTTCATTATTTTCGTTCATTGAATTGTACTTCAATTCCGAGATTGGAAAGAGTGGAAGGAGTATTGATCGAGCTGTTCGTGCAATGAAGGTGAACGAGCAGTATGTGGCTTGCGAGCGGAGTCGTGAAGCGCCTCTTTCCTTCTCTCTTCCAACCAACTAAGTGAGTGGCTACCATCCCGATTAGCTAGCCCTACTTTCAAGTCTTCACACCTAAAACTCTTGTATTCTTGTTGCCTCGATCAGACGATACCAAGTAATAATAAAAGATACCAAGATAAAACGACACAGGTTGCACGTAAAACGGTCGTGAACTTGTGAGTTTGGGACAATTTCTGATTTTCAGAAATTGGGGGTTTATTTTCCTGATTTTGCGTCGCGGTTTACGACCGACACAGGATACGATACCCCTGTCTAATTGTACGAGTTTCGAGGGGGTCATGCAGTCTACACGTCATAACAGACGGTTCGGAAAATGAGACAGCGAGGAGAGAGAAATTCTCACCTGAACATGGGTATGTATCGACTATACGTTGTGCACGGAGCGGCGCGACGGAGCTCGTTGTTCTGGCGGGTCTCGCCGGTGGTGGCTGCGGCTGTAAACCCCCTCATTTATTTCTATAGATAGTCTGGTATGGGTTAAAAAATTTTGGTTTAACAGCAGATGATTGAGGTTTAGAAGTAAGGTTACAGATGTCTGATTTTTTTAATTAAACCCTTGGTGCGCCCTACCGTTGTTGAAATATTCAGAGCCCAACATCAGCCCATAAATTCCAACGAGTTGTTGTATTCTTGACTTGACACGCCAATTTAGGTGCTGGACTTTTCCGTCACTCAAAATCAAAATCGCTTGTGCTCTAATTTAATTGCACAACTTCCCGTACCCAAACTCCATTATTTAATCCTGTGTTGCGCACCTGTGTCTAGACACCAACTTAACCCGTTGAGCCGGACCAATTAAAGGGTCCAAGACTGACATCAAGCCTACACCATTTATGACCTTTGTGTCACTCCCAATTGAGACCCCATGTGCCCCCATTTAATTTAAGAGCTCATGACAATTTATTTAAATTAAATTGGGGATACCAACTTTGACTAATCCCAACTTAACCCCAATTTAACCCAATACCCCACTAATTAAGTCCATACAAAACGCACAACACCCCATCACCCTATAAAACACCAAACACCACTTCCCACACCATTTTTCTATTGTTTTTTGTATTTGTGCAAATACCCAAATTTAAGGGGCTTATTTGCAAATATTATTTTAGGTGTCATCACCTCATTGGTTCAAACCAATGAAGAAGCCACCCCCTTGACCGGTTCAACCTAACCCCACTATCCCCCTTTGTGTGAACACAATTTCCCTCATGACATATCCAAGCCATCCATTCAAATTAGGACTCACCATCACCATACATCCCTCACACACCTCCCTATAAAACATCAACATCACCCCTCACTTCTCCCAAGCCGGCCCTAATCCCAACACCTAGGGAAAACCATCCTCCTCTCTCTCTCCTCCCTCTTCACTACACAACCGTAGGTTTCTTCTCCATTTTCCTTTCTTCTTCTTCTTCTTCTTCTTCTTCTTCTTCTTCTCCTCCTTCTTTCCCATTGAAGCGAACCTCCCTCCACTCCATTCACCTCCCTGCTCTGGCCAAGCTCCCTCCGGCCACCCCATGAGCCCGTTGCCGAACCGCTCCACCACCAATCGAGCATCCCCGAGCCACCGCCACGACCCGGCCAACCATTCTCCAGCGGCTGCCAGCACCACGAGCCTGCAACCACCCCATGGCGAGCCACTGCCACCGTCCTCCACGCCGAGCCTCCTTCTCCAAACGACATCAGGCCACCCTACACCAACCGACGACCTCTCATCCGGCCGACATTCCCATCAGCACCATCACCTCCTCCTTCTCCTCCAGTCTCCAGCACCACCACCCCACGGACCGGCCACCCTCTGCCGATCATCCTCCCCTCGAGCTCCTTCTCCAACTGCAGTACCCGACCACATCACCACCACCTCGACCGCGCCCGAGCCCCCTCCCTTCGTCTCCGGCCGAGATTTCTCCCTCCGGCCAAGCACACATCACCACCACTATTCCCGCTGCGACCTCCCACCACCACCCTTAGCCACCAGCACCACCACTTCACGCCACCAGCATCGCCATCCTCCACCACCAGAATCATCATCCTCATCAACATCATCACCATCATCCCCAACCTGAACTCCTCCCACCACCACCTCGCTCCACCAGCTCGACCGGCCTCACCGCCGACCCCCCGTTGTCGATACCACACCACCACCTTCACGACGACCACCGTCTCCCCCTCGTACCACCACACACCACCGAGGTGAGGACTCTCCCTCTCTATATTTTGTATATTATGTTTTGTTGTAATTAGTTTAGTGTTAATATCTTTGTGGTATATGACCTAGATAGTTTTAGGGTTTATTTCATCGTATAATATGCATGAATGAAAGTGAATGATTTAGATTTAGTTTAGGGTTTAAATATGCTAAGTTGAGTTTAAGGTTGTTGATTAGAATCGTTACTTCGCGTCCGGATCATAGCCGGGTGCAGACGTTCGTCGGTAACGTCTAGTAATGAATGATAGATGATTCACAATGCCTTGATGTACGTACCTGTGTATATCGTAACCCTAGGACACATTCAGACACTGTCATCGTGCCAGATTTCCTGTATCCTGATACTGACATCATGACCGGAACCTGGGACGACCTAAGGGTCGCGTTGATTGATAGTTACTCCAGTATGACGAGACTGCTAGATGGAGGTTCAGGTTCAGCGCACCATCGTTGACCGCTTGGAATGGGGAAGACAGTTACTAGACATTTGGGCTCCTCTACACGCGCTTATATATGTATATGTCCTGTTGATGTAGTGTTCTTGTATCCGGAGTAGTAGTATCACCCGTGTGACTTTGTGCTCGGAGTTACGGTACGCCCCGTGTGTCTCTGTGCTTGGAGCTACGATTTTATTTTGGACAGCCCACGCGTCGAACATTGTCTTCAAACTAAGTCCCACATAGGTGATTATGCTAGATTATACCGTCGTTGCACTTGTACTTTCTGTTATACTTTGGTATGCTGTATTTTTGTACCTTTTTACGTCCCTCTGAGGACCTGGTCCCCTGCCAGTTTTGCAGCATAGACGATTACGGAGCATTTTGAGTTGCTGATAGAGTTGCATGTCTTGCGGGCATTGTACCAGGTACTCACATCATATCTATCGGCATTGTGGTTATTTTATATTGATTATTCATCTGCTGTTGTAGCCTAATTTTTATAGACTCATATTTCTTCTCGAGTCTATTCGAGTTGTTGTGTTATTGGGCGGCCGACTTTAGCACATGTAGCTCTTTCTTGTATATTTCTATTCATTGTGGATTGAGACATAGATGTTTACATTTACGGGATTTTTAGATAATGTCCTTTATTATACAGCTTATACGTATTCGAGTCAGACCAGAGTCTGGTCGAATGCGTAGCTGGCGTGTCGCATATTCCTGGTTCTATGTATTTTGGGACTGGGACGTGACAGCGGCTGGACACGGCGGTCGACGGCGGGTTGTCGTCCGAGGGCACGACAGAGGGGAGCTCGGTGGCTGCTGGTCGTTCGGGCAGCGATGGTGAATGAAGGGGGTGGCCGTGGTAGGGGTTTTATAGGAGTGGGGTTGGCCGTTGGGGGAGGCAATGCGGCGGGAAGGAGAAGAGGCGACAGCGGCTGTTATGGGAGTCGGAGCGACGGGGAGTCGACGGGGAAACGACCGGGGAGGCGGAGCGTCGCCGGCAGCGGGGAGGAGAAGCGGCGCCGGGGAAGTCGGGGAAATAGGGGTTACTGTAGCAATAGTTTAAGGGTCGGGTCGGGTTGATGGGTTGGGTTCGGATCCGAATCCGACCCGCTAGGGTTGATTTGGGTTGGGTTGGGTTGGTTCAGTATGGGTTAAACCGGTTGGTTCGGTTCGGTTCAAGTTGGTTTAATCCGGTTCAGATTGGTTTATTTAGGTTTAATTAAAAACTTAGTTTTTGGGTCTTTAAAAATAGTTCTGGGGTCCAAAAAATTCTAGAAAAATTACAGTAGGTCTAATTAATTATTTTACACCCAAAACTATTATTTTCATAATATTTTAATATTTAATAAAATCACAAAATTTATTTAATACCAGAAAACATTTATTTTAATTAGTTAAAAATCACAAAAAATTCCCAAAAAATTATTTTTAAAATTCTAAAAATTTCTGGGTGTTTACAGCTTACATGTTGTTTGACGACCTAGTATTTGTCACTAGTTTTTGTAGCAATGCCAAGGGAAGCTGCTATCAAACATTGAAGAATAGTTGGAGAGCAAGAACGTGATGCTACTTTTTCAGGAGATCTACCGAAACCAGATTGTTCTTATTTTTTTAAAGGTATAATTGTATTATTACATATATTGGGTAAGTGGTTGTAATCAGGTAGAATATCAAATTTTTTATTTTAGAATATTCTGAAATCAACTTGTTATTTAATATATTATGCACTATGTGACCTGTTATAATCCTATCCAAAAAATCTTACGGGCGACAATCGCAAATACGGGTACAGGTGTATTCGTATGGTGCGTAGCCTGGGGATGATGTTACGTACCCGGCTCACCGTATTCTAGGAAGCGGGACGTGACAACTTTAATCGGCCAATCAACCCTACGGCTTGTTATGTGGAGTCTGAGTTATCTAAGAAATAATGTATAATAAGTATTCTCAGATCACGCCATTGCCGAACCTGAGTTAACCGAACCAAATAAATAAAACAGGCACTTGCAGGACGTACCAGTCCCCCGTAGGACCATCGTGCTAAAAATAGGGTATTAGCGGTTCTAGTATTTTCTATAGTGAAACAGTGGTTCGACATAATAATAGTAAGATATTGCACTCCACTAAGGCAGATGATGTACATTATCTGTGGTGGCTTGCCCACAGCGCACTTAGAATGAATCTCTGTGGGAAGGTTCGTTGGCATGATCTCGGGATACCGTTTCCTCCCAATGTTACTACCACTTTTAGTTACCTAATTAGCCCTATGTTGTTATTGAAATCTTAAGGCGTGGTTACATGAGAATCTCCCTTAAGATGTCGTACTAAGTATGTGTACGTTAGATACGAATCCATGGAAGTCAAATCTGGATTCACCCGAGCGTTTATGCAACATTCATACAATCAATATCCTAGCCATGCTTTGGTTAGTTGACTCGCTTATTATGTCTGTGCTGGAAAAATAATGTATATATATTTATAATATCACACGTTCAGAAATTTGGGGCCATTGTCGATGCCAACCCAAATATAATTACTTAGCATGTAACAAGATGTGTCGCACCTCAGCGCACATTAAATTATAAACAATTATCAGGCAATAGTGGTATCAATACGGGTACAGTATTCGAGTCCAGTCACCAAACTTACAGTTGGTCATATGAGTCTTATCACATGGGGACACTTGGTCAAAATATAATCTCTTCAAATCAGGTACACCGACTATCAATCAATTGGAACTCTAAATTATGTGAATTAATAATTTTGCCGTCGAACGTGAGTAAGAAAAAAAAGTATGAACTACTCCGGAGCAGATCCAAAATCCTTAAATCAAATAAGGACCGGGATTGCAGATCGTCTCCCGAGCAGAACTATGCCCCTCACTCTATCCGACGAACGAATGATAAGTTATCTACTAATCTGAGTTTACTCTAGGTTGCTACATGGTCTACTACAGCATATAATCATACTATGCACATAGTCAGTTCTAGCACCTAACCAGGTCTAGCACATTCTGGTTACTAAGTCCATTCTTCCTTAGAATAACACAAACAAGAAGCCACGATAAACCACATAGGATACGATAAGAAACATTCCAAATAAAACAATTTAAATCCAAGAAATCGTGGAACGTGTTCATAGATTACTAGGATCTCATAGGATCACATACGCGCATGAGAAGTGCACTCATAGATTGCCGCATGGGTCAGGCCGCATGCACTGATCAGGCGCATGAGCAACTGGCCGCATGGACGCATTGGCCGTATGGACGAGCTGGCCGCATGAGTCACTTGGCCGCATGCTCAGGGTCAAGTTCTACTCCTTGGGACAAGTGTTGAAGTGACGGACAATAAATGAACTGTCAATGATGTGACATAAAGTGACTGATGCAATAAAGTGTGTCAGAGAGAGAAGGCAAAATCAAAGAAATACGTGCCAACGATTCAGAGCCATGCATCCAAGAAAAATAGTGACCACATGCTCTCCAGGCCGTATGAGTGTCGGTGCCGCATGAGTTATCTCTTGGACTTAGCAAAATTCCCATTCGTTCAGCGAGTTAAAGCACAAGGTGTTCAATGACACGTGTGTAAATCAGTAGTCATGCGTCCAACAAGATGGACGCATGCTGTCAGTATGCGGCAAGAGTTTAGGCCGCATAACCCTCTCAGGCCGCATGACACTCTCAGTCGCATAGCTCACTGGCCGCATGCGAACTTCGTCCTCTCTAGACAACAAGTTCAACCATGGCAAAAAAAGCTCCAAAAATCCGAAAATTATTTTCTTCATAAAAACTTCATTTTAACTCTGAATCAAGTGAAACAAAAGCTAAAATGCTCGGAATAAAATGCTCTAACATAAGTAATAACTAGTTTTCGAAAACACTTAGTTTTAGTATATCAAAATCAAGAAAAACTCATAGAACACATAAAAATCCTAAACTTGAAACTCAAATCTACAAAAATCTTTACATCAAAATTCCAAAACTCTAATAACTTAACATGATTAGCAATTCAAGGAGAACATTTTTCATCAAATATATTTTTCAAACAATATTTATATAAAAATTTGAAAATTTATGGTTTTACCACTTTGAGCAAGATGTACTTGCCTTTGGTGGACTAACAAACCTCTTCCTAGAACCAAGTCTAGGGATAGGGCTTAGGGTTTCGTCGGTCAAGTGGAGCTCTTGAGGGAAGGAGAAAGAAGGAGGAAAGTGAAAATGAGGAAAAATGGGAGAGGTGAGAGAAAACCACACACACACACACACACACACACACACACACACATATATATATATATATATATATATATATATATATATATATATATATATATATATATATATATCAAGTGGAGAAATGATGTTAGTCCTAGGATTAAGTCATGACACTCTCAACCATCCAAATTAGGCTTAGTGGTTCCAAGAGTGAACCGGATCTGGTATCCATCATATATACGGGTCCTAGTACGGGTCTATGGCAATTGTCAAGGTGTTCACTACTGGTCTCGGGTAGTCTCTCACAATAAACATGAATACAATTAAATAAATACAACATATATAACAGGAACCAACATGTAAATACAGCATAAATAAATCTATAGGAAAAATTCAAAATATAAAAAATTCAATAATACAAAATCTGAAAACGAACGTGATAAAATTTAATTAAATAGAGTTACCAAAGTTAAGTTTAAAAGTTGATTAGATTCAAATTATATATCAAACTCGAAATTCTTGTGCCTTAAGTATTCCTTGATATAAAAAAATTGTACCTCCTTCACTTCTTCATAAATTGCCCCGTGTATCTGGTATCCCTGATAAGTCGATATTTTTAATTACTTATCTTTTATGTCATTTAATAATACATTTAAAATTATTGATTTATCCTTTAATAATCTAGACCCCAATTATTTTGGGCCCTTCTTAATCCTCTTGTTTTTCGTCGCTAAATCCAAGGTTGTTTTGACATATAGATTCAACTATGTTGTAAATTCTTAATTTGATTATATTATATGATATTTAAAATTGTCTATATTATTACTTAAGTGTATTATAAAAAACCTGTATTACAAAACTAATTTCCAAAAGTCCATATTTAGTTTTCTCTATCTTGTTCACCAAAACTTTATTACCTAAAACTATTTTTTCAAAACTAAGGATCCGTTTGGTTTGCAAGATTGTACAACAGAATATAATTGACATTATGTTGTAAATGTAGTCCGGGTGTTTGTTTTGAATTTTTTTTTTATGTAATATAATCGTGATTACAAGTTTGATTATATTACAACAATTATTTTCTAAAACTAATTATGTCATAAAATTCATGTAATCGTGATTACATTACAACATAAAACTTATAAATTATTATTTTTTAAAATTTTGTTTATTATTAATTTTTATTTTTTACTAATTTCTTATCATTTTTCTAAGTTTAAAATTTAAAATTTTAAAAATATAAGTTTCAAATTTTATACATTTTGTATTTGTAAATTTAAACTTTAAAAAAAATTTATTTTCATTTCGATTTTTTGATTTTAAATTGTTACATTAAATTTTCAAATTTTTTGTAAAACTTATATTTTTTTCTTTTATTATTTTTTAGTAATTTATGTTTTATTATTTTATTTATTTTTATATTTTACGTTAAACTTTTTAATATAATATAGTTATATTATACAATAAACCAAATATTTGTATGTTAACTACTTGTTCGAACCAAATATTTATAATATAATTATATTAGCAATTTATTTATTATATCATAATTAACCAAAATGAACCTAAATTTCAAACGGACTTAGAGTTTCGCTTATCACTTTCATGTGTTGTTGCACGTAAAAAAAGGAGAAAAAAAGAAAAAAACTATAATATTATTGAAAAAAAAATTTATAATAAAATATTTTAAATAAGATTTGAATATATTTTAATTATGATTTGTTATAGATATATTTTTTGAATTATATATATATATTTAGTTAGATAATACTATGTATTTCGTTTAAATATAATTCGAATATTGAATATATTTTATAATTTATTATATGATAAGGTAGTTAGAAGGATTTAATTTTTTTTATTTTTTATTTTTAACTACATGAGAAGATAGATATGCAGTTAGAATTTTTTTATTTAGTAAATGATATACATATTTGACTGCTCATTTTTTAACCGTTTTCAAACTACATTATCTATATGTATACTACTATATAATAAGAAATTGAGACTTCACCGTGGAATATTTTGTTTCTAAAATTTTCTTATTTATGTTTACTATTTAATTTTTTTTGTTTAATTTAATATGGATAGTTAGGTAATTACGTGCGAAAAATATTAATTAAAGAGAATTGTTGTTTGCTTTTTCCAAGATGTAAAAAATTAATGAATTTTGCTTTAAGTAGTAAAACATGAAAAACTTGTTATTTGCTCTTCCCAAATAGTATAAATACGTGCAAGTCATGTGAATGTATATTTATTTTTACTTTTATAATGAGGTTTAGAAACGGTTCAAAATTGAGCCGTCTACGCCGTTTGTAAATACCCAACTAACTATTTTTAAAAATAACTAATTATTTAACTATCTAATATTATTTATTTATAACTAAACATTTCTAAGTTAAAGGTAGGAGGTGTTTTTCTAGATTGTTTGAGTTCAATTTCTAGAAATAAAAGTCTTTATAAAAAAATTATATTAAAATTTTGAACAAAATTTTAATGCAAGTGAAGGTAACTAGTACTAAGTAATAGTAGACAGAGATCTAGATACTAACCAAAATTTGGAAAGTTAGACTTTTCATTTAATTTTTTCTATTATACCCTCCCACTCTATATATTGAGATTCTATTGCTAATGATGAGAGAGGGACGGTACATTGGATAAAAGAAAAAGAAAAAGAAAATGATCCAGGGTCTAAACACTAATTAGCCCTAAAATATACTACCAGGCAAAGATGGCCCACATGTCGGAGAAAGTAGACATTATCCTTTTACTAAATTCAAGTACGAAAATGCTTTTCAGTGCGGGCCAACTTTATGTAACCGGAAAATCCGGTGAGTCAAACAGCTACCTTTCGCGCTCCCGTGCAACTGCATCCGTCAATTAATCCACGATTCTTTAATACAAAAATAAATAAAATAAAATAAAATAAACACTAAATACAAGGGCAAATGGGTCATTTTATATCCTTCCATTTTAAAACATAGATTTTATTCCCAATTTTTATTCGTTCTTCCCATTCCTCGCCACGTCCCAAGAGAGAGAAGGGGTGATTTCTTGTGATTTATTCTGGTAAATTTCCGGGAATTAGTTATATTTTTGACGATATTTTACTGATATTTGTTCTTGAATCGGTAGTGGTAGTCGATCCTTTCGATCCTTTCTTTCCCGATTCGATCATTAGTTTAGGGTTTATATTGGTAATTTACTCACTCGATCGTCGAGATCGGCGGCTATGTTCGGATTCGCGCTGTTGTGATTTAGCTTCTTGCAGGAATTAGTGGTATTTGATATTTCTAGGATCATTACAGCAGTTATTGATTCTTACACGACTAGTTGTAATTCTTCACTTATAATTTTTTGCTTTTTGCTTTTTCCTTTTTTTTTTTTTTGCTTTAACTAGTGATATTTGATTCATCTGTGGTTATATATTTGATGGTAGTAGTGTCAGGTTGGACTTTTTTTTTACTTGATTTGGTTTTTTACATTTAGTGCTAGTAATGGTGTAGTATCTAGCGTGGGTTTTGGGTTGGATTTTGATTAGTTGTAGCATCTTTTAATGGTCTTTTAGGCTTAATGCACTTGCATAAACAATGTAGGTTTGATCAAGGAATATAAGTTAAATGGGAATTCTACGGTATTGATGTTAACGAAATTGATATTATTGATTTAGTTTTCAACAAAAAATACTGCAAGTTGAATACCATGACCATGGTGAAGTCAAGAAAAAAAGATAAATACCCTTGTTGGGTAAGTGCCATGAATACCATAAAAGGGTGGTGCTGGTGAGGGTGAGGGGGCCTGGTCAGCACCATGGCGGGGGATATGGTCAGTGGCAGGACCGTAAGAGGTGAGAAGGAAGAAGGTGGTGGTGGATCAGGGTTTAGGGACTAGGGAGGAGGATGGTGATGGCGGGTCAGGTTTAGTGAGGAGGAAGTAGATGGGTGGTGGGACAGGGTTTAACTATGAAGGAGGAAGAAAATGGTGGTGGGTAGGGTTTGGAGATGGAAGGAAGAAGGTGGTGGTAGGTTAGGATTTATGTTTCATGATGCAATATTTTTGATTTTAGGGCTAGTATGTTTATTTCAAAATTTGTTTGTTCCAATTGTGGGTAGCAATAAGGATAAGAACTTTATGGTAGTCATGTGAGCAAAGAGGATAATGGTAGTGAAGTGAATATTGAACTCCAAATAGTCGAACTCCAAAATATTACTCTTGACGAATCCTCCTATAATACTCTTGACGTAGCCCTTGACATGGCTGAATGGATGCTAAACATACAAATAGTCGAACTCCAAAATATTTGGAATAGTGATTCGTTGTTTTTATATATACTGGTTCTATACATCCAGTTTCAAAGAAATGGAAGCCGGGGTTTTTTTGCAACTCTATTAGTTCTTTAGTGAAGTAGTTATCTATGTTTGGACTTGTCTTAGTAGCATCAATGCTCTAAAATGCATTCAAAAGTGGTGCCTAGGCAGCACCTAGGCGCTATGCAGCTACCTACCGCCAATTTTTTTAGTATAATTTTTCTTTCTAGGCGGTATGTGGCATTATGCAGGAAAAATCGAATTTTGAGAGAGAAAGCAGCATTATGCGGCCAAAGAAGAAAAACACCACTTAGATTTTTGTCTAGTGTTTTTTTTGTCAATTTTTTGTTCAAAAATTATTTTTTGGCGTTATCCCTTTTATTTTCTGTCAGTTTTTCGACGTGACCAAAAAATATTTATATTTATATTATCTAATAGGGAGTATCCTATTGAATACATGTCGGATACCAACAGACACAGATATGGTCCTCTACGTGGAGTATTTGTGCAACATAGCAAGTAGTCAATGTAAACCATAAACTTTTGGTATTTGTAATATATGGATTTAGTGTGGAATCTTTAGGAGTTATTTATTGTTGGTTACATGTTTAACCGGTTTTGAAAATCAAACATAATTGTGTCCCCCTTCCCAACAACAACAAAAAATCGATTCTTCATATATATCTTATTGCTAGGGCCCAAAGGTTTTGATGCCTCCAATTGACTTCCTATACTCTAGCATTAGGATGTTTTCCACCTTGTTTTTTCAAATTCGGAAAATGACATGTGGCCTATTTTTTGGATCAACATCCATAAAGGACCCCAATAATACTCTAAAATTGGTTTTTTGCTTTTAGTTTGTACAAAGAAGGCCACCTAAATAAATTTGTTGAACTATAGTTGAATTTAACTATCAAAATGACAAAACTATCATTTTATGTTTTTTTTTTTTTCATTTTAGCATCATTTTGTCGAGTCAAGCCGAGTTATCTCTGAGTCAGTTGAGTTACCACTGAGTTAGATCAAATTAAGCCAATTATTAATTTTTAATGACCGAGTTATTACTACATTGTGCATAATAATAACGAATCTTTATGCCAAAAATCCATTGTTGCTACTTGGTGTATTTAGTTTATAATTTTTCTTAGCATTTTGATCGTTATTTATTTTATAATTTTCACTCGGTAAAATAATGCTAAAATGGAGAAAAATCATAAATTGATAGTTTTGTCATTTTGATAGTAAACTCAACTATAGTTCAACAATTTTAATTATGTGGTCTTCTTTGGTACAAACTAAAAGCAAAAGATAATTTTAGAATAAAAGTATTGTTGGGATCCTTTATGAATGGTGACCCAATAAGTAGGCCTCAAATGTCATTTTCCATTTCAAATTTGAGGGCTATTCCCCAATTATCTATTCCTTATATCAAGCCAGTGATAAACTACAAAATTTTCCTACCTAATCTACTATATACTCCTACTTTAGTCTTGAGGTCCCACCGCCTTGAGGCTCCTCTCTGGGCCTTTTGGTACTCGTCGCTTCACCGCCTCATCGCCTCGTGTTGCCTAAACAAGTTTTTAATTCTTTGCCTTTAATGTGGTTGATCATGTGAATTATGCATGTTGTAATTGCACATCTAACATGATCTTAAGTTTGTATAAGAAAGTAATGTGTGCCAATTAGTAGTTCCTTCGACTAATTTGTCATTATTATTTTTACCCGTGGGGGTCTCAATCAGGAAAGCCTCAGAGGTATGGAGGTGTTGTTGTGTTTGCTATTTTTACTATTGACAATCTGAAAAGATCCAACAAACGGATAAAGAGGTATTCAACCAACAGGCCCAAACCTTTTAGAGTTTGAACCTACATTGTGTACCTAGCTACTTACTAGCCATAAGTTACAACTAGCTAGCTTATACTCTTCTTGAAACTCTATATAATCATCAAACCAGCTGCAATTCATAATCTCGTCCTGTTCATTTACTTGTTCCAGACCTTGTCAGTTGGTATTACTTTATAGAGATTTTGTTTGTTTCTGATCTAGATAAGCTTTGTGAAAGTTTTCTGCCTAAAAAAAACCTCTAGGAGCAGTACTTTTAGCCCTTAGGTTTCATGAAAACGCCTCTAGAAGACCGCATTTGTACGAGGCATCTCTGGCAAGATATTTCCTTATCACGCATGTGGCGTATTGCTTGCCAATGTCTAGGCTCCAAAGGGACCAGAAAAATGGATGTGATCCTAATCATATTGCACATAACCGATATATGAAAAAGTAACATTTCTTTGCCATAGATACTTAGAACTATTTGGAACTCGATTACTATCCACAAATACTTAAATATAGAGATGTTATTAAGATCTAATGTATGAAATATGTATATGATATGTTTTCTTGCGTTTATATAACTGTATCCATGTTGTACCATGGTTTATCGGCCTTATCATATCGGTTTTGGTCTGCGCCGATCCAATATTATCCCCAAGGATACCGATCAATACTGGTCAATACCGACTTTGGAGCTGCTTTTCAAGTCAATTCATCAAAAGACAAAAGTAAAAGAAAAAAGAGAGGAGAAACTAGTGTCAACATAATGGTTCAGTTGTTTGAAGATCAACATGCTAACAGTTTGTCAATAAGATTCTTTAGTGACAATGAAACAATTATCTTTTTTTTTTCAAGTTTTATATCTATACGTGACAATATTATTCCAACTTTTCAAAACTATCTAGAGGGCGTACATTGTCTAAAACCAAGTAAATAAAACAATAGTATCTTTTGCCAGTGAACAACTCATCAATTCTGAATATTAGTCCATTCAAAGCTAAGATAACGAGAAACAACAATTTTGTTTGGCTTTCAAAGACGAATAACCCTGAAATTTCGATCCGAACCTGCCAAAATTGCTGAAACCACCGATATAGATCTAATAAGAAGAGTCGGATACCGACTTTGATGCTGCTAATATTTTCTTGTACTTAAAAATGTCTAAAAATACTGTATTCTGAGTCATTATTGTGTTCTTATCTGATTTCTTTTCTTTGCAAACTAGTTCGGCCTTGGAACCTGTGGGCTCTGTTTGTGTTGTTCTACTTTTATGCTGCTAACAAGACATGTTGTCACTGAAAAACCTATATGGAGTAGAGGGAGATTTCAAGTGTGAGGACTGAGGAGTATTCAATTTTACTTGTACTTTGTTGATGGTGTCTGGGCATCTTGTGGTTCTTGAAGCAGAATTTATACTTCTTATTGGGCATCATTTGTTTGTTCATCTACTCAACTGAGTTTCTTTATAGGTGTTACTGTCTCCACATTAAGATCCTCAACTCTTATATTATGTAGACTAGCAACTCTTGTAGCAACTGTCTGGCCTTTGTGTCTTCTTTATCATTGATAATGTTGCTGCACCTTGTTTCTCTAGTCTCAATTGTCGTCCCTTTTGCACATCACAACCTGTATGCAGTCTCTATGCTTGGAAGCTAGTTCTTCATCTTCGTTCATCCTGAGATTGTTATTGTGTACCATGATGTATTGTTTTTTTCTTCATCTTTGTTCATACTGAGATTGTTAGTGTACCATGATGTATTGTTTTTATTCCAAATAAGTTTATTGGCTTGTTTAATAGTTTCGATTATCGATTTACTTTACATCCCATGATGTATTGTTTTTGCCAAATAAGTCTATTCACTTGTTTAATAGTTTCCTCGATCATGGGTTTACTTTACATCCTGATAGCTTGTGTTTACTAGTCTTCAGCTTGCTTAAATGTTGTTGTCTCAAATCTTTATTAATTGCCTTTCGGGACATGTTGATGGCTTTAATGACTAGGTTGCTACATGTTTGAAGTTAGATTCGACTTATGAACCAGCTTAGTATTGTTTGATCCTAAGGTTGTAAAAGGCGCTATGCGCTAGTCGGGCGGGCGCTGGGCGCCTAGCCCGCCTAGGCGGCCGCGGTTCAAAAAATAAAAATAAAATCCCCCAAAAAACCTACTGAAAATTGCAGAAAAAGTCCATAAATCCAAAAAACATGCATAGTCGGGTGGTGGTGGTGGTGTGTGGGGGGGGGGGGGGGGGGGGCTAGGTTGGCGCCTAGGCGGACATCGAGCGGGCACCTAGCGCCTACGCGCCGCCTAGGCCAATTTTTAGAACAGTGTTTGATCCTACAGTTGGCTCTACTGGTTTGTTAGTTGGCAGATTTTGTGGCATATATTTGTTGGTTTTTTGTGCGATATACTTTTATTGTTTTTGATTTTTCATGCTGCATAAAAATAAAACCTTTTCTCTTGCTCCTTTCTATTTTCGCGATGAAAAGCAGTATTGATGGGTGTTAGCCTTGCCACTATGTGCCTGATCCGTGTAATTAAAAAATAATTTATTAAGGCCATGCATACTAACACTCAGTAGCCTAATTGGATAATAGGTATAATCTAACAAGGCCCTGACATACTAACCCTTATAATAACTTAAGCACTGCTGCTGCATATATGGAGGTTCCTCACATTAGAAGAGTGAAATAACTAGCATATCCAGTTAATTTGGTAGCTTATCTTGTTGACTATAGAGTGTGTTCGTAATTTTATCAGCAAAAGCTGGGACAATCACAGGGATATATTGAGATCAATGGGAAGGTACGACACATCTTCTACGGCCATGATAGCCTATCCAAATCTTTCACTTCGACCTAAGTGAGCAGTTAAAGAGAGTTCTTTCAATGGTCAGGCTAGCTACGGCAAAGGCACTGGGAATAATAGATATCAGGGCTTAAACCTCAATACATCGATACTAGCATTCGTTCGCCCCTTTGGGGCTCCCCTCATTCAATAAAAATAAGAATCATGAAGAAGATTTGCTCTCTTGTAAGAATCTACTTCTGTCACTCATGCAAGAGAATGAGATTCATACTTTATTGCAGAACATTCTGCATCAAGTAAGTTGACAGAAGAACATTAGCAGAACATTGCTTCTATTGTGAAGAAGATTTATTCTGAATCTTATTACTTTATCCACCCCAGGTCAGCGAGTAAAAGGAGCGACTAAAGGAGCTACTTTACGAGGTAATAACGAGGGAAACCCTCGTTAGAACATAAAGTTATATTAAAAAATGAACTACAAGCTCACTTTTTTAACCTGATATAACAAAGTACATAAAGGGGGGATTAAATCGATTTAACCTGCATTGACCTGATGTGCCGCGAGAGATGAGAAGGCTCGAAAGAGTCGGCGAACCATAGCTGGGATAGCTCCTTTCCCTCTGTACCATAAGGAATGCCCGATAGCAGACTCCACAGGTTGACCCCATGGCAGCAAGAAAAGGCGATCTTGTGCTATACTCCGGTGATCTTCCTAATCTATAGGATTGATTCTGGCTTCTCTAGGACTACTAACTAGACTATGCTTTCTCTCCGGGCCTTTGCTAAAAATGTTGGAAGGAAATCTGTGCGACGCTTTTCAGACTGTGCAGGGCGTTTCATTCATTCAATATGGGCTATAGACCAGAAAGGATAGTGATGACGCGGCGGAGTGAAAGCCCAAGGCAAAGCAAGAACATTCTCCGCTAACCGTGAACAGAGTTCCGAGTCGCTTATTGGAATCAGATCCTTAGTCAAAAAAAGTCCGAGAAATTCTTATCTTCTACTAAGAACTGTTCCGAACACCTATCCAAGCCAAGCTCTTTGCCGACTCTATCCCCTATCCGTTAATGCTTTTGTTCTTCAACCTGAACCTCCTCTGGAGCAGCCTCTACCGATGGTTGTTCCCTATCTCGACCTTCGGTGGGTGCTATAGCAGGAGGCTGTCTGTCATCAGGGACGTTGTTTGCAGCATTTTCTGGGGAGCGTTCTTTAAACGCGCGAGCGCCCAGGCGAGTGCGCCTGTTCTTTAACCGCGCGCACATGTTCTTTAACCGCGCGCACATGTTCTTTAACCGCGCGCGCGTGTAAGCGCCCGCCCGTACTGTAGCTACACGTGGGACGAGGGCCTTCTCAATCGGCGAGGCCTCACATCTGGGAAACCCTACTTATAGGGCTTTACTATCGAAACTCGTATCGTGATACACTGAACCAGAAATCCTTCATGAAAGAGTGAACTCGATCTTCGAGGGGCTCACCATGATTGAAGCTATTTCTGGGTCTATATGGTCTATATGGGCAGTGATCAGTCTGGTAGGAGCACCTAGTCTTCGAGCTGGGTTTACCCTCGCTTCTTGGTCAGCTGTTTCCGCTTGAGTGAAAATGCTTTCTGGGGTCCATGGGTGAGGTTTAATAATTCAAGTAGGACAGCGGTATGTTTCCATAAGCAGTGAGGACTATTGTGTTCCAACGGAGAAAGAAAAGTCAATCTCTGAACGTGATAGGCATTATGATTCAGTAAAGAATGAATCAATAGTAGGCAGTCACCAGTATTTCCATCCTTCCCGTTGATGGAGAGCGTTAGTGAGGAGATGATCCAAGTTCATGATGCCCGTCTTTCTCTACTGTACCGAGCAGCTGGACAAAAGTGTTTGAGTCAGGTTGCTTCTTAACCCGTTGAGTAGACTTCTCTCATCCGGTAGCAACTGTAAAGAGCGAGGAGAGCGTCAAGTAAGCCGATTTAGAAGAAAGAAAACCAGATAGGGCAGTCAGGTGGTGAGCGAAGTGAGGTAGTGTAATTCAAGCGAGCGAGCGAAATCCCTTTTATCCTAGCGAGCGGAAGATGGGAGGAGAAGCGGGCAGTGAGGGAATTGAAACCAGATCAGATGCATGATAGCGAGGAGCGGGAAAGTAGAACGATTTCCGTCCAGAGTGGATGGATGGTGTTGTTATTATCCCTACTACAGTGTTTGAGTCAGGAGCTGGAGAACAGAACGATTAGAAAAGTACAGCATGCGAAGTTGCGATGCTGTAGAGGCCGACTTTGCAGACGCTGTCTTGCTCTCACAGTCTTGAATAACAATGTCAGCTAATTAGCAAAGATCAAGCGAACTCACTCAACCGTACTAAACCAAAGACTTAACCTACCTATAAAATACCAAGCAAGAAGAATGTTCGCCTTGCCGTCATGTTCACTGCGACTGACATATGATACATCGTTAGCCACCCGTTTTCTCTCATTCAAGCCTGGCAAACAACTCTTTTGTTAAGACAAAAGTGGGCTACGGGCCATGCCCGAAGTCGTTACCTTAACCGCAAGGAGGGGGATGCCGAAGGCGGGGCTAGTGACTGGAAGCGTTAGCAACGTCTTTCCCAAGTGAAAGAGGGGCAAGGTTTGCTCCAGCCTATGAAAGGAAGGATGATCCCAGACCTGTCTGACCTGCCGTTAGCTTTGCTAAAGCAGTACTCCCGGGTAAGGACAGGTGGCATAGCGCAGTCCTCATCGATGTGGTGTCCAGTCACAATCTACAGAATAAGAAGATTATCCTTTTCTTATGGATTTTTAACCTCGCATAGATAGATCATCTCGTTCTACTTTATCTCTCCTATTCAGCAGGTAGAGAAACGAGAGTTGGTGGACGCTGCCGATCCCCACTTTCTGATGTCTCATCCAATTCTAAGTCTAACAATGGAAGAAATGGATCCTCTGACTCAGCCGGCCGATCCTAACATAATTTATGAGGAGCCGGACGACGAAGCCTCCTCCTCAGATAAAGATGTCTCCGACGCGACCGGACTTCTACTATTTTTCTTTTTTAGGTGGGTTCGACGAAAACCTTTTCTCGAGATATCTTCCAAAGACGCGTCGTTCCTCCGGATCTTCTTCTCCTGGTGCGAAAGCAGTTGCTTTCGTAGTTTGAGAATTCTGCTTATCCCAATTACTCCATCTCCATAATTCCATAAAGCAATATAAAATGAGGATGACCAAGAGTTGGGTGTCTTATTCCTCGAAGCAGAGGAAGAAGGATCAGATGATGAACGATCGCCACCGATCGGACACACTGTCAACACATTGTCTATCTTAAGGCGAGCGAAGTGAGGACCGACTAAGGCCGTTAGGTCGATCATGCATGCAAGTCCAACAACATGATCGATCAGTAAGAAAGAGAGAGGAAGATTCGGAAAGGAAATGCTCTTTGCCAGAAGCTTATGTGGTTTCAACTCATGCGGCTAGGTCGGGATACGTAGATCCACCTCCGGAAGACAACGAGGATTTCCCAGATCTGGATACCGTGGACTATTCTGATTCTGTCGGACTTGATTGGTCTGGTGATTCACTGATTGAAGTGACTCTTGAGGGTTCCGATTCAACATCTTCCTCTTCCGAATGCCCTTCTTATGCTTGGTTGACTATTTTCTTTAAGGCTTGACCTTTCCCGCGGGTATAGTGACTAATACAATAACCTACTATATGCTTAATACATCGTTCTCGGTCATCCCTCTCGCACACTGGGAGCAGCCCCTCCTAAATGCAAGCTGATCAAAGACTATATATAGTCAATGTTCAAACTGGATTAGATCAAGCAGAGAATCAGACTCCAATTATTGAAGAACCTCGATCACTCCCTTCCTTCATTCAGCAGATAGATTTCAGACTGGTTGAGTGATGCATGAAGAAGGTCTTTCTAGTTCAATGTTCACACAGAGAGACTGGAAGATTTCGAAGACAAGAAGCGGGTCTGTGAATTTTACTCTCTTCGCTCTTTAACTAGAGAAAGACCTTTATTACATAGTCGAAAGATATGAGATTCTAACTTTCATAGAAGTACCTCTTTGATTAAGTCGAAAACGTACATTGCTGTTCCAGCGGAAATACTTAGTTTAATTCTACCACTTCTACTAGGAGTAGCCTTTTTAGTAGCTGAACGTAAAGTAATGGCTTTTGTGCAACGTCGAAAGGGTCCTGATGTAGTGGGATCATTCGGATTGTTACAACCTCTAGCACGGTGCCCGGCATAGCCGGTGGGAAGTTCGTTCGGCTTTCAGCTCTTCACTCATCGCCTCTGATGGTCCCCTACTTCACTCGTTACCTCGTTCGTGGGTCTTCGTCTGCGGCGCCCTCGGTATCTATCTATCCCTCGGCTGCGGGTAAGGTTCGGAACCTTACCCTTGTCCCCAACTCACTGTGGCGGCATGTAAGGACATGCCTGCCCTGCTTCTCGCTCCCTCGATGGGAGCTATGATAACAGCAACCATATCCCCCCGCCCACCCCTCTCAATCGGCAAGGCCTCACATCTGAGAAACTATGCTTATTATGGCTTTTGGATCTTAACTCATATAATGATCACTGAACATCCGATGGTTTGAGAGTACTCCCGGGAACAGATCCAGTGGAGACGGGGTGGGGCCTGTAGCTCAGAGGATTAGAGCACGTGGCTACGAACCACGGTGTCGGGGGCAGCTGAGTCAGAGGATCCATTTCTTCCATTGTTAGACTTAGAATTGGATGAGACATCAGAAAGTGGGGATTGACAGCATCCACCAACTCTCGTTTCTCTAAACCGAAAGAAGGGGAGAAAGCTCATAGGAAGCGGAACGAACAGAACTGGTGAGCCATTCGCCTTCACGAAGAGGATAGTGCTTTCAGACGGGTTTCTCAATCGTGCCCAGAAGCTTATAACCATGGAAGCTTAAGAGTGCATCCTTTTTTTTATTCATACTACGGTACGGTTCAAGGCGCATCAGAAAGGAATGGAATCCGGATATCTTGAGATAGCCAGATTCATGAGCGGAGGACTAAGTCAAAGTTAAAGTCGGGGCGAGAAGGGGCAGCAATAACTAATTCAGAAGAGTGGATTCGAGCACCCCCAGAGGTCTTCTTTTCCTTGTTGGCCTGCAGCTCCTTCTGTCCCCCCTCCTCTTTAGATTCATCCAAGTCTACCGCAATGGCTTCTTCTTCACCTTGAAGCATGTTAGGGGGAAGTTAAGGTGGCAGGTTGAGCCCAAAGGGCGAACGAAAGGCGAGCGAAGTGAGAAGCGGCGGAATCCCTGACTTCTTAGCTGCATTGCTAAGGTTTCGTTACTTTCTTTAGAGTTCATAAACACGATATCGTTATGATCAATTAATGGGACCTGGCCGGAAAGTGTTCCGACCCAGTGACACATCAACCACGCCCCTTCCTTTTCTCCGATCATAAAGCCCCCTGATCCCTTTCTTTGTCTTTCATCCTCCCGTCCCGTTCTTTCTAATTCAAAAAAGAAAGGCGAGCGAAGTGAGCTATGGTTTGACAGGCTCGCAACGACCAAAGGGCACTCACTGCTCGCAGGCCTGGTTTCTATTATGATTTCGATGTCTATTCAAGCTCCTTTGACTCCAGCCCCAGAAGCTATTCTTTCACCAGCACCTGCACCTACGAGACTACTATTGCTCAAATTTATCATTGCCATTCTGATTCCTACTTCGAGGGGTGAAGAAATGGCAAAAAAAATGAGCTAAGGCCAGACCCTAGCAAATCATCTTGCAGAGCACCCGTTGCCAGACTACCAGCCTTTGAACACAGGTTTCCCAGACGAGGACATCATGTGCCTTTCATTTCAGCAGACCCAGATACCGATCGTTGGACCATGTACTTTGACGGAGCAGTAAACAAGAACGGAAGAGGAGCTGGAGCTATCTTCATTTCCCCCAGAGGTGATCCAGTACCGGCTGCTACACAGCTAGGATTCCAGTGCACACATAACATGGCAGAGTAGAAGCCTTAGCGCGTTAAGGCGAGCAAAGTGAGTACTCGGGCAAGGAGGTCAAGCAAGCAGTTGCTTTGAATCAGATGTGAACGAATGCGCTAGAAAATAAAGATAGTCCTTCATCCGATTTAAGATAGTAACTGCTATCTTGGAAGAGGATGTGCTCCCCTACTGAGGAAGGAGGACTGGGCATCAAATCCTTATCTCACACTATGACTGCTCTGCAGGGAAAACTTTGTTGGATCATCTTTCAAAAGAAAGATCTTTGGGCAAACTTCATGTCGTCCAAATATGGTTCTCAGGTACAGATTTAGTCATCGGCGCCTTTGGAGCTACCGACGGATTTAGTACCAAAATCCCCCGCTCAAAGCTTACTAACCTAGGAGTTACCGTAGCACCCAATCACCGCCTTCTTGTACCCGACTTAAAGTTGTTCCCGTTGTTTCCCAGTGGAGCCCCTTTGTACTGGTGAGCTACTTTATCTACTCTGTACAAAGTAAACTCGTGTAGGGTTTGGTCAAAAAAACTTCGGGAGAATTTCCTCTACATGTGCCATCAATATTCAGCTTCGGCAAGCCAAAAGCGGGTTCAACCAACGCAACGAACCAAAGAACTCACTCTCGTGCAATCTCAGAGGGCAAAGCGTAGCGAAAGAACAAACTAAGCAAAAAAGAAAGGTTACGGTCGTCCTTTTGAGAGGACTCCCTCCACTCTGCAACCGGTATCGCACGCGCGACCGCCCGCGGTAAAGAACGCCCCCGCGCGTGAAGACAAATTGTAGTGATTTATGCAGCTGTCAACGACTTCTGTGATCGAATGAAACTGGACAGAATTTCTCAATATGAGAGAGCCATTCTAAGTAGTATAGATCCCGAATTACTCAAATCCTTCTTAGATAAAGGTGGCTTCACTAACGAAAGAAAGATGGAACTAGATGCTTTTTAAAAAGAAAGCGCTTCATTCTAAGTAAACCACTCGTTCACTTTCTCGTATTCACATGTACAAATACATATCAAGACCTGACTGTTTTTATACAGATACAGACTCAACAGTTCTAGGAAGTCCTCTTCCAGAAGAAGAAATCTCTTCCTTTGAATTGGGGATGTTTAAGCTGGAGAATCAAGTGAAGAAAGGTGACTTCTTAGCACCTAAAAGCTATGCCTTAATGACGGAGGATGATATAAAAATAATTAAGCAGAAGGGTCCAGCTAAAGACAAGCTAGATTTTGAAGACTTTAAGAAACTACACGCTAATCCTTCTCAAACTAAGCAGATATACCCAGCAACAGAGCCTACTGAGATAAGGCGATCCGCCATCCCACCCAATGAATCATTAGGATTCGTTTTCCCGTAACCAGATAAGGAGGGGTAAGCAAACTGGATTAAGAGATCCATCGTCGCAAGACAGAGTAAGGTAACCTCATTAATAGTAATGTAAGGCTTGAAGAAGTAATGTGTAGCAATGATTAACCCAGGATGCGGACATATTCCGGTTGACCGAGCCTAATTCGAATTGTTTTGCTCCAAAGCAAAGATATCCACGGAGGCGGCTCGTCCTATTCAGATATTCACGACCAAGAGGTACTGGATTCTCTTTCGGATAGGCCCTGAAAGGAGAAGGAAGGCTGGAATGCCAACACAACAGACGTCTGTCTATTCTCTAATTCACCCGACCCGATAGTACCCATTTTGGGAACGTCCAGTGCCAAAGTCACTGAATGGGTAAGTCGCCAATCCTAGCAAGCAAAGCTACCTTCTCCAAGAGCACGGGCGACTATGGATCTTGCGCGATAGGCAAAAAGGGAGGATCTAGGTCACCGTCGTGGAAGAGTGGTCAGAACTGAAGGGAAGCAGAATCAGAGTTCAGGCAAGCCCTTCTTTGAACGAGGCGAGGCGAGCGAAGTGAGTCGAAGTGAGGCGAGCGCAGTGAGGAGGCGCCCGAAGGCGAACAAAGTGAGGCGACCGTTAGGGAGGTAATGGCGGTGAACGCCAGTGAGTTAAAGCAAGAGGACCCGGTAGTGAGGTTTTCTTTCGAGTGTAGCGGGTATCTCCCGAAAGCCCTAAGAAATGCATGGGAAAGAGGGTCAGATTAACCCCGAAAGAAGTGATCCAAAAATGGATTTGACCTAAAGTTTCCGGGTATGTCCGACCAAAGATTTTACCCACCCAATAGTGAAATCCTGCAAATAAAGCAAAAACGGCTCCCATAGAAAGTACATAATGGAAATGTGCAACCACATAATAAGTATCATGTAGAGCAATGTCTAGCCCATATATATAACTACTTAAGTATTATTAGCCGCTCGCTCGGAGCTCGCTACACTTATTAGCCGCTCGCTCGGAGCTCGCTACACTTATTAGCTGCATTTATTTAGCTCATGTTTTTGGTCGCTTCGCTCCGTCGCGAGCCTCCGGTCCGGCATGTCCTTACCTTCCGCCCCGGTGCTCGGCATAGCCGGTGGGGAGTTCGTTCGGCTTTCAGCTCTTCACTCATCGCCTCCGATGGTCCCCTACTTCACTCGTTACCTCGTTCGTGGGTCTTCGTCTGCGGCACCCTCGGTATCTATCTATCCCTCGGCTGCGGGTAAGGTAATGCTTCGGGGAGTTGAAAATAAGCATAGATCCGGAGATTCCCGAATAGGTCAACCTTTCAAACTGCTGCTGAATCCATGGGCAGGCAAGAGACAACCTGGCGAACTGAAACATCTTAGTAGCCAGAGGAAAAGAAAGCAAATTGTAAATCATCGAGTGGTTTACTTGAAGCAGCGAGTGAACGAGTGGACCGTGGCGAGTGGGCCGGGATTTTTGTAGGTCGCGAGCCGTATCGGAAAAACAAAAATGTACTGCGAGACAGCGAATGAGACAGCATCCGAGTCTCGCTTAGTCGTGAGCGCTCATCGGGCGGACCGAGTTGGTAAAGACACAGAGGTTCCGAAGGAACGAGCCGTGAAGGTAGGCGAGCGACAGTGAGGTGACCGATAGGGAGGTAAAGCGAGCAATCATCATACAAAAACGAACCAACTCAAAGCGGCTTGCGCTTATTGCGGGAGATCCGGAAAGCTACCTAAATGGAGAGCCCACGCCTGCAGGGTTCGCCTCGTTAGGGAAGAAATATGCGCATGATGGTGATCCTTTTCTTCGTTCTAGAATCTCCTCCCTTCTTCCACCGAACAGCTCTTGCTGGCCGACTAATGCGTTTGACTCCTCAACCGGGGCTCTTTCTTTGCCTGCCTTCTCTCGCTCGGAGCTCGCTACACTTATTAGCCGCTCGCTCGGAGCTCGCTACACTTATTAGCTGCATTTATTTAGTTCATGTTTTTGGTCGCTTCGCTCCGTCGCGAGCCAGAATGCCGTCGCCTATTTTCACTAAGAAACTGAAAGAAAAGGAAGAAGGGGGAGAAAGAAAGGAAGAAAGCGATGTAGAAACAACTTACGAAACGAAGAAGACTAAAAAAGATAGCCCAGTTTACGAAGATTCTTATCTTGATGGGTATCAAGATAATTGGGAAAACTTAAAGAAGAAAAAAAAGGAAATTTACACACAATGGTTATGGTCGATCGTTAAAACGATCTCTGATGGTCTTAAATCGATCTAGAATCGATTTAAGCACCCCTATCTGGTCAATGTATTATGGCATTAAAAAACGGAGCTTGTAGCTCATTTTTTAATATAACTTTATGGTCTCACGGGGTAAGCCCCCGTGATTCCCTCGTACATCCGCTCCTAAAGTCGCTCCTGTTGCTGGCTTACCTGGAGGGGAAGGTTTCCCCCCCGGGACCCCCCCTTCCCTTATTAACCGCTCGCTCGGAGCTCGCTACACTAAACCTACCTGCCATCCCCTAACGGGTGTATGGCAGTTCACTCATGTCTTAGCCGCTTCGGCGTAACGCCTCGCTACAGGACTACCTTAGGGATATTTATATCACTATTTTGCCTTTAGCCGCTTGCTCGGAGCTCGCTACAGGACTACCTAGCTACATTTTTTAGCTACATTTTATCGCTCTGCTTTGTCGCTTCGTACCGTCGCGAGCCTCCGGTCCGGCATATCAGGACATTCCGCTACGTGCCCGGCATAGCCGGTGGGGAGTTCGCTCGGCTTTCAGCTCTTCACTCATCGCCTCCGATGGTCCCCTACTTCACTCGTTTCCTCGTTCGTGGGTCTTCGTCTGCGGCGCCCTCGGTATCTATCTATCCCTCGGCTGTGGGTAAGGTTCGGAACCTTACCCTTGTCCCCGACTCACTTAGCGGAATGTCCTGACATGCCTGCCCTGCGTCTCGCTTCCCTTCCTTAACCGCTCGCGCTTCGCTCGCTCGCTATAGGACTATCCGCTCCAGGAACTCATAACAGAAACAACAAATATCGGAGAGTTTTTCCATATAATGATCGCTGAACATCCGATGGTTTGAGTTCTCCTGAAGTTTTTACCAAAAACGACCCGATTGCAGGCCTAAATTGCGGTTTAGGCTGGGAAACGGAGGGAGTAACTTTTAGTCCCGAAAGTTTAAGCCGTTTGCTTAACATAAATGCTTAACACAGACGGGGCGTTAAGTCGGATACAAGAAGGCAGCGATTGGATGTGAGGGTAACTCCTAGAGTATTAAGCTTTGAGCGGGGACTTTAGTACTAAACCGGTCGGTAGCTCCAAAGGCACCGAACACAAAATCTGCACCCGAAAGGGATATTGCGGAGGTTTAAGTCGCTAACTCTGTACCCGAAAGGGATATTGCGGAGAACCTCCCCGACCGCCCAGGCTCTAGTGAGGTTCAAGGTGGGTTCTTGAATCCCAAACATCCGACTCATTGGTTACTCATGCTGTGGGTAATTAATGAAGTCACGCCAATTGACCGACCGACCGATGTGGGTAGTATATATTTCGGAGGCTAGGCGAGAGCTCATTCACTTGACTGCTCTCCCTCCTCTCGCGTGTGTGTATACTACCCATGGAGGGAGGGAGGGAGAGCAGGCCCTCGTCCCACGTGTAGCTACAGTACGGGCGGACGCTTACACGCGCGCGCGCGACCCTCAATGGGACTTCCCTATTTGAAATGATAGCAATAGGGCCGACTTGGAACGGGAAGGCCCCCGCCTATCTGGCAGTCAAGAAACTCTTGGACCGAAGGAGTTAAGGTGTTTAAGTACCGGAATTAATAAATTGTTACCAATATAAAGTCAAATGAAGCACATGCATCAATAACGGAATAATAAAAAGTCACTTGCAGCCCTTATGTAGAACGAAAACTGACAAGGAAGAGGAGAAGCTGCCATGACATGAAGAAGATGCTGACTTAGCTGATGATAATTTATTAGTTAAATCACCAATAACAGACCAGACTGTTGCTTGATTCCTTGTAATAGTTGCTTGTAGGAGTAACAATTGTTTGTACGAGAAAATTCATGAACATTGTAGGTCATCTGCTCATAGATCAGAGTCCTAACTTACTAGCTATGGTGATAAGTTGCATCACTCAGCACCAAGAGAGACAATAAAGGTTCATATTGACTAAAACTACGTAGGCACACTATCATTGAAACGGGAAAACTTCTGAAAACAAGAATACAGACGTCATCAAGATACTTGCAAGTATAATAAACGAACACGGCAATCCTCTTTAACCTCGTCACAACCCCTTTTTTCAGTCACTTAAAACTGGTAGCAGTTATCCCAAGAAGCCTGCAGGATAACACGTGGAAATTCTTCATCAAGAACACAACTGCCATTGCTCCAAGTGTCAGGAGGGAAAGAGGTATCGAGGATCGTCTTTGCTGAAAAGTCCTCCTTGCATGATCAACTTGCCTTTGTGGTTGGTTCATTGCATAAGGACTTAAGGCTGCAACATTGGACTGACTTTATAGGCCTTTCTGCAATAATGAAATCTAGGGATAAATATGATTTGCATGGCAATGACCTAAGATAGGAAAGGACGTATTATTGGGAAGTAACTTCAGAGAATCTAAGATATAAACTAAGATTTAGGAAGCCAGGGAGGAACTCCATTTCTAGGGAAGGGTTGTAGATTAAAAATTTATGAGTACAAGTGTTGAATCTTCTAAACTTTGGTGCTTAAGATTGCACAAAATTTCTACCTCAAAAACAATTTTTTGGGTGTATAGGTTTTAGGCTAAGAGGTTTAGTGTTGGATAGATGCCATATAGAATCTTTAGAGTTTTTGATCAAAGAATGATTAGTTGGAGGATGAGGATGTCACGCCCCAATCTCCTGCGGTCCCGATCGCACCCCGCTGGACGTGAGATCACTACGCCAGCGCTCCTGCGGGAGGATCGATTGTTCTCATCGGGACGTGATGCCGTGCGAGCCTGGAGTTGCGCTCGCACAAGGCAACAACATTAGTCTTCTTGGTTATCATCGAACTGATCGAGTTTGCAGCGGAGGAGCAGTGTTACGAACAACAATCCATCTGAGTATACGAAGCAAAGCTCAAGGCACGAGTTTCTCTGAATACAAGGACATCGTTCCATACATTATGTCCCTCTATACAAAAACATCTCGATACATCTCAAGGCATCGACTCCTGATCTCCGGCTCCTGAGGATGAGGCTCGGCTATTGCTTCTTCGGATGATCTAGTACCTGTGAACAGAACTGGTGGGGGGTCAGAGTTTTGGGGAAATCACTGGTGAGTATAAAACAACGAACATAAGCAACATTCACTAAAACCAACACTAAGTAAGCATGTGATAAAACATTACATTACTAGTGATCTTTCTAGTTTTACCTAGGTTCATTTCATGCAGTACAGGATAAGAGTCAGATTACACTTTTGAAAACATCTTTGGAAAAATACATTTCATATTTGCATGCAAGACAAGCAGTTCATGCACGATATGCAGGTTCATTTACTAGCTCTGGTGCGCAGCGTGTCTTGTGAGCTATGTTCATTCTCTAAAGACTGGCATTCATCTAGTGGACTATTTTTCTTATCGTTTATCTCTACTCTTTTTATGAACAATTATCATCTTATCATGTGAACGAGATAGAAGCATATACGTAAACAAAGACTTATCTATAAAAGCGGTTTATACAAGAGAATACGTTTAATAACATGTATATCACTTTTTTAGTGATTCTTACCCTTCGTCGAATGGTTATCCCTGCAACAAACATACAAGTTAGCAACAATTTACATAAACACATATGTTATATTCCCTGTCTGTCTCTGCATCAAACAGTTAGGTATGCAAGAAGGCTATCCTAACATGTGACCTAACTACCTGATATGCAGCTCTACCAGATAAAATTTCGATGATGCACAGTCTCCTGAAACTGCCTACTTTTCTAACTCCTCTTCCTAACAGAAGCACCGCATCCTTTCTAATAGCTACACCGTTAGGACGCACTATTAGTCTCACCCCTTCATTAGCCTCCATCCACCATTCTAATAGCCACACCCCCCAAGATCCTGAAGGACCGATCCTCAGGGCGCACTATTAGTCTCCCATCTTTTCATCTAGCCTCCATCCACCATTCTAATAGCCACACCTCCCAAGATCCTGAAAGACCGATCCTCAGGACGCACTATTAGTCTCCCATCTTTTCGATAAGCATAACACATCGTGACAATACAAGCTTTTCATTCAATCTATCTTTACACAATAACAAGAAAACAAGTAACTGATCTTCTATTTAACAAGCATGGCGATAGTTCTTCTTTTATCTCTTTTAACTAAAACATGCAATTCTATACAAGCTTTTCATTCAATCTATCTTTACACAATAACAAGAAAACAAGTAATTGATCTTCTATTTAACAAGCATGGCGATAGTTCTTCTTTTATATCTTTTAACTAAAACATGTAATTCTACTCTATCTTTAGCATACGATAATGAAACATGTTCAAGCATTCTCTTACTCTTCTTGTTAGCATGTCAATGGTTCGTTCGATAGCGGTGTCCGTGTAACTTAGCATGCAACATTCTATTCTTTTATTTAACATGGCAATGGTTCGTTCTTTAGCGGTGATCGTGTAACTTAGCATGCATCATTCATTTCTATACTTAGCATGGCAATGGTTCTATCTCTTTTAGGCAATTATATGAGTTCTCTAGTTAAGCATGCAGGTTCTCGTTCTATCATTCTCATGTGAACATTAACTACTTAGCAAACAAGCATTACGAAACTCAGATTCATTATTAAGGTGTGTAAGAATCAGAGAGAATTAGAGAAGGAAGTTCTACCCACTCACCTAGATCAATCGTCTTGTATTTCGATCGGAAAACTTTTCGAGAAGGCTTCCGCTCGAACCAGAAAAGCGATATCTCTTGTACATAATGTCAACGCGGAACGGGACACTACAGAGGAGAAGTTGGAGAATATATTTTTTATGCAGAAAAATACTTGCGAGAGATGAAACAATGAAAGTTGGAGACATATTTCTTATGCACAAAAAGTTTTAAGTGATAAATTAGGTTTGATGAAAGTCAATCAGCAAGTGGTCGAGGGATACTGCTGCTGCACTGCTGAACGTCAGAATGGCAGGAAAGGATATGAGGTTTTCTTTGCAATGCAGATTTCTTTAGATGATAAAGAGCAATAAATTTGGACTGCTGAAAGTGGGTTGATCTTAGCTGCAGAATGAAAAGAATAAAGTTCCTTCTCCAGTATAGAGAAGAACCAGACGCTGGAACACAAGGCTATAGGAATGTTTAGTAAACTCAAAAAGAAAAAGAATGAAGATGTTTTGACTCATTTGAAATCTCTTTGTAATACTTTTGATGTTCTTGAGAGCAAGGGATAGAGCTGTTTATCACTATTTCTCCTAGGATGCTTGAGAGAGGGTACAGACACTCAAAAATGTTGCCGTGTCGGACATATATTAGACACTCCACAAGACACCTATCGGACACTCCAAAATACACTAGGGCGCACCAAACTAGGAGCTGTGTCCGTGTCGCCGTGACCTTACTGTTATGTGTCATATCCGTGTCTGTGCAACATAAGGGGTAAGGCATTATACCTATGAGGTTCATCAAGATATATTCTTCTAACGCAGAATATGCTCAAGCAAGTACGTCATAATGTGCTGTCATATGCATCAATGCACTGACCATGGCATGCCTGTGGTGGCGCACATAGGTCCTGCCTCATGAGCTAAAGATACTACACTTCGAATTTTGTCCTTGTTACTTTCAAAATCAGCTCTAATCAGAAACCCAATCTGTAATCTGTAAATTGAGAAAAAAAACATTTATATTTGAGAAATGATCAAAAACTGGAAACTCACGAGTCATGACGAGATCCAAGAAAACTGCTTTCACAGACATTCACAATTTGGTATTGTATAGACTTAACAGTACATCCTTGGTGATGTCTAGACAAGGAATACCTGGAGAACCAAATTACTTTGCAACAACTTGGATTCAGAAAAATCAATTGTAAAAACTAATGTACCCTTCTGGAGGTTTGATCAACATATATCTGGAAAGTCTGGTTGCATGACTGTGTTGGTGACTGATATCTTGCAACAACTTGGATTCAGAATATCAATTGTAAAAACTAATGTACCCTCTGGAGGTTTGATCAACATGTATCAGGAAAGTCTAGTTGAATGGATGTGTTGGTGACAGATATCTTACTTACTTTCATTCACCTCCAAATTTAGAAAATTGTTCTCCTATGCAGGATCACATGAAGCAAATGATGCAACTTTTGTCTCCTACGTATTATCACATGAATCAAACAATGTTGTTACTTGTGTACTTCATTTGATCCTCATTTTAAAAAGAATAGTAACATACTTTTTTGTTTCAACTTTCAAGTGATATTGCATCCGTAGAGATTCTGTTACCCCCATCTTGCAGTATCAACCAAGTACCAACAACCTAAGATAGTACATGCAAATTTATCATGGTATTTCTACTGACCATCACCCAGGAATGTGCAAAAGAACCTCAACTACTTCTAAAGGAATGATCAAATGGACCTGAACTACTTAGGAATGTTCAAATGAACCACAACTACTTCCAGTCCAATGACTTGTTAAAAACCCATACAATATGTAGTTCCTTGAATTCCACCTTCTCTTCACAATCCTCATATAGAAGGCGAAACCTAGCTGCTAGCGCTTATTGTACTGTATATACTACTTTGGATGCTCATGAGTCATATGTTTTCGATGGTAAGAGGCTTTGGTTGATGACTTGAAAAATATAAGCTAAACCAAGAAGTATTAAGGTTGAAGTTGTGACCAAACACTTCAAAATCAGGTGCTATATGGTGAGATACGGAATCTGTGAGGTAGATGGAGATTACATTAGCATAGAATAGCTTAGAAGGTGCTCACTTTGTGTATGTGGATGTTTCTGGATACTGTAAATGCTATCAATATTGATTTCACATGAAAAACCACACTTCATTTTGTTCCTGTGAGCTGGATTGTCAAGTTGTAATGTTCGTCTAAGATGTGTATTCATACTGAAAAGGAAATAACTTCATTTAAATTAAGAGTTCAACAGAGTATGTTTTTGAAGATCGACGTAGATTGGTGTTATGCTATCATTTAGAATCTAGTTCTAAAGTATGAATTTCTCTCTCAAATGCATAGAAACTCGCAAATTATTTGTGTTACGATTGTCACTTGTGGATCTTACTGTAAAAGCGGACCGCACGATGTAACCAGTTCCTTCAATTTCTGAGCTTGTGACTGAATTTATATGTGTGATGCACTGGAATTCTTCTGATATCTTTGAATTGATAAGATTCTGTTATTTTTGTTATCTTAATACTTCTATGTTAGTATATAGGCATCATGCTATTGAATTTTTATGGCATTGTCAGAATGATATTCATGGATTACAAGGACGGAAACAAAAAGCATGAACACTGCTCCATGATGAAGGGTGCAATATTCATGTCCAATCGCAAGACAAAGCAGGAATGTATTAAAAGAAAACTGTTTGGCCTCCCTTCGTCAAAGACATGGTTTATCATGAAGATTAAAGCTGGGATGTTGTTGTTTCTGTTTGAGAATGAGGAGAGAAAGCTTTATGGGGTGTTTGAAGCTACTTCTGATGGGGCACTGAATATTGTGCCCAATGCATTTATCACATCTGGGTATTCCTTCCCTGCTCAGGTATAAACTTGTGCCCCTGCACTCCCTCCCAATATTTTGTTGTTGATAGTCTTTTCTTGAAAAGAGCAGGATGCCATGAGCATTTGCCCTATATGTCCATTGGCAAGGACTTCTTTTGGTGGTGGATCGAATGCAGGCTTATTATATAAAAAAAATTATATTAACAACTTGTTATGACTAGTATGGTCTCAAAAAAAGTGGTATAACTAATATAATCCTAGCCATGCCAATTTTGACGTAAAAGTATCACTTTCAATTTTAATTGTTTTTCCGATGATGTGTTCTTTGCATTAGGTTCTTTTCAGAAGGATCTGGATGTGCCAGCCATTGTTTGAACATGAGTTTGGTGATGCTATTAAAGAGAACTACTTCACACACAAGAAGTTTAATTTTGGGTTGTCTTATGAGCAGGTTTGCCTCCTCTCCTTCCAATTAAAGCTATGCTGCACATTTGGCACGACTATTGCTGGTAACTAGCAACTTGTAGCTAATTGATGCAGTGATGCTTCTTTTCTGAATATAGGTTTTCAAACTTGTTCATTTATTCTCTTCAAGGAGGATTGGAGTAGATCTGCACCTGAGGCCAGGGAGACCCAATGACATGATTACAGATTTTGAGGTGTCTGTCAGGGATAAGGGTCGGGTAACTGTAGAAGGCAGATATTTGGAATCTAATGCCCAAGAAGATAGTACATATGTCGTAGATTTGGAAAGGTACTCCGATTTATCTAGAGAGAATAAAAATTACCCATATTTTGAGAAACACTTTACAAGTAGTCAATCTTCTTTAGCTAGCACTGGATGTGAATCATACAAAATGTCTCCCCTTGGTATCAAACCACGACCACCCACAACCTTTCCAGACTGTCCATCAATTAGAGGAAACTTCCCTTGTCCTTCTCAAGGCCTTGTTGACCATCAGTATTTTCCATGTTCCGACGATAAAATTCCCTCTGCTAAATTTGGAGTCATAGATGACCCTTCTTTGTCCCGAGAACCCAATACTTGGATCACTTCTCCTATGGGGAACACAATTCCTCATAGTAGAAGTCAAATCTGCCCATGGCAGACAGGTCCCAGTTATTCTTCCTCTAATTACCGTTCCTCATCCTTCCTAATTTCTAAGATACCCAATATTAGCATACCTACTGTTGGTTTCAGAGGCCACCCTAACCTCCAGGATAAGGACTTAATCCACCCTGAACAATATGATCCTTCAAACGCTAGAATACCTTTCTCAATGCAAGCAGATAGCACAGCAAAGGGCATGAATTCTTCGGTATCAATGTGCTATCCAAAAAATGCTGAAGTTCTTCCTAGCGCACAACCACTCTTTGATTTACGAGAACAACAATTTCAGGGATTAGGGTCTTCTTGTGACTATATACCTTTGTCATATGGCAATGATTCGGATAAGAATATGCAACTCTGTGACTTGGATAGTCCATCTCGCTATTATTCAGAATCTGAGGGAGACGAGGACACTGATGAGCTTCCACCTTATACACCAAAGTATGTTGATAAATACTACCCCATACATATAGACTCAATGTTACATTCGGATGCTGAGCAGAGTCGATCTAGTGTGTTCTCTCGCTTGTCCAAGTCTTCAGAAGCCCGACAGAAGTATGTGCCTCGGCATGGTGATCCAAGAGTTCCATTGAATCAACTTAGGAACATGTCTCAGAGGAGAGAGGATATACTAAAAGCAAATTATCACTCGACCATATGCGTTAACCAACAAGAACAAGCTGGAAGCATAGTCATGAAGGATCCAAGCGAGGTAGCTATTGTAAGTGATCAATTGGAATTGAGCAGAGATGCAGTTTTTGGGGAGGTGAGTGAAGTTCCTTTTATGAATTTTAAGCGTAGGAGTGAAATCCGGAGAAAGAAGTGTGAAACTGTAACTGATAGTTATGTTGTGTCTGGAAATGAGGGGTCATTGGGGAAATATAAGAAAAGGAAATTGGTGAGGCCTTCCTTAAATGAAGAGTGTGAGAACTTGAATGGCACATCTAGAGAACATATTGAACTTGGGGAAAGGAACATAGAGGGTGAGATAAACCATAAGTCGAGTGAAAATAAAAACATCACATCTCCTGAACCTAGTCCATGTCCTAAAACAGAAAGTGTTGAACCTGCAGAAGAGAACAAAGGAGAGGGTGTTGCTGATATGGTTTTCACTTCGCCCATACCTAGTGCATATTCTGAAGCAGAAAATGTTACAGACTCCTCAATGAATTATGTTAAAGAAATATCTAAAATAGTGAGTGTTGAACCTGCAGAAAAGGGTGATAACCAAAAAATTTCGTCTCCCATATCTACTGCATCTCCTGAAACAGAAAATGATATCAACTCAATGAATCATGTTAAAGAAATTTCTAAAACAGTAAGTGTTGAATATGCAGAAAAGATCGCCAGAGGTGGTGTCACTGGAGAGGATGAAAATGAAAATAATCCTTCCCCGGAACCTAGTCCATCTGCTGGAAATGACGCGGACTCGTCAAGGAATAATGTGAAACAAATTTGTAACAAAAATTTACGTTGGTTTTTGGAGAGGCGAATGTGACAAAGACATCCTTCCTCTGCAGTTTGCGCAAGATAGGCTATGCCATGCCATGTAACCACAGACTCTATTGTCATGATATTTTTCCACTGTGGAGACTTGGTTCATTTGCTGGTTCATTCATACCAACATTTTGTGAAATGTTTTTGAGGGCCCATCTTTTGAAAGGAATCCAGCTGAGCACTGGACCATGTAACTAGTAGTGTGTTCATTACCCTGTTTCTTTAATCCCCTGCCAGCTTTTAACCAAGTAGGAGGTTCAATATCTTTGCTTCAACTGTGAAGTTTTTGCTGTAACCTGCAACTCAAAATATCACTTGCATTATAAAATGTGTTGATGTCTCGGTCTTGCTTGGTGCTATATCTTGCAGCTATCTTAGTTTTTTCATGTGTTTGTCTGGACTATGGAAGTAACAATCGGTAAGTCACGTGGCCTGTGTTTTTTTTTCCCCCCTGTAGGCAAGTGATGCAAGTAACCCTCAGCATCTTTAATATGCTTAGAACTCAGGAAATTCAAGTCACTCAGCTTTGCCATTAAATGATTCTTTCCAGTTTGCATTTAATCGTTGTTAGTGGTTCCGGTTGTGCTTGTGCATATATGTGGATGTGATTGCATAGGCAAGGTTTATGAATGATACAGGTCCTGATGGGCTTGTGCATATTTTGTGCAAAGTTCTTGGCATATATAAGGTGACACGTTTCTGTATGAATGTCATGGTTGCATGTTTTCTTATTACATAGCTCGTTGTAATAGTGCAGGTGTTGGCTTTTAATTTCTATTTCACTTGGTTCATTTGTGGAGAAAGACACTGCGTTGGTTTGCAGGTAATTACAGACAGTGCATTGGTTTGCAGGTAATGTAATTTGCATTACATTGTAAATTTAATTCAGGGGTTTAGTTAGACATTTTTTTATATATAATGTGATGACGATTACAAGGTTGATTACATTAAATTAAGATTTTTAAAACCAATTACATTATGAAAATAATGTAATTGTAATTACATTATAACTTAAGCTTTTTTATTTTTTTTGAGATGCCTGGCGTAACGTTCAGGACTTTGTGCACGCTGCATTGCATGTCTTTTGGGTCCACTGTTTCCAAACTTTCACCAAATAAATGAAATGGATAATACATTCCCGTTGCTTTATCCACTGATCTTTCTTCACTCAGTTAGGGTCTTATAACTTTTTCCGGTAACCACAATGGTCACTTTAGTTCGGTATTACAACATAAACTTATAAAATTATTTCTTTTTATTTTTTTCTTACTTTTTTTTATTGTTGCCTTTTTTTTTTTTGATCTTATTAACTTTTAATTTTTAAATTTTTTAAGTTGAAAGTTTTTTATTATTCTTCCAGTCTTCTTTCTATTCTTTCACAAAATCCTAAACCTCAAAATCTTAAATTTCAAACCCTCCAACCTTATACCCTAGAATTTGGAGCAATGTTGATGAATCTCCGGTCATATTTTCTCTATAGTTCTCCGACCAAGCTTCTCAAGCTTGTGGTACTTTTTCAATCAAAATGGCTTCCAACAATGAAGAAGAGGTGATGAACAACTAATTCGATGAACTCATCGGCTCGTCGAATCCATTACAAACTATTTTGGCTTGTCGAATCCATTACAAACCATTTTGGAAGAGTCCTAAGAAGAAGTTTATCCTATTTTCTTTCTTCCTTTTTTGTATGTAATGTAAAGTGAATGTGTTAGGACTGACACAATTTTGATAATCCTTTAATGTACAAGGATTAACAAAATTTTGCTAGTCCTAAAGACTGAACTTTCTGCAAAATTTTAGTAGTCCTTTTAGAAAATATGATGACCAAAATTTTGACAGTTTTCGTAAAATTAAGAACTGTCAAAATTATGCAGTTATTTTTTAGGTCAACTAAAATTTTGGCAGTTCTTACAAAATGTAAGGTTGCAAAATTTCGGAGTCCTAAAGACAACTCCATGTATGGACTACCATAATTTTGTAGTCCTCATAAATTAAGGTCAGTTAAAATTATGAATGAGCTAGTGTATACTAGACGTTGGTTATTTACTAGAGACTTTTAGAAATATCATGTTTTCTTTCATCTTCTATATTATCTGTTTGCTGTAGATTTATGTCAATCTTGTGAATGAGCTAGTGTATACTCTTGAGAATTAGTTGATTATGGATATCGAGTTTTTACAACGTACTATTTTCGATACCGTGACATAGACTAGAAGTACTTATATAATCGTATCCCAAAAAATAGAGCTGGTTGTGACAATCCCGTGCTCTGACATCCTCGAGTTCCTCTTTATCTAGTTCTTCCATTATTCTTTGTCACTAGACCTTGATGACGAGATGGTCACCATATAACTTTGGATGCCCAAACTTGTATTTTGTTGTGCTCATTTTCATTTTGTATCGGGCCTAAGCCTAGACATGTATTGGGAGGTTGTAAATTCATCTTTATTATGTTTATCTTTATTTCCTCTTCTAATGTAAGTTGAGATATAGAAATGCAGGTAAACCCTAGGATATTGTATGCTAGAAACCAAATAATGTACAACTTATAGGAATTGTGTTGGACTGAACCTATTGTGCAAGGTCTTCGTAATTTCATATCATGGTGTGGTTAAGCGTTTCCCATGGTGACTGTACATCATGGATTATGATAGATATCGCTTGCGAGTTAAATTTTTTCGCATGGATCAAACAACAGTATGATAAAGAATGGTCTATGTCTTGAATTCAATACCACAACTAATATCCTTTCTACTCACACAATGGCATCAACTATGCCTCTGGTCGCACATTAGGTGTTATGACCATATTTTGTAACATAATATTTTATATGTTAAATATATTTTATATAAATTATGATAATTGTTCTTGTATATATAAATAATATTTTTCAATTTGAATATCTTAAAAATAAGCATTTAGTAAATATTTTCAAGTACTTTTGCATATAAATTTCTAAGACAATTTTGTAATTATACAATTATACATGACACCTACACTAGTGAGGTGGCAGCATGCATGCATGCATAGGAAGGGATACAATGGTCTTTTTCTCCTAAATTAGCAATTAAGATGCTCGAAATCTTTTCTATATATTAATAATATAGTATCTATTATAAGGAAATGAATGGAGAAAGTCTTCGTTTCTCTCTTTCTACAATGGTTCCTTTTCATCCATTAGCAACCTCCATTTTCTTCATCATCATCTTCTTTATCTTCATCTCTTCTATTTATAACACCAACATCAACACCACCACCGACAGTCAACGCCCTCCATCACCGTCGCCCCTCCGGCTGGTCATCCCCCTTGTGCTCTCCGACAGCTTCTTTCTCGGTCAGGTGAGCTTCTTTCCCTCTATTATATAGTAATAATAAGTATGTGTTGTTTTCTTAAACCAATGAATAAAAAGGGAAGAAGAAGAAGAAGAAGAAGACTTAGAAGTAGGTGTTGTGGTTTTCCCTAAAGTAATATTGGAAGAAAATGGTTAATTTTATGTAGGAAATCTCGGCTAAGCTAATGGTACCAATATATAAAGTAAAGAACAATAGGAATTATATGCAAGAAAGAGAATAAGAAGTTGAAGAAGAAAGAAAATAGAACTATTCTTTCCTGTGAACATTTAATAAATATACCATGGAGAATAGTGTGACACATGCATAAGTGTTAAAAACTATTCATTGCCTGCATAGGAAGCCTTAGCTATGAAAATAAAGGTCATTGTATTAAATGGTCATTTGAGAGAGAGTAAAGAAAGGAGAAGAGAAAGGGACAGTAAATTAATCTGAACATGCATGGTATAGAAAGAGAAAATCACTTACTATAATTCTTATCATGTTGTGGTAACTTTAGGATATATATGTATTTAAGTATTGATTTCCTTTGGGTGCATTTAAGGACTTCTTAAATGGAGGCATGTTCAAATTTTTAAAGGATTAGTACATAACCAGTAAATATAAATTTTCAAAACTAATAATCATAGCTTAGATTAGCCTTTTTCAAATCCGCCACCACCATTAAATTCACGGTAGTGTTTTAAATCTAAAACCATATAAAAGTTACTTCTTAGTAATTATCTGATTCAGTTACTTTTTGTCTATTTTGTGGGCCCCGCGTGCAGATTCTGAAATATCTAAAAATTGATCCTTGTCGAATCTCCAAATCTAGACTATTTGGACGATCCTGGACTCTCTTGGCAATATTATTTCTGGCCATTGGAATCTTATTTGTATAGTAGCATTTGGGCTAAATTCTGTACCGGCACGATCGTGACCGATACATCGACTTCAAATTATTTTGAGGTAAGTACCCTGCACTTCAATTTTATTCTCTATAATATGATATTTAGTTCTCTACTCTACTAGCTCATCTTTTCATGATTACACTTAGTTATACCAAGGAAAATTCCGAATTGGCTCCAAAATTGATGAAAATTGGATTTTTATATTACGTACCTTGATTTTCGTGTCTGGAGGGAGAATACTAGGAGGCATGTTGTTTACCTTTCCATTATGTCATGACTGCTAGCTGTGTATACGACTATACCAACAGCCTTATACTCGATTATTCCTGACTGCTAGCCGTTTATGGCGTACCTTATTAGCCTTATAACCCTCACATGCCAACTATGTATTCTAAATACCCGTGTACACAAACGTAGTTCCTTGTCATCTTGTAGTAGTTTTATTTTCATATCATGTGATAATCATGTTTTCATTATTTCCATGATTTACAATATTTGTTATTTAGTTTTAGTTACCACTATTTATTATAATTATTTAGTATAATTCTATCGTGTATTGGTACTTGCTCCAATCCTGACTGGATCCATTGACATATTAGAAAATGATGGGAACTATGCTTCTACCTTCTATGGTCCACATGACATAGCAGATGAAATTCGAGGAGCCTGTCTCTATCCAAACATAGTTAATTGGTTAGACTAGTATTTTTTTTTTTTGGCAAACTAATCGGGTTGTCTCCGATTTATCTTATCTTTTGGGCATGCACTAAAACTATGGAAGGATAAATGTAAAAAAAACTATGGGACTCATTATGAGACACCACATAGCGTTTGGTATGTTCTCTAACATATATCTTGATGAGAACAAGCAGCAAAAAATGGCATCCAGCTGTTATGCCACCCATACTGTTTGTTCTATAGCGCTCAATGAATTAGCTAGACTATTATAAATTTGACCCCAAATTTTTTGGGATAGTCCTTGTTGTATTATAAATGTTGTACAAATGTACAGAGCACAGAGCACTTATTTCAGATCTAAAACAATTGCTACCAGCCCACCCAAAATAACATATACCTTAATGGTGATGGGACAGTTCCAATTGGATCAGCTAAGGTTTGTCATACTTACAGTGAGAAATGTTGGAATGATTAATGTATTTGCTATAACCTTTCAAGAAGTAAACAGATACTAATTTGCTTTTAAAGTTTGGAAAATAATATTAGCACTGTCATCTGCTTCTTAGCAATCTAGGATCAAGTAGGTGTTGTGCTTCCCTGAGTATTTAAAAGTTCCTAAATGTGGTTTAGAGTAGATCAGATTTATTTTTATTATCAATTTTGGTACCATTTTTTATATCTGTTTTCTTAGCCTTTTGTCGAAAAGGGTGAGAATGCAATTACTAGGGTTTAATTTGCAAAAGTAAGAGATGTTTGAGTTGTTGTTTTTTGTATACTAAGATATGGAGAGGAGTGCTTTTGCTAGTATGGTGTGTAGATAGGGAGGTCCAGTACAAGTAGTCGGCACATTATTTATACCTGAGAAAACACCATAGGCTTCGTCACCGCTGTACAATGGTGAACAGGAGATGCCATAGCTATTGCAGACATGATTCCTCCCCTATTTTGACTTCTAAACTGTTCCCACTTAAGCTTGAGGTACATAACAATTAAAAGATACTTCTCCTAAACCATATTAAACTCTGTGGAATTAGATACCAAACTGCATCCTACATCTATCATCCTGCATCTCTGCTGCTTTGAATATGAATCCCAGTGTTACATGCTTCTGTTGGCTTTGCTTTAGCAAAAGCTCAAGCTCATTCTTTTCCTTAGTCCCACATCGGATGGACCAAACCCTTCTTGTGTACATATATTAGTTTCTCTTCTTTGCTCTCTTAAAGTTGTTGTGTGGAGAACCCCTTGGGCCACACGCGCGCGCGCGCCGCCGCCGCCCGGTTCGGTTCGGCGTAACGGGTGCGGGTACGCGCCCACATATGCGAGCGCCGAATGCCGATTCGATTTCCTCTATGGGTTCGGGCTGGGACCCTAAAATTCTTTTGCTCCTCTTCATTTTTTCATTTATTTTTCTGAACGTTGGAAAATTAATTTTGTCCGTTACTAATTGTTTTTGAACCGTTAATAAACTTTTGTGTCCAGATTCATTCCTCTGTGACTGTATAACGGCTTAATTAATAGAAAATTAATTCAGACCGTTACATAGTGTATGGATTATTATATATATGAGTGGTTCTCTTTGTGAACAAGATCAGAAAAATCCTTTCCTCCAAACAATTGCTGCCAACATTCTGTCCAATCTTCGTCGTTTCAATCGTCTCCAAGCTCTGGGCAGAGCTAAGTCCTGGTCGTTCTCTCCGAGTCGTATGCGACTACGAGATACCGGTAGTGCGGGGGTTTTACCACTAGGAGCTTTGGGAAACGTCTGCACACAGATCCCGAATCAACTCTTAGGACAGTGCTTCACTTTTTAGGAGAAGGATTCTTCACTTTTTTTATAGAGGGTGATCCCTCAACTTATGAAGAAGCAATGTCGTCTCCTGATGCTCCCTTCTGGAAAGAAGCCATTAACAGTGAATACAACTCCATCATGGAGAATAACACTTGGTTTCTAACAGATCTACCTTTAAGCAATAAACCAATAGGTTGTAAGTGGATTTTCAAGAAGAAACTCAGAGCCGATGGTACTATAGAGAAATACAAAGCTAGATTAGTTGCTAAGGGTTTTACCCAGAAGAAAGGGTTAGATTATTTTGATACCTACTCTCCTGTAGCTAGGATCACATCCATTAGAACTCTCTTGGCCTTAGCATCCATTCATGATATGCTAATCCATCAAATGGATGTAAAGACATCAATTTTGAATGGAGATCTAGAGGAAGAACTTTATATGGACCAACCTGAAGGTTTCATTGCTAAAGGTCAAGAAAAGAAAGTCTGCAGACTAGTAAAATTCCTCTATGGTTTGAAACAAGCTCCAAACAATGGCACAATAAATTTGACAAAGTAATTTGTGAATATGGTTTCTTGTCAAATGAATATGACAAATGTATATACTCTAAAGGTACATGTAAAAATTGTATCATTTTATGCTTGTATGTAGATGACATCCTTATCCTAGGTTCATCACTAGAATTGATAAATATTACAAAGAACTATTTATCTAGCCAGTTTGATATGAAAGACCTAGGATAAGCCAACTTAATTTTAGGAATGCAAGTGACCAAAGGCAAAGAGGGTTATACTTTATCTTTAGCACATTCAATTGAAAAAATGCTAAAAATGTTTGAGTTATTTGATAAGAAACCTGTCCTTACTCCTTATGACAGCAGTATTGTACTAAAAAAGAATGAAGGATAACTTTTGGAACAACATAAATATTCACAGATGATAGGCTTCCTTATGTATATAACAAACAGGACAAGACCTGATATTGCATTTGCTATTGGGAGACTAAGTAGATATACCAGTAACCCAAATCAGTCACATTGGACTGCCTTGGATAGGGTATTTAGATATCTCAAGGGCACCCTAGATTACAAATTTTATTTTACTAGGCACCCTGATATCATAGAAGGTTATTCAGATGCAAACTGGGTAACTGACTCACATGATATAAAATCTACTACTGGATATGTATTTACTCTAGGAGGAGCTGCAATCTCTTGGGGCTCTTGTAAGCAAACTATCATAGCTAGGAGTACAATAGACTCCGAAATGATAGCTTTAGATACAACTTGCACAGAAGCTGAATGGCTTAAAAATCTTATTATGCATATACATGTTTCTCTTAGTCCTGTTCCTGCAATTTCTATAAACTGTGATAATAAATCTGTTATTGAACTACTAAAGCATGATTCTGTGAATGCTAAGATGAACAGGCACCTGCAGCTGCGCTTCAAGTCAATAAAAAGCCTACTAGGCAAATATGTGGTTCTTGACTATATAAAGTCAGAAAAGAACCTTGCAGATCACTTGACGAAGGGTCTGTCTAGGACTTTGATCCTAGAATCATCGAGGGGGATGGGGTTAAGCCCATAAGTTAGTCACCAGCAGTGGCAACCCAACCAAGTCTGACTGGAGATCCCAAGAAGCCGGTTCAATGGGTAGAAACAAGCTGAACTTAGGTGACTTTATGAAACACTGACTCGAGATTAAAGTCTCATTAAAATAAAGCCCAAGCGGCTGTACATGTGTACAATGACTCCCCATCCCTATGGTGACAGTGTTCCTGTGTGATATGGTTAGGATGAGGTTAAACTCTTAATAGGTCCAAGCTGTAATGCTGGGTTGATTCATATCACCAACCATTAAGGACTTACCTATATGAGAGGTCGTGAAGGCCGCGACTATGGGACATGGCGATCCCAGATAACTCTCATGAATGTGGAAAAGTGCGCATGGCCATTTAAAAGCGCCACCCGATAGACCAAGGACCTCTAGCGTACTATGTGTGCTATTTTTCTAAATTTGGTTCAAGAAGTCTGATTCAAGGCATAGTCCATCAAGCACTTCTTCAGATCAAGGCAATAGTCACTACTTGAGATTCAAGGCTGTAGTTCATCTCATCTATGCATAGTATTTTACTGCCCATATGCTCTCTCTCTCTCTCTCTCTCTCTATTTTCTTCACTCTTATCTCTGTTTCGGAACTTGACCTTTTGGGGGGGGATTGTTGGCTTTGCTTTAGCAAAAGCTCAACCTCATTCTTTTCTTTAGTCCCACATCGGATGTGCCAAACCCTTCTTGTGTACATATATTAGTTTCTCTTCTTTGCTCTCTTAAAGTTGTTGTGTGGGGAACCCCTTGGGCCACACGCGCGAGCCGCCGTCCGGCCCGGCTCGGCTTGGTTCGGTTCGGCGCGCGTAACGGGTGCGGGTACGCGCCCACATCTGTGGGCGCCGAATGCCGATTCGATTTCCTCTTCGGGTTCGGGCTGGGACTCTAAAATTCTTTTTGCTCCTCTTCATTTTTTCATTTAATTTTCTGAACGTTGGAAAATTAATTTTGTCCGTTACTAATTGTTTTTGAATCGTTAATAAACTTTTGTGTCCAGATTCATTCCTCTGTGACTGTGTAACGGCTGAATTAATAGAAAATTAATTCAGACCGTTACATAGTGTATGGATTATTATATATATGAGTGGTTCTCTTTGTGAACACGATCAGAAAAATTCTTTCCTCCAAACAATTGCTGCCAACATTCTGTCCAATCTTCGTCGTTTCAATCGTCTCCAAGCTCTGGGCAGAGCTAAGTCCTGGTCGTTCTCTCTGAGTCGTGTGCGACTACGAGATACCGGTAGTGCGGGGGTTTTACCACTAGGAGCTTTGAGAAACGTTTGCACACAGATTCCGAATCAACTCTTAGGGCAGTGCTTCGTGCACGACCTCCCCAGAGGCCGGTAACTTCAGTCTATTTTATTTTTATTTTTTTTATTCACAAAGTTTTCAATAAGAAAACGATAATTATTCTAACAGCAGCTTCCAGGCAGACGGGCTCGAAGCAGTGGCAAGAGTGGGTGTTGCAGCCGATCATCGAGGAATCGTCTGTGACCGGCATGTCTTCAGAATACCGAAGCACTGGCTCAATGCCGGAGAACCTGATCCGTTCTACGACCCCCTGAATGATTATGTTATCCTTCCCACTGCCTTTGAGATCGAGAAGCATTGTGACAAAAGGGTTGCAGGTCACTACTCTTAAAGAAGAATGGGATGAGGATGCCAGCGACGAGCCTGCAGATAGCCCGGCCATGGTGGGTGTTGTATCGGTTACCAGTGTGAGAAAGGAGCAGCCGCTTGCCAGTGCCCAGGCCATGGGTGCTTAATTATGGGAGAAGAGGGCCGTTGTCTCTAAATCTATTGTACAGTTGATGTCATTGTGGAGTCAGAACCCAGTTTGCTTATCAATGGAACTCGGGTGTGTATAAAACTGAAGAATATCTATATACTATATATAGTGTTCAACCATGTAAAGATATGTAAAACTGGAAACAAAAAAAAACAAAAACAAAACAAAATTGTAAAACTGGAAACAAGGTTATGTATAGTTGCTGATTTATGGAGTTGTTCTTATGGCAGGGAATTACCTGTGGTAATAAAAGTAACTATTTTTTGGGTTATATTTTTCTCTCTGCTTGGCAAGGATATATGGATTTTTCTTGTCCATTATTATAACATTATTAAACATGTTGGACAATTTTGTTGGTTGAATTGAGACATTATTTCTTCGAATAAAAGATTTATATGATAAGTTAACTCTGTTAGCGGAACAGTATTTCCCAAAAAAAAAAAAAAAATGATCAATGGTTGAAATTTTGTAGGCATATATTTCATCAACTTGTATTTTATGTAGTATTATTTTAATTGTAAAAAATAATTAATTTTTTATTAGGTTTGGTGAAGAAAGAAAGAAATTGAATAAAAAAAGACCATCAGCAATGATGTGAAAGCATAGTAACGCTGTAAAAGTATATAAAAGAAGAAAATTTATCTATCGTATATAAACCAACCGACAATGGTGACTATTACTTCATTCAATTCAAAACTGCTAAGAAGCAAAACTGGAAATACTTAAAATTATGTCAAAATGTAGGAAATATATTTTCTAAAATACTAATAATTTATTTACTTTTTCGATACCCAAAATTCGATATTTCGATCCGAAACCGTCGGCGATCCCGATACTGATAGGAATTGTCCGATACCAATTTCGATACCGACACTACAAACCTCGATTAATAGTTCCTGAGGAGTATGAACTTAAAAACTACAAAACGAACTTAAACTAAACTGAACTTAACCAAACCCAAATAAGCTATTTGTTTGGATTTGTCAAATTACAATTTGAAAACCCTTCCATTCTTCACTCTCGTTATGAGTCTCTCTATATTTTTCCTTCGTTTTGCGGTTTAAGACAAATTTTACCGAATCATTCATACAGTTAGGTCAAAAACTATTAGTGCGGTTAAACCGAATAGTCTGAATACACTCCCCTAGCAATGCTAAACTAACACTGTATTCTAAATATTCTTACTTTTCTGATAAATAATATGCTTTGGAAACAATTGAAAAAAAAGCGTACAAGTTTATAAAAGATTTCACGTTGTCCGTTTATGAAATCACAGGTTCCACATTAACGAGTTAAAAATTCAGATTGATATTTCTCTTTTAGTTGTTGGACTGCTTTCCATCAAAGTTCCAAGTTTGTGAAAGATAGTAATTAGAAGACTTGTACGGATTTCTATTTTGGATTTAGAAAAGATTCTTACATCCTTTGAAAGTTTCATAAGAAATCTCGCTTTAAAATTGTTATAGAAGTTTGAATATTTTTGTACTAGTCTTGAAAGATTGAACCACAAAAATGGTAAAAACAACAACTATAACTTGATATAAGCTCCGACAACGGTGAAAACCACTAATAACAAGTTGTAAAGCTGCTGAAAAGAGATAGCATCCAGGTTGCTGAAGATCGAACAAAACTCTAAATTATAGCAATGAAAACTGCTTGAAATATGCTAACGATTTAGCACAACCGTCTGCTGGGGTAATGAAGACCATTGTTGCTTAGAGTAAGTTTCGTTCGGCCAGACAGAACAAGCCTTTTTTCTCTCTCTCGCTTTCATATGCCTATTCTTCTAGGGTTCTTTCAAACAGATTCTTATCCATGTTGCTAGTTGGATTATTACATCTTCCTGTCTGAGAGCTTCTTTTTTTGCTTTAGGTTTAGGGATTGTCCCATATACTTCAAATCTCATTCAAATGCCTATATTAGCAGGAGAATAAAAGAATGCAGACAACAAAATGCAACTCGAGGTGCAGCCTAAGAACTAGGGACCTTCTCGAGCACATGATAGGTAATATATATATATATATATATATATATATATATATATATTTTTATATATATTTTTATATATATATAGAGAGAGAGAGAGAGAGAGAGAGAGAGAGAGAGAGAGATTTATAAGCTTTGTTTTTTTAAATAGATAGAGAAATGTATCTAAAACGGTTTTAAATCGATTGTAACTCGATTGTTGGGTCCCTGAAATCGTTTTTATGACATATCATAACAAATATATTTGTTTGAACGATATGTACATTAATATGTTAGGCTAAGGCATCTCTTATCACAATATGTTGAAAACATGCCATCAAATTCATTATAGAGCAGTAGCATGCACATGATAGTCTTCGTTATGATCCCATGTGCCTCGCGTGCCAACTCCGAATTCAAGAATGTCCGTTGCACTTTCTTTGATTACTCATGTTATATGGTAGAAAATGGGGTTATGGTGGAGAGTGGGACTGAAAAAACCAATTGAGTTATAAGTTCCGTTTTTGACCGAAATAGCGATTGATACATAAATTGAGATTAAATCGACTGTAGATCGATTTAGGACCCTCTAAGGACTTTCTTACGACCGATCATAACATATCTTTATCAGATGGATCGTCTTCGTCGTTCCACATCCAGGAGCCAACAAGTTTAGAAGAACTTTAGAAATGCTATTTTCCATCTCCCTTCTTAGACAAGCACAAATGCGCATGGTGCAACAATGACACTCGAAATAAGTAGGCATTTGGTTGTTGTAGAAAATTACCCTCTCTTATCTCGTGTGTACACTAAGTGCTAAAACACAATATATAGGAGAACAATCTCCTGATCTATTGAAACCATCCATTAAAGACGTGGGCGGAAGATTAGAGAATAACTGCCTAATTAAGAGAAAATTTACTAGCAGCAACATCCTAATAATAGGACAATTATGAACGAAACATCCTCTAGTTGCGGCAAAACTGCGATACTGAAACAGAAGAATGGTTCTGCGGAACTGCCTACACAACTCCACAAAACTGTGCCATTACAATCCCATGGACCCGCGGCTCCGCTACACCGCACCACTTCCGCAAACATGCTAAGTGCAAAGTAAAAAAAAAAAAATGTCACTTTGCGCTCACACCCGAATCCAAGGTAGGCTCCAAAGGAATTTCTCTGTAAAATCGTTGACAAAATATATACTTGTTGTGGGATTTGAACATTGCCAAGTAGGAAAATTTCTACCATACTAACCATGTGAGATAACACATCGCATGTCTACTAGATGATAAATGATAGCTCGTATATTAAAATACACACACTTAAAATTTAGCGCAAGATAAATGTTAGTAATACAGTGTGATCCGAACCGGAGTTGGTCCATAAGGTCCAATATTAGATTGGGCCCATACGTCTTAAAATAAAATTTTCATGTAAGGTCTGAACCAATTTCAATTATCTACACCTCATGATCCCACCTCCTATTCGATGTGGGACTAAATTACCAACTTCATTGTCATCCTCCTTTGAGCGCTCATCCGAAAACGAGATACAATTCAACAATAAAATTGTAGAAACTAACCACTCATGACCAAATTTATATAAACCCCCAACATAATCTACTTCAAAAATAAGAAACAATCCGTTCTATATCTGTAGGAATTGAAATTCATATATAAAAAAATACAACGATATTGTTACAATGTAGAAGAAAAGTGCCATCTAATTTACGTACAACAGTCAAAGCGACTCGAACATATTTACTAAAAAAAAGATGGAAAAATATATAATGACACTAATGTTTAATTATTTGACATATAAATGAATTCGCTCGCATGCCCATATATCCTCTCAGAAGCACATGTCCAGGATACAACAGCAGCACAATGCAGCACAACTGCAGACAAAACATCTCAAGAAGTTAGCTAAATTTATTTATTTATTTATTTATTTTTGTTTTGCCATCTAATGAAACTCCAATAAGAACCTGATGGATATGGCAAGAGTAAATTTCACTAGTGCCCTTAAAATAAAAAAATAAAAAAAAATCAAGGAATGAAATACTTACTTTGACGAGTTTTAAAAATTAAGAACTTATGAATTCCTCTATGATTTTTGTTTAGAAAGCACCAAAGGTAAATGAAAATAAATACTCTATTTGAATTTTTGACAACTACTCATTAGTCAGTTATGTTAAATTACCATCCTTCCCAGAAGCCGCCTCGGCTTCTGGTCTCCACAGGTACTTGGTGGGGGTAAGCAGCAGCCGTTCCGTTGTTTTTCATCGGATATCCCATTGATGGTGGTGGTGCAACGTACGCAGGATAACTCTCCGATATCGCTACAGGTGGTGGTGGAGTGTAAGCCTGATTATAAGCTGCATGTCAATCAAATCAAATCAAATCAAATCAGAATATCATCGATAATGATGATAATAATTAATAAAAGTAGAAGAATATATATGGGGGTTACCTGCAGCTGCTGGGGTCTGTTGCTGATTGTAGTAGTAATAACTCATATTTTCAGAGATCGAGATGATAAAATATGTTGATACTGAAGATGGATTATGTGTACTTATATAGAGGAGAAGGAAGGTTGCTTCGTTTGGAGGACCACGCGCTTTTGATGGTCAAACTATATATATCTACCTGAAAGGGAAGGAATGTGTGTCACTGTGACACGGTTTCTTTTGAATTAAGAATAATAATAAAAGCCAATATATATTACTAGAATAAATCAAAAATAAATATAACATTCGATTTTGTTCGTATAAAATAATAAATTTATATAAAATTATAAAAAAAGAAAAAAGTTAGAAGAAATTGTAGGGAGGAGAAGCACCCGTCAACTGAGTTGGCGGGGTGCAGTGGTGGAGAGTAACTCGCCAACTGAGTTGACGGGGCGCACTCCTCGAGAGGCCGCTCGTCAACTCAGTTGGCGAGTGATGTTGAGTTGGATTCTTAGCCAGCCAACTCAGTTGGCGAGTGATGATTTAGGGCGCGGGTAGTGACCGTTGCACTCTGCTCGCCAACTCAGTTGGCGAGTAAGGATCCGTTCCCACACTTGGAAGTAGCCATTGCACAACGGCTATAACATTCAACACTGTCCCTCTATATATTTTCTATCTCAACCAAATCATCTCACACTCACTCTATTTTCTCTCTTCCCTCTAGCAAAGTCTCCAACACTCTCTCTGTCTCTCTGCCGCTAGCAAAGCTTCGGTCAAAGTTTTGGCTGCAGCTAAAGTTCATTTGAGTTTTCTGTAGCAAAAGTTCTCAACCGTCATGGATCGTAGCGTAAGAATTGTATGCTCGCACGGCGGTAAAGTAAATTTATACTTTCTCCTCCTTCGTAATTTTATTTATATCACTTCAATAAAATATTATACTTTTTTACATCAACTAAATAACAAAATTTAAAATTTTCACTTATAACCTCCATTTTTTCAAAATATTGTTTCACTTTGTCATCCAAACAACCCCTTAACGAGACCCAAATAAGCTATTTGTTTGGATTTGTCAAATTACAATTTGAAAACTCTTCCACTCTCGTTATGAGTCTTTCTCTATAATTTTCCTTCTTGAATGCCATTGCATTTTGTGGTTTAAGACAAATTTGACAGAATCATTCAAACAGTTCGGTCAAAAACAATTTGTATAGGCTCTTGATAAAGACACTACAAAAATGACTCGGGACTAGTCCAGTATTGATATTAATCCAATTAAATTTTTTTTTACTCAGACTAGTTCAAATTTTACTAGGGCTGCCCACTCACTTCACCTCCCTCCTCCCTCTCCTCCACCGCTCGCCGCCGCCCCCACTGCTCGCCTCCGCCCCCGCACGCAGCAAAAAAGAAAATGGCAAAAGCAGCAATAGCGGTCCCGTCCTCCACCGCTCGTCGCCGTCCCCGCGCGCGTCTCCTCCTCCTCCTCCCCCCTCCCGCTCCTCCGCTCGTCCTCCCATTCCGGCCTCCACGCAGTCCCGTCCTCGTGTCACCTCGCGTAGCCCTTCCTTCCGGACTGTTAAAATTTTGACAGTCCTACCAATTGGAAGGATTGTCAAAATTTTGATAGTCCTAAAAATCAACATATATTTTTAGAACTGATTATAAAAAAAATCAATTGGAAGTTGGCAGTCCGGTGAGTAATATTTGGGAGTGATAAACTTGTAATTATCAATAGTAAAAATTTGGACTGTTCTGAGTCATTTTTGTAGTGCCTTTATCAAGAGCTTTTTTATACTAAGTGTCTCCTGTGCAGTTTGAGATTGAAAAACTATTAGTGCGGTTAAACCAATTTTTTAAAAATCGGACCGATGATTGAATCGAAAATCTTTGATATAGATTGGATCGGAGTTCAATCGGGTTCAACCGTGGTTCAAATTGGCCTATTACAAGAACCAAATCATATAAGATATCCATATTTACTTTTTGGTTTGGTTTGGTTTAGTTTGGTTCTTAGTATGTATGGTTTGATTTGATTTTACAACTATAAAGTCTCTCAAAATCAAACCAAGTATCAAATAGTCCAAATCTCACATAATAATTTTTTTAAGTTTTTTAAAAAAATAAAAAACCCCAAAATGGCCGGTTCAATTGTGAACCGGTTCGATCGGTTCATCGGTTAAACCCCGATTCAAAGAAAAAATGCCGGTTCTTTAAAAAATCTGGTTCAAATCAGACCAGATCGATTTTTTTGTTCAATCTGGTCCGATCCGATTCAACCGTCAGTTCGATCCGATTTTGATAACACTGGATTAAACCGAATAGTCTGAATACACTCCCCTGGCAATGATAAACTAACACTGTATTCTAAATATTCTTACTTAGAAAATGATAAATAATATGCTTTGGAAAAGTTCGAAAAAAAAAATCGTACAAGTTTTTAAAAGATTTTACATTGTCCGTTTTTGAAATCACAGGTTCCACATTGAGTTAAAATTAATTCTAATCTTTCTCTTTTAGTTGTTGGACTGCTTTCCATCAAAGTTTCAAGCGTGTGCAAAATAGTAATTATAAGGACTTGTACGGATATTTATTTTGGATTAGAGAAGATTCTTACAACTTTGAAAGTTTAATAAGAAATCTTGCTTTAAAATTGTTCCATCAAAGTTTCAAACGTGTGCAAATTATTATTATTATTATTTTTTTTTAAAGGTTTAGGTATTGTTCCATATGCTTCATATCTCATTCAAATGCCTATATTAGCAGGAGAATGAAAGAATGCAGACAACAAAATGCACGTGCAGCCTAAGAACTAGAGACCTTCTCGAGCACATGAGAGAGAGAGAGAGAGAGAGAGAGTGAGTGTTATAAGATTCTACAAGCTTCATTTTTTATAAATAGATAGAGAAATGTACCGATTTTTTATCGATTGGTGGGACTCTGAAATCGTTTTTATTACCGATCATAACAAATATATTTGTTTGGACAGTATGTTAATATGTTAGGCTAAGGCATCTCTCATCACAACAAGTTGAAAGAATTCTATCAAATTCATTATAGAATAGTAACATGCACGAGGATGGCCTTCCTTCTGATCCCACCAAGTGCCTAGCGTGCCAACCACGAATTCAAGAATGCCTGTTGTACTTTTGACTATTGAATGGTGGAGAGTGAAACCACCTATTGAGTTATAAGTTTCGGGTTTTTTTTTTCTTCCGAAATAGAAATTGATATCTAAATTGAGATTAAATCAATTATAGATCAATTTAGGACCCTCTAAGGTCGTTTTTACGACCGGTCATAAATATCTTTATCAAATGGGCTATCTTCATTGAACCGCTACTAAGAACCAAAAAGTTCAGAAGAACTTCAGAAATGTTCTTTATCACCTTCCTTCGTGGACAAACACATACATGTTGCAACAATGACACTTGAAACAATAAGACACCAAGTTGTTTGATAAAATTATCCTCTTGTCTCTCGTGTATATACTAAGTGCTAGAACACGCAATATATAGGAGAACAATCTCATGATCTGTTGAAACCTCTAAAGACGTGGACGAAAGATTAGAGAGTTACTTTCAAATTAAGAGGGCAGTTACTAGCAGTAACTCCCTACTAATATGACATTTACGAACAAAACATCCCCTCTAGCTGCGACAAAATTGTGACGCTGGGACAGAACAACCGTCCATGGTGTTGCATCCATTGCAATCCCATGGACCAACATCTCCGCAACACCGTGCCACTTCCGGGAACATGCGAAATGTAAAGTAAATACGCCCAAAGTAAAAAAAATAAAATGTCACTTTGTGCTCACACCTGAATCTGAGCTAGGCTCCAAAAGAATTTCTTCGTAAAGTTGGTGACAAAGTATATACTTGTTGTGGAATTTGAACATTGTCTAGTAGAAAAAAAAAACTTTACCCTACTAACCATTGAGCTACTAATACATCTCATGCGTACAAGATAGATAATAAATGATAGCGCGCTCAAATATTGAAATACACAAACTTGAAATTTGACTCAACATAAAATGGTAGAAACTAACCACCAATGACCAAATTGATGTAAACCCCAACATAATCTACTTGGAAAATAAGAAACAATCCGTTTTATATCGGTAGGAAGTGAAATTCATATATAAAAAATACAACGATTTTACAATGTAGAAGAAAAGTGCCATCTTATTTACATACAACAGTGAAGACTCAAACATATTTACTCAAAAAAAATGACATGAATGCTTATATGACATATAAATGAAGCTCTTGCATATGCCCATATATCCTCAGAAGCACATGTCCAGGACACAACAGCAGCACAAGGCAGCACAACTGCAACATAAGAAAAACACCTCAAAGTTAGCTTAAATGTATTTATTTTAGTCTTTTTTTTTTGTCATTTAATGATTGGAAATGCTAAAGAAACATAAAATTGCATTCCTAACGTGCAGTCTATGGAGGGCCGACCCTAGGGTTGAATTATTCTATTCCGAGCTAATTTTTGTTGTTCCTTGATCTTTATCAAGGATCAGTCCTAGGGGCTCACCCACAACCCCGACCTCTTGTGAGATTATACTGAGTCCTGGGGGTTGCCCTAAGCAGAGGTGCTTGTGTCAGGTCTGAACACGGTGCATGAGAACAAACAACCTAATTTTGAAAGCACCAAATTTAAATGGAAAGCGATAAAAGACTCCATTTGAATTTTTAAAAATGTTCATTATTTATGTTCAATTACCATCCTTCCAAGAAGCCGCCCTCTCGGCTCCTGGTCTCCACAGGTACTTGCTGGGGGTACGTAGCAGCAGCAGCAGCAGTCCCGTCGTCCTTCATCGGGTATCCCATTGGTGGTGGTGGTACAACGTACACAGGATAATTCTCCACCGCTGCCGCCGCCGCCGCCGCCTCAGGTGGTGGTGGAGTATAGGCCTGATAAGCTGCATGTCAATTAATTAATCAATCAATCAATCAATCAATCAAATCACAAGATCAGAATATTGATGATGACAATAATAATAAAAGTAGGAATATGGGAGTTGATCAGTAAGGATCCAGTTAATTACCGGCAGGTGCTGCTGGGGTCTGCTGCTGATTGCAGTAGTAACTCATATTTTTTTATTTTTGCTTAAAATTGAACTGGAAAGATCGATATGATATTGGTAGGTATTGAGGATGTAAATTATGTGTACTTATATAGAGGAGGAGGAGAAGAAGAAGAAGAAGAAGAAGAAGAAGAGGTTGCTTCGTTGGAGGACGACACAGCCGCCATTCTTTTCATAATGAAAAGATATGGGTCAAAGTCAAACTATATATTAATCCGTGTTCCCTCCCATCCCATGTATCTGAGAGGCAAGGAATGTGTCACTGGACGGACGCAATTTCTTTTTAACTAAGAATCCTCGCTCTAATATATATTCCTAAAACCAAAAATATATCTAACACGCAATATAATCTATTTTTTTTTTTAGAATAGTTATTTCCACGTGCGTTACCAAAAAAAAAATATATATATATATATATATATATATAATATTATTACAAAAATAGAAAGAAATTTAAATTACGTTAGGATATTTTAAATATAATTTGAATATATTTTAATTATAATATATTATAAATATATTTTTAGAATTTTTGTATTTGTGTTTAGTTAGATAATATCATTTAGTTAGTTTATATTGAATATATTTTAGATTTATACACATTCAGGTAGTTACAAGGATTTTAGGTTTTTAATTTTTTTCCACGTATATCATGAAATTGTTTTGGGAATTAATAGAGCCTCACTATTCTATTGGTGCTTGATACTTGGTTGTGTAGAGATGTGTATCTATGAGATGTATTAGAGAGTGGGCCATGGTAGAGTGATACCCATAAGTGTATAGGTGAGTGTGATAGTATTAGAATATGTAGTGTCCCGCTCCGCGTAGACACTATGTACAAGTGATATCGCCTTGCTTGTTCGAACGGAAGTCTTCTCGGAGAGTTTTCGACCGATTGATCAATGTGAGTGGACAGAACTGCATTATCTGATTCTTGCACGACTTAATAATGAATCTGAGTTTTTGAATGCTTGTTGCTTAAGAAGATTGTTTCATAAGAAGAATGATAGAACCGACTCAGCATGCTAATAAGAGAACTCACATAGCTTGTCATTGAAACGAATCTGCTTGCTTGCTTGCCTAACTAGAGAAAAGGGAATGCTCGTCTGAAATGAGATAGAACCATTGCTTTGCATAAGAAGTATAAGAAATGTTGCATGCTTAGTTACACCGACACAGCTCAAACGAATCTTTGTCATGCTAAGAAGATAAGTAAATGAATTGCTTGAGTAAGTCCCTTTGTATTATGCTAAGAAAGAGATAGTTTTTGCATGTTAGATATGAAATCAATCGTGCTTGCCATTATATGTTTCGCTTGTCTGTTTGCTAAATCAACTGTTATAAGTCTTTGATTCGTATAAGCATAGTCTAATAGTGCGCCCTGATGTTCCGTTCCTTCGGGTTCTAGGGGGGTGTGCTATTAGGTATGTGAAAAGATGTGTTTGCCTGAATGAATGAAAGAGAGAGTCTAATAGTCCGCCCTGATGTTCCGTTCCTTCGGGTTCTAGGGGGGTGTGCTATTAGGTATGTGAAAAGATGTGTTTGCCTGAATGAATGAAAGAGAGAGTCTAATAGTCCGCCCTGATGTTCCGTTCCTTCGGGTTCTGGGGGTGTGCTATTAGGTATGTGAAAAGATGTGTTTGCCTGAATGAATGAAAGAGAGAGTCTAATAGTCCGCCCTAATGTTCCGTTCCTTCGGGTTCCAGGAGGGTGTGGCTATTAGATTTTTAAATGTTGTGAATGTGAATGTTAGTGAATGTGAATGTTGCTTGTCATGCATCGGTCTCGGACAACTTGTGCACAAGGTAATAGTCTCTCGATCGATTCCTGGGGCACTGAAAATTGGTCGGTCCGGAAGGGATTGTGAGAGCACCCTGATGTTCCGTTCCGAAAGGATCTAGGGGGTTGTTGTTGTCCATCAATAGGGAAACTCATGGACCGTTATATAGATAGGGCGCATGCTAGGTTTACCTTCTTTCATACCTATCAATTAATGACGCCAAATGATTGATTCATAAGTTTATCCATATATACATATTGTGGCTAACTTGTGTGTCTGCTGCAGGATAACCGTTCGGCAATGGGGTAAGAAATACATGTGTTTACATATAGCTTGCTCGTTCATTTTGTCTGCATCGTAAAGTTAATCTGATAGTGCTTCATGCATTCGCATCGGTCGGACAATGACTATTAGTGCAGAGCTGAACCTCGGTCAAAGCTACTAATAGTATCAGAATGTGAGTCATTGGTTAGCTGGATTACCGTTACCGATCCTGAGTTTCTTGGAGACCGAAATTATATAGATATTTCTGCTTGTATGCTTGAAAGAATGATATTCCACTAAATGTTTGCTTTGATTTGAAATATTTCAGTCCACTATAGAACTTTGCCCCCAAAGAATTAGATTTTGATGCACAATACATGCTGCGCACTGCACGATAGAGCACTGTCCAGATCGTATGCTTATTGTTTGATTATGTCAAACTGTTTTCAACTATGTTTTCAAAAGATGTAATCTGACTATAGTTCTGAGCTGCATGAAATGAACTTCAGTAAAACTAGCAAGATCACTAGTAATGCAATATTTTGCCACATGATTACTTAGTGTGGGTTTCAGGGGGTGTAGCTTCTGTTCAGTTGTTTATACTCACCAGTACTTATAAAAGTACTGACTCACCAACAGTTTGCTTGTTCTCAGGAGCTTGTTTGTCCGAGGAAGTTATAGCCGTGCCTCATCCCAAGGAACCGGAAATCTGGAGTCGATGTCTTGAGCCGTATCGAGTTTGAGCTGCTTTTGTATAGAGGGACATGATGTATGGAACGATGTCATTGTAATCGAGAGAAAGAGTGCTTGAGCGATCTGTAACCTCGGCAATGCGCCGCTTGTAACACTTTTGATTATCAATAAAAGAGCTTATTTTTCATGTGCCATTGTGTTCTTTACTTTTCTGCAATATATGTGCCGCTGCTTCAGTATTGAATAGCTTACTTGCCCTTGTTCAAAGCTTTGGCCTTGTGCAAGCGCACTTTAGGCTTGCACGATATCATGCCCGTGCGAGGACGATCGGTTCCGTATGGACCAAAGCGAGGACGATCGGCCCTGCGGGACCGGGGCGTGACAGAATATATTGTGCTAGGTAGTAGGACTTGAGCTACATGTGGAAGTTGTGCATTAGTATGGGTAGTCGTGTGTGTGATGAGCTGTTGTGAGTGTTAAGAAGTTAGTGTCTGTGTGCCAAGAGTGTTTAGAGAGTGCAAGTATTCAGGGTGTACCAAGATTTGGATAAGTAACATGTGATATGTGTCAATCCGATTTCAGTAAGTATTATTGTAGTTGATAATATTAGCTAGGTGTACCAGTGCGATATTGAGGCTGGACGTACCCACGGCCCATGACCGATTATTCGGGGACGGGTCGTGACACGTGGGAAGATAACTACGGTAGTTAATTTTTTTTATATTTTTTTTAAAATTAATTAATAATGATATATAGGAATCGATATTGGGTCTGGCCGGACCGCCCAAGCCCATAAAGTACATGTTCGGATCGGACATGGACCGGTCTTTTTCGGTCATAAAGAAATTTCAGGTCGGACCGGACTTAATTATTATTTATGAAGTCCAAACCGACTCACAAAAGTGGAGCTTTTTGGGCCAAGTCGGATCGGTCCGGACTAGTTTTATAAAAAAATCAAATGAGTCTTATCGGACATAATCATTAAAGCCGTCTTTGAAAGATTATTTCAATACTATATTCTTAAATTCTACACTTCATGGTTAATGTTAATTCAATCTTTTAGTTAGAACCGAACAATAAAAATAATATAAAAATATTAAAGATTGAAGGTGGTTAAACATTGGCATACCATAAATAATTCCATTCGCTACACATCAATTCATGTTGCCTAACAACAATATTTTGATGGATTATTTAACATAGCACCTACAAATTCTGAAGTAACCAGAGACATATACAAGTCTACAACTATGATAGAAGACATATATATACATCCCAAAGGAAAATCAGCAATCACATATACACTAAATGGTATCCTTGGTGTTTCTTGCCATATTATAGTAATACAAGTAAATTACATATAACACTCATACGCTGAAACACTGAAACATAAGCAAGTAGCATATGTGTGAATGACTGACTGAAAAGCATAAGCAAGTAGGCAAAATATAGATCAAACACTCGTACGTTGAAACATGTCAGGGGACTTTGACAAACTATATAATAGTCTATACTATTTCTTCTAGCTAAAAGATTATATTGGATGAATTTCGGAACGGACTCAAGCCGACGGATCCATAGTTCAAGTCCAATCTTATACTAATATGGATCGGAACGGACTACCCTAATGACCGCATCCTATCGGACTTTGGCCCATCGGGCCGGACGGACTTTTCATACGCCCATAACTTTTGGCCAAATGATAATCCCTAATGATATACATACGGCTTAAACGGCTCACTTTTGAGTCGTTTTCAAGTCGCATTATTTAGTAGAAGATAATTTGGAGGGATTAACTTTTTTCTTTACTACGTAACCTTTGGATATTTCGGAGTTTTCACTCATGGGTGGACTTACATGGGGGTGAGGGGACAGATGTCTCCACTGAATTTTTGCTTTTGGATTAAATATTTATGTTCTTTTAAAAAGAAACATCAATTTTATATTTTGTTCCTACTAAAATTTTTAATTTTTAATTTCTATATACATATTTACATCGGGTTTTACATTTTTTTTTCTCTTCATAATTTCCATTTTTTTGTGATTGGATAAAAGCAGAAACAACAAAATTTTGATGTAGCTAACTTTGTTTAACAAAATTTTGAACTTTATTTACATTTGAGGTTGGAAACACCCCAACCCTCTCCTCTGTGTGAGTTTTTTTCTTCTTCTAGAGAACTAGATTTAAACTGTAATATTATTATTTTTAGTCCGCTTAAAATATATACTAAAGATACAAATCTAAAGTTTTTTTTAAAAAATTATTAGTTTTTTATAACTGTTAATATTTGGTCCCACCAAAAATAAAATATTACTGTAAAAGATTGCTTGAATTTTATTAGCTCCATCGTGCCATCATGTAAGATTTGAGAATAAAATATTACTACAGAAAAAATCCAATTAAATCAATGTGTTATGCAATCTTTTCAAATGTATCAAATTTCAATTTCTTTCTCATCTGTCTTTTGATCTTTTACAATCTCCATTCCAGCAAACAAAAAAAAAAAAAAAAAAAAAAAAAGAGAGAGGTAAAGGTCGAAAAGAAAGCGACAAATTTGATCAAGAAGAACTCAATTACTTGTCCATTATTAGTCGTTATTGTCCAACTCATCGAGATAATTAGACTATTGTCCAACTCTTTCATCAATGGTTTTCTCTTATAATAATTTTTGAAGAGTTTTGATTTCTTATTATTATAATTTTGAAGAGTTTTAAGTTTTGAAACATTTTCATTTCTTCTTATAATAATTTTTTTTATCTTCTCCGAACTTTTGTTTTTCTCAAAGTAATAATTAAATTAGTAAATTTTTTATGTGATTTATAACTTATAAAACATTATGGTCAAGCTTAAAATTATTGATGTCTTTTTCAAAAGAAAAACTATTGATAAACATGATGACATAGTACCTTCACTGTCAATTCAATATGAGCAAGATTTGGAATATGAGTTTCTTTCTATAAAATTAGCGAATTTTTTCGTTTAAAGTAATAAAATATAATCTAATTATAAAAAAAGGGAAAAGTGGGGGGTATTTGCAGATAGGGGGACCACTCGCCAACTGAGTTGGCGGGGTGCTGAGTTGGAGAGCATCTCGCCAACTGAGTTGGCGGGACGCTCTCCTCGAGAGGCCGCTCACCAACTCAGTTGGCGGGGCATGCTGAGTTGGCTTAGACCCGTTGCAATTTGCTCGCCAACTGAGTTGGCGAGTAAGGATCCGTTTTCCGACCGTTCCACAACGACTATTAACAACAACAGCTATTACATTCTCCCTCTATAAATTACCTATCTCAACCAAATCATCTCACACTCAATCTACTTCCTCTATTTCCTCTCTTCCCTCTAGCAAAGTTTGATGTAGGTCCATAAAGTGTTACCTATCTTACCTATCTCAACGAATGACCTGGACTTATTAAGTGTTATATAGAATTGCACCACTAAATTAAGTAATAAACAAATTTACTAATAAAAATACATACCCGAATTTCATCTACATCAACCACCCCATCAATAGTTTGATGTAGGTCCATAAAGTTGCCACGGAGCCATGTAAATTTTACATAATTGCCGTCTTTTAGACCTGAAGGAGGGCTAACACCGAGATACCTCCTGATTAGATCAGATCCCTTTAAGTGCGGATCAAAATATATAGCGTTACCTTTAATAGGTAACCCTAGTATATTCGCCACATCAAAAAGGGTGATCGTCATCTCGCCGAATGGGAGTTGGAAAGTGTTGCGTTCGGGCCACCAACGCTCCGCAAGGCTTACAACTAAATGAAGATTGTGGATTAAATATCTAACACGATCTATATAGTGGAATCCAAAGGATTCCACCAAAGTCTTTTGGACCGAATTTAGCTCCCACGTACGATAATTCCTTTCGGCCCGCCAATGTACATGGATCCGGGTTCGTAAACCAAGATCATGGTCGTATAACTATAAAAAACATATGCATTATATTTTGTGTGTAAATTTATGTGCATTAATAAAGTAAACATATGCATTATAAAAAATATATGCATTAATAAAGTTGGCAACTTGTAATTTCAAAAATTACCTCGCCAGTAAATATCTGACTAGAAATGTGGTCTTCACGTTGCTTAATAATAAGCGCGGTAGTCGGTCCGCCAGAAATACAACCGTCATTGTGGGTAGCCATCGCCAGTAAATATCAGGAGGAGAAAGAGAATTGCTGTGATTAAGGGGAAGAAGCTGTGAAAATAGGAGGAGGAGGAGGAGAATGTTTTGTGTGAGGAGTGTTTGGGGGGGTGTTTATAGGATTGAAATCTATCCGTTGGGCAACGGCTGGAAAGCAACGTTCGAGTCTCATAGACAGCGCCCCGCCAACTGAGTTGGCGAGCGGCCTCTCGAGGAGAGCGCCCCGCCAACTCAGTTGGCGAGATGCTCTCCAACTCAGCACCCCGCCAACTAAGTTGGCGAGTGGTCCCCCTATTTGCAATATCCTCCAACTTTTCCCTTTTTTTATAATTATATTATATTTTATTACTTTAAACGAAAAAATCCGTAAAATTAGTTAAAACAAGGCTTCGAAATAGAATGAAAGATGAGTATTTTGCAGACCACTTAGTTTTCAATATTGAAAAGAATATTGCTAAAATAATTTATTCTAATTCCATTATCAATATGTCTTTAAGTCTTTGAAGGAACGTCTAGTCTTATTTTGAATAAAATGGAATGATTGATTATTCATGAACGATTTGTAAGTTTATTAGTACTTTTTTCCTTTAAATTTGTCTAATTAGTTGAACGTGACATTATTTAACATGTTCTATTTCAGGTTATTACTATATTTTTCTTAAAATTTGTTTAATTAAGTTTTATATATATACACATGTGGACTAATAAAAATTGACTCATACATCCCATGTGCACTAGTACACTACATTCCTATTGGTCCACATGTGCATTGGCTCACGTAGAAATATGAGCCAATCACTCATATCTTGTTTACCCATTATATATACTAGTATATATGCACGTGTGTTGCATAATTTTTATAGATAATTATTAGGGAGACTAAAAGACAACTTCTAATTATTCTAATATTTATTAAGAGCACTTATGAAGTATAAAAGACAAATTCTTAACTATTATAAATTTATTAGTATGTTATTATATATAGATATTATTTAATACCTAATACTATTAATTATGAAGACCAAAAGACAATATTTTAATTACATACTTGTCCCTATTAACTTAAATGAACACTTTTAATTAGTCAATATATGCAAGGGTATATATATTTGGAAAAAAAGTTTTACAGTGTAGCCAAGTTTTGACATTATATATGCACGTGCGTTGCACAATTTTATAGATAATTATTAGGGAGAATAAAAGACAACCGTTAATTATTCTAATATTTATTAAGAGTACTTAGGAAGTCTAAAAGACAAATTCTTAACTATTCTAAATTTATTATTATTTTATTATATATAGATATTATTTAATACCTAAGACTATTTATAAAGACCAAAGGATAACGTTTGTAATTACATAGTTGTCCATATTAACTTTAATGACCACTTTTAATTAGTTAATATATGCAAGGGTATATTTGAAGAAAAAAAAAATACGGTGACACCAAATTTTGGCATTATATATATATATATATATATATATATATATATATATATATATATATATATATATATATATATGATCTCCACATTTTTGATTTTTTTTTTCATAAGTTAACTAACTTACACGTACGTACGGTGATGATGCACCGACCAGATATCTGTTAGCCCCGATGCTTAACCAAAGATGGAAGAACGCGTTATCGAGATCAGAGCTTCACACAAAAGTTTCCACTCTGACTATTCTCGATTTCCACGAAGAACTATATAATGATTCTGATTACAACTTGCTCTCAAGATTACAAAGGAATCAAAAAAAAAATAAACTTCACGTTCTTTCTTGCACTCGCAGTTGCAGACAGACATAACGGAATTACAACTAGCAGAAGAGAAGAGAAAGGAGAAGAAGAAAATCTTCTTGCTGGGGTGATGAAGATCACCGTTGCTCAAAGCAAGATTCGTCCCACACGATCTGCTCCCAGGAACCAGCAAGTTCACGTAGAACTTTTGAAACGCTCGATGTCACCTCCTTGCTTGAACTCTCACGAACTTCCTGGACTTTAATTATGGCTCAGGCAGCAACTCTCTTCTTCTCTCAATTTTCGAAGTAAGTCCTCAAATTGGGTTTGAAGATAGTATTTATAGGTATAGGGAGGAATCCATAATCATAATCATAATCCTGGCCATCCATCAATTACAAAAAGATTGAAATAAATTTAATTCATATCCCACAAGATTGGAATGAATTAAATTTAAATCTCATATGATTGATTTGAATTAAATTCAAATTTCACATGATTAAATTTAAATCCTACATGATTGGAATGAATTAAATTCAAATCCCACATGATTAATTTAAATCATACATGATTGGAATAAATTAAATTTAAATCCCACAAATATCGGATTTAAATTATTGACTCAATCTTTCCATAACAGATTAAATCTATCCAATAGCAGCGGACCCGCATGCAACTGCTCAAGCGGCCCCGCGTGTCACGACCCGCACCCGGAAGTTCGGGCACGAGTACGTGGGTACGTCCAGCCTACGCCGCAGAGTCGGCGGTAGTACGCTGTCTAGGTCAATCCATCTAACTAATCTAACTCATTCACAATTAACATAGGCAAGATAATAATGGGAATAGAAACTTAAAATTTGCAAACTGAAATAAATGTGACAGCAATTCAAATGTTTAATACAGAAATTCCAAATGAAATCGGGGACAAACCCGATTAAATAAGATAGAAAACAGAATAAAAGATAGCTAAAACTAGCTACTCAGCAGCAGGGGTCTCCTGGGTGGGTTCTGGTTCTTCATAGGTATCATCTGTACCCTCATAAGGACCATAATAAGTAGGGGCAAGATCCTCATCGTCGCCTAAAATCAACAGATCCAGTCAGGAAAGGAGCGAAGTACACAGTGCACAGCAAGGTTAAACTAAATATTTATGACAATTAAATATTGAATATCATGTTAAGGAAATTGCATAAAAGATTGTCAATATCTCAGAGTCACAACTATAAACAGGAATATGAGAGAATAGAAGTAAATGAGCAGGAAATGAAACTACTACAATCAGCAAGAAACATAACATGACTAGAAACTATCTGTATGATACTTGTGTTTGTTTTTAGAATACTTAGTTGGCATGTAGGGATTTATAAGGCTAATCCGGCCGTCATAAACGGCTATTATTCACGAATAATCGAGATCCGGCTGATGGACAGTCGTGTACCAACAGCTATTATTCACGACAAGGGGAAGGGTAAACTACATGCCTTTCAGTATTCTCCCACCCGACATGATAACAAGACATGGACTAATATATCCAAGACATGAAAATCCAGCATTTCTGACACTAGGTGTAATCATCAAGGGTACTAGAAAAGCAGGAATTTAATTATCACAATATAATTAGATTTAACTTGAAGTGCAGGTACTTGCCTGTTGTTTGGATCTGTTTAACTTGGTTCTTGGGGGAAATTTCCACAGATGAGTCCAAAAGCTGAAACAGACATTACCATCATGCTCAGAAGATGTCAAATAGCTAGAAACGCCTGTCCTTGGGTCCAATTTGGAGACAAGGGCAAAAACGGCAGTTTCGGGTCAAAACGGGGTCCGCCGCTGGGCCCGCTTTGCACCGAAAAACGTGTCCGGGTCAAAGGTCTCCAAATTCACCAAACTTAGTGTCAACAGGTCAGGAACGCTGATACGAACCCAACGGAACTTCCAGATTTGGATTCCGATGAGCCGAACACAAAATCGCCCGTCGAGCGGGGCCTGTGGGGCCCGCGACACGCGATTTCGTCAACGTTCTCAGAATCGAACCAAACTTGACCCACAGGACCAGCGTATCGCTACGAGTCCGATGGCGCAAGTTTCGTCTCGATCCGACGAGTGTACACGAAATTAGGGTGAATTGCCGAAAAGGCGGATACGGGGCGATGTCCGCGGATACGCGTTGATTCCGGTGTGTACGCACACCCGAATCAGCTTCCACGAAGACTCACACGTCCGTATCGACGGTGCGTACGTATCTGCGAAGACCGCACGCGACCAAGTCGTCCCGTTTGGCGGGACGTACTCGGTTCCGGGGTGAAACAGGGTCTGGTTTTTCCTTTTTTGGATCGCGGTGTGCGATCACCACAGGACGCGATGCCCCGAACAGTTTGTCCGGACACCGAGAGGGTCATACAGGCTTCACAACGCAATTCGCAGAATTGAAAACGGAGCTACGAGGCGAAAGTTACGCGTACCTGAAGGGGACCCGAAAACAGGGTCGAAAACGTGTCCGTGTCGTGTCCGACACGACACGAAGAATCGGCTTAGGGTTAGGGTTTCGGCGAGTTTCTGGCCGTGGACGGCGGAGGACGGCGGCTGGACGGCCGGCGAGGGCGGGGGACTGGTCGCCGGAGCGAGGCGCGGCGTCACGGGGCGACGGCGGCGCTAGGCGGCCGGCAGCGGCGGTGGAAGCTGCTGCTGCTGCTGCTGGGGTCGATCGGAGGGCGGCTGCTGGCGGCTCCGGAGGGCGGAGACGGGAGGAGGAGGCGCTGGCGGTGCGGGGCTGGGCACGGCGGGGGTCGACGGCGAGGCGGCGAGGCGGCGCGTGGTGGCGGAGGCGGTGGCTAGGGTTAGGGCGAGGGAGTGGGGTTGTTCGCCGGGGTCGGGGGTATAAATAGGGGGAGTAGGCGGTTGCGGGGGCCGGCCAAGGCGGGGGCGAGGGGGACGTGGGCCGCGGGGAGCGGCGCAGAGCGCGGGGGGCGGCGCTGCGCGCGGAGGGCGGCCGGGGAAGTCGGGGATCGTGGGGGGAGACGGGGTCGCCGGCGGGTCGGGTTGCTGCGGCGGGTCGGGTTGGCTGACCCGACCCGACCCGATAAGGGGCTGGGCTGGGGACCGGGCTGGGCTGGGCTTCGGCCCACTGGGCCGGGCCGGCCCAGGAAAATAAAAAAAACCAAAAATAAAAATAAATAATTAATAATAATAATTAATAATAAATATAATTAGTTTAAATAATTAATTAATTAATAAAAATGGTTTTGAGGTATTTAAAAATAGGTCTGAGGCCCAGAAAAATCCAGGAAAATTACCCTAAGTCCAATTTTTCATTTTACACTCAAAAATGTTATTTTCATGACATTTTAATATTATTTATTGCCAATTAAAAATCATTTATAAATTAAAAGCCTTGATTTTAATTACAGAAAATTCACAGAAAATTCCAGAAAATTGGGAAAAATCCAAGATTTAATAATTTGAAAATTCAGGGGGGTTTACAACCTACCCAACTTACAAAAAAATTTCATCCTCGAAATTTAAGAATAACAGGGCACGAAAAAGAAAAGGCCGAAAAATAAAATACAATATACCTCAGGGTTCAAAAAGGTAGGGGTATCGCTCTCTAATCTCGTCTTCTCGCTCCCAGGTGGATTCGCCGGGAGAATGATGCTTCCAAGCTACGCGAACCAGGGAGATAACCTGATTCCGTAGGACTTTCTCCGAGCGATCCAGGATCCCCACGGGTTGCTCTTGGTAAGTCAAACTTGGGCCTACTTCGAGTTCTGAGTGATCCAAAATGTGACTGGGGTCTGACACGTACTTCCTCAGCTGCGACACGTGGAAGACGTTATGTACTCCATCCAGAGAGGGTGGCAATGCCAGTCGGTATGCCACTTCTCCGATTTTCTCCTGTATGCCAAAAGGTCCGATGAATCTTGGGCTGAGTTTTCCACTCCTTCCGAACCTAATGGTGCCACGTGTCGGGGAAATCTTTAAGAACACCAGCTCTCCAACCTTAATAAAGTCACAATCAGGTCTTAGTTCCATAAGCAAAATATTTAAATTGACTTGAATTTTATAAATTTAATTACCTCAAACTCTAAGGGCCTTCGGTGGCTATTTGCCCAATGTCGTTGCCTGTCTTGAGCCACTCGAAGTCTGTCCCTTATTTGCTTTACCTTCTCAGCTGAATCGATCACCATCTCTGGTCCCAGTAGGGCTCTTTCTCCAACGTCGTCCCATGATAGCGGGGTACGACATCTTCGGCCATACAGGGCTTCAAATGGAGTCATCTCGATACTGGCTTGGTAGCTGTTGTTATAAGAGAACTCCACCAGATGTAAATAGTCTTCCCAGGATCCTCCAAAATCCAGAACACATGTACGGAGCATATCTTCAAGTGTCTGGATGGTACGTTCCGATTGTCCATCGGTTTGGGGATGATAAGCTGTGCTGAATTTGAGTTGAGTCCCCAAGCTGGCTTGTAAGCTCTTCCAGAAGTGAGAGGTGAATCTTGAATCTCTGTCGGAGACAATACTTACTGGAACTCCATGCAGCCTAACAATATGTCTGATATATAACTCTGCCAGCTTCTCTGTAGATAGCCCTACTTTGAAGGGTAGGAAGTGTGCAGACTTGGTCAGTCTATCTACTATCACCCAGATTGCATCCTTTCCACTAGGTGTCCTTGGAAGGCCGAAAACAAAATCCATTGTGATATGTTCCCACTTCCACTCCGGAATGGGTAGTGGTTGAAGCAATCCTCCAGGTCGTTGTCTTTCAGCCTTAACCTGTTGGCACACTAAACAGCGGGATACGAACCTGGATACTTCTCTCTTCATGCCATGCCACCAAACATGCGTCCTCAGGTCCTTGTACATCTTGTTGGCTCCTGGATGTATAGAGTACTGCGATCTGTGCGCCTCTTGCATAACTTCTTCTCTTATGTCTCCTTGAGGTACACATAATCTGTCGCCATGCCTCAGTGATCCATCTTCATGAATCCTGAACTCTTCTACTAATCCAGCTTGCACTTGACCTCGAAGGCTTCGCAGGCCTTCGTCTTGAAACTGAGTCTCCTTGATCTTGTCTATTAAGTTAGACTGAATCTGCAAGTTCATCATTTGGCCCTCTTTTCCTGGGATAATTACTTCAATACCCAAACTTTCCAAGTCCTCCAGCAGGTGTCTGTCCATAGTCAAGTACATCGCCATAGGATACCTGCTTAGAGCATCAGCAACTACATTTGCCTTCCCAGGGTGATATTGAAGAGTGATATCAAAGTCTTTCATTAGTTCCAGCCACCTTCTTTGCCTCATGTTTAGCTCTTTCTGAGTGAAAATATATTTTAGACTTTTATGGTCTGTAAATATTTCCACCCTTTCTCCATAAAGGTAATGTTTCCATAGTTTAAGAGCAAAAATGACAGCTGCCAATTCTAAATCATGAGTTGGATAATTCTTTTCATGTGGTCGAAGCTGTCTAGAGGCATATGCTATTACTTTCTTATTCTGCTCCAATACACAACCTAGACCTTTTCCAGAAGCATCACTATAAATAGCGAAACCTCTGGTTCCAGAAGGTAAGGTCAGAATAGGGGCAGAAGTCAGCCTTTTCTTCAATTCCTCAAAAGCATGCTGGCATTCATCAGTCCAGGTGAACTCTTCATCCTTCCTTGTTAACTTTGTCATGGGTTCAGCAATCCTAGCAAAGTCCTTTACAAACTTCCGATAGTAGCCAGCTAGTCCCAGGAAGCTTCTAATCTCTGCTACAGAGTCTGGAGTGGGCCAGGATTCTACTGCCGCTATCTTCTTAGGATCTACGGCTATTCCATCTCCAGTCACAACATGTCCCAAGAATTCTACTTTGTCTAGGAAGAAAGCACATTTGGATAATTTTCCATAAAGTTTTTCCTTCCTCAAAGTCTCCAATGCTAACCTCAAATGTTCTTCATGTTCTTCGGGAGTCTTGGAGTAGATCAAAATATCATCAATGAAGACCACTACAAATTTGTCTAGGTATGGCTGGAAAACTCTGTTCATTAGGTTCATAAAAACTGCTGGAGCATTCGTCAACCCGAACGGCATTACTAAGAATTCGTAGTATCCGTTCCGGGTATTGAAAGCAGTTTTAGGGATGTCTTCTTTCCTTACCCTTACTTGGTGGTATCCAGACCTCAAATCAATCTTTGAAAATACTCGAGCTCCACTCAACTGATCAAATAAGTCATCTATCCTGGGCAGGGGATACTTATTCTTAATTGTTAAGGCATTTAAGGCCCTGTAGTCAATACACATTCTGGATGTTCCGTCCTTCTTGGGCACAAAAAGTATTGGGGCTCCCCAGGGTGAGACACTAGACCTAATGAACCCTTTGTCTTCTAGCTCCTTGATTTGTTCATTAAGTTCTATTATCTCATTCTTGTTGATTCTGTAGGGGTTCTGAGATACTGGTGCTGCTCCTGGCACTAAGTCAATGGAGAATTCAACTTCTCGGTCTGGGGGTAAGCCTGGGAGATCCTCAGGGAAGACATCAAGGTATTCAGAGATGATAGGTGGCAATTCTTCTGTTACTAGGGCTCCACAAATTATGTTATTACCCATTTCTCTAGAACCTCTAGCAAATTCAAATTCTGGCTTGCAAGGGGGTCTGAAGATTACACTGCCTCTGTGACAGTCTATTGTGGCATGATGTTGACTTAACCAATCCATACCCAGTATAATGTCAAAACTGGGCACTGGCATTACAAGTAGTCTAGCATACAGTTCTCTTCCACATAATGTGATAGGACAATTGTTACAAGCATCACTAACCGGAATGATTCCTCCACCGGTAATGATCTTATAACAATTCCTAAGGGGTTTAGTGCTTAAGCTATGCTTCATAAGGAAATCTACTGACATGAATGAATGAGAAGCTCCAGAGTCAAATAAAGTAATAGCTGGTATTGAATTTATAAGCACGGAACCTGTGATCACGTCCGCTGTGGCCTCAGCTTCTTCCAGAGTCATTGCATAAGCACGGCCTTGCTGTGGTGCACCCCTCTGTTGTTGCTGTTGGTGCTGAGCAAAGCGTTGTTGTTGAGTTGGAAGCGGAGGTCCCCTTTGTTGTGCTGCTGGGGGCCTGGCCTGGACTGGAGCCCTTGGTGCAGCTGGACGTCCTTGAGCAGCAGGACAGTCCCTCAATTGATGTGCTGGGGAACCACAATAGAGGCAAGCACCTAGCCTTTTTCTACAGTCTTGCCAAGTGTGGCCTGGTTTTTGGCAATAGTTGCAAGGGGGAACTCGCTGGTTCTGTCCTTGAGCCTGGGGTGCTGGAGCTCGAGGGGGGGGACGCTGATTTTGCTGCGGGGCCCTCTGCTGTTGTTGTTGTTGAAAAGGGCGTTTGTTGGGTCCCGCATTCCCGGTATCTCTTTCTCGTTTCAGTTTATGCCCCATGTCTCTCTCGACTCCTTGTGCCACGCTCAGGATTTCTTCATAGGTGCGAGCTCGGCTGGTGGTGACAGCAAGACGGATATCCGGAGATAGCCCCTTCTTGAATCTTCGGGCTCTGTCCTCCGGGGTACGAACCATGTACTCCGCAAAGTGGCTTAACCTGCTAAATTCAGCAGTATATTCATCAACAGTCATGTTACCTTGTTCCAGTCTCTCGAATTGGCTTTCGAGAGCTTCCCGAGCCACTTCGGGATAAAATTTCTCCTTGAATAGCCTCTTGAAGTCCTCCCAGGTGACGTCGGGAGCAGATAGTTGGGGTTCATCTCTGAACCAGGTTCGAGCAATATCGAACAGTTGCAGGCTAGCGGATTCCACTTTGAGATCATCGGGAACCCGAGCAGTCTTCAGGAGTCTCTCGACATTCTCTATCCACTCATCAGCGTAGAGAATGCCCTCAGTTCCATAAAATTCCAGAGGCCTAAGGTTCTTGAAGTCTTTAGCACTCCCTGGCCTCTTGAGTGACGACTCCTGGGGTTTAAGAGCTTCTGAGAGGCTGGTCCGCAGAAGTGCCGTCTGTTCTTTCTGGGATTCCACTAATCCCTGGAATACTCCTATTAGCTGTGCCCCATCTAAGGTAACTGCCGGAACAGATGGGGGCGGCGGGAGTGCAAGAGTCTCGGGCACATTCGGCTCAGCTGGTTCTGATGTGCCTCCTACTGTGTTCCTGGTCTGGACCATTCTGAAAGATTAAGGGATAGGAAGATCAGAATAGAATACTTGGAAATCAAGGGCGATAGAAAAATTGAGCAGCAATGATATCAAGAATTGAAATAAGGACGCTATACTGTGAATGAGCTTTTCCTAGAATCCTCAATTTTATTTCCATACCCTGTCCTAGGGTATTACCCTATTTTAGGATAGAACCTGCATGGGCCACCATAAAAACGTGTCACGACCCGCACCCGGAAGTTCGGGCACGAGTACGTGGGTACGTCCAGCCTACGCCGCAGAGTCGGCGGTAGTACGCTGTCTAGGTCAATCCATCTAACTAATCTAACTCATTCACAATTAACATAGGCAAGATAATAATGGGAATAGAAACTTAAAATTTGCAAACTGAAATAAATGTGACAGCAATTCAAATGTTTAATACAGAAATTCCAAATGAAATCGGGGACAAACCCGATTAAATAAGATAGAAAACAGAATAAAAGATAGCTAAAACTAGCTACTCAGCAGCAGGGGTCTCCTGGGTGGGTTCTGGTTCTTCATAGGTATCATCTGTACCCTCATAAGGACCATAATAAGTAGGGGCAAGATCCTCATCGTCGCCTAAAATCAACAGATCCAGTCAGGAAAGGAGCGAAGTACACAGTGCACAGCAAGGTTAAACTAAATATTTATGACAATTAAATATTGAATATCATGTTAAGGAAATTGCATAAAAGATTGTCAATATCTCAGAGTCACAACTATAAACAGGAATATGAGAGAATAGAAGTAAATGAGCAGGAAATGAAACTACTACAATCAGCAAGAAACATAACATGACTAGAAACTATCTGTATGATACTTGTGTTTGTTTTTAGAATACTTAGTTGGCATGTAGGGGTTTATAAGGCTAATCCGGCCGTCATAAACGGCTATTATTCACGAATAATCGAGATCCGGCTGATGGACAGTCGTGTACCAACAGCTATTATTCACGACAAGGGGAAGGGTAAACTACATGCCTTTCAGTATTCTCCCACCCGACATGATAACAAGACATGGACTAATATATCCAAGACATGAAAATCCAGCATTTCTGACACTAGGTGTAATCATCAAGGGTACTAGAAAAGCAGGAATTTAATTATCACAATATAATTAGATTTAACTTGAAGTGCAGGTACTTGCCTGTTGTTTGGATCTGTTTAACTTGGTTCTTGGGGGAAATTTCCACAGATGAGTCCAAAAGCTGAAACAGACATTACCATCATGCTCAGAAGATGTCAAATAGCTAGAAATGCCTGTCCTTGGGTCCAATTTGGAGACAAGGGCAAAAACGGCAGTTTCGGGTCAAAACGGGGTCCGCCGTTGGGCCCGCTTTGCACCGAAAAACGTGTCCGGGTCAAAGGTCTCCAAATTCACCAAACTTAGTGTCAACAGGTCAGGAACGCTGATACGAACCCAACGGAACTTCCAGATTTGGATTCCGATGAGCCGAACACAAAATCACCCGTCGAGCGGGGCCTGTGGGGCCCGCGACACGCGATTTCGTCAACGTTCTCAGAATCGAACCAAACTTGACCCACAGGACCAGCGTATCGCTACGAGTCCGATGGCTCAAGTTTCGTCTCGATCCGACGAGTGTACACGAAATTAGGGTAAATTGCCGAAAAGGCGGATACGGGGCGATGTCCGCGGATACGCGTTGATTCCGGTGTGTACGCACACCCGAATCAGCTTCCACGAAGACTCACACGTCCGTATCGACGGTGCGTACGTATCTGCGAAGACCGCACGCGACCAAGTCGTCCCGTTTGGCGGGACGTACTCGGTTCCGGGGTAAAACAGGGTCTGGTTTTTCCTGTTTTTGGATCGCGGTGTGCGATCACCACAGGACGCGATGCCCCGAACAGTTTGTCCGGACACCGAGAGGGTCATACAGGCTTCACAACGCAATTCGCAGAATTGAAAACGGAGCTACGAGGCGAAAGTTACGCGTACCTGAAGGGGACCCGAAAACAGGGTCGAAAACGTGTCCGTGTCGTGTCCGACACGACACGAAGAATCGGCTTAGGGTTAGGGTTTCGGCGAGTTTCTGGCCGTGGACGGCGGAGGACGGCGGCTGGACGGCCGGCGAGGGCGGGGGACTGGTCGCCGGAGCGAGGCGCGGCGTCCACGGGACGACGGCGGCGCTAGGCGGCCGGCAGCGGCGGTGGAAGCTGCTGCTGCTGCTGGGGTCGACCGGAGGGCGGCTGCTGGCGGCTCCGGAGGGCGGAGACGGGAGGAGGAGGCACTGGCGGTGCGGGGCTGGGCACGGCGGGGGTCGACGGCGAGGCGGCGAGGCGGCGCGTGGTGGCGGAGGCGGTGGCTAGGGTTAGGGCGAGGGAGTGGGGTTGTTCGCCGGGGTCGGGGGTATAAATAGGGGGAGTAGGCGGTTGCGGGGGCCGGCCAAGGCGGGGGCGAGGGGGACGTGGGCCGCGGGGAGCGGCGCAGAGCGCGGGGGGCGGCGCTGCGCGCGGAGGGCGGCCGGGGAAGTCGAGGATCGTGGGGGGAGACGGGGTCGCCGGCGGGTCGGGTTGCTGCGGCGGGTCGGGTTGGCTGACCCGACCCGACCCTATAAGGGGCTGGGCTGGGGACCGGGCTGGGCTGGGCTTCGGCCCACTGGGCCGGGCCGGCCCAGGAAAATAAAAAAAACCAAAAATAAAAATAAATAATTAATAATAATAATTAATAATAAATATAATTAGTTTAAATAATTAATTAATTAATAAAAATGGTTTTGAGGTATTTAAAAATAGGTCTGAGGCCCAGAAAAATCCAGGAAAATTACCCTAAGTCCAATTTTTCATTTTACACTCAAAAATATTATTTTCATGACATTTTAATATTATTTATTGCCAATTAAAAATCATTTATAAATTAAAAGCCTTGATTTTAATTACAGAAAATTTACAGAAAATTCCAGAAATTTGGGAAAAATCCAAGATTTAATAATTTGAAAATTCAGGGGGTTTACACCGCGAGCAACCGCTCATGCGGCCGCCCATGCGGCCACACATCCGCCAGCCCATGCGACCGCGCATGAGGTCATGCATGCGGCTCGCGCATATCCGAGCGCATGAGCACATCAAATGCGCACAAGCACCATGCGATGATGCTAAGTGCAAAGTACGCCAACAAAGTGTCATTTTGTGCCCTTGAGCCCGAGTCCGAGTCCGTGTCACTAAGTCCCTTTGGGGCTTAGATCCTGTCACCCTCACTTTTTCAACTAAGGGTAGTTTGATAATTTAGCATGGGTATTTGTATTTTTAGAATATAATATTAAATATTGTACATATTCTAAATATTATTTATTGTATTATTTATTATTGTTAGATGTTAGATTTATTTTTGGACTTGTGTAGTGGACCTAACTAGTTTAGTTTAGATCCATGGACCCAATATTTAATTCTAGTTTAAATTGAGCCCAATAGTAAGCCCATTCATTAGGAGGATGCGTTAATTAGTGAAACCAATTAGACTAGAACCTTTCCTCGTTAATTATTTTCTTCATGGGAGGCCCCAAGGGGTGTTTTGGACAATTCATAGTAGCTTGGAGGAGGGGCAAGGGCCGACCACCTATAGGGAGGAGAGAGACTCTCTCTCTTCTCATTTGACATTCCAATCTAGATCTAGAATTTTGTCACTTCCAAATTTTTTATTCCCACACCAATCCATACTCAAATTTTTTTCCAATTCTTTCCCTATTCTTCATTGGAGGCTATTAGAGCAAGGATCTACAAGGAGGAGCAATGATCTACAAGTTGGAGGCTACTTTCACTTAATTTGAAATTTTATTGGAAATCTATCTCCCAATAGGTACAATTCAGTTTTTTTTTCTTCTAATTAGACTCTAAATCTGTGATTTAATCATAAGGAACCACTCCACATGCTAAGGCTACCCATAGGAATTGGAATTAGGTTTATAGGAGGCCTATGGAGAAAGTTATGTAGTATTTTGTGTCAATTTTTGGAAAATTTCGAGATTGGCACATCTTGTGTTTGTCAATTGGTCAATTAGACCAAATTGACATGTGTTGATTGTGTGTGACTAGTGTCGTGTTCACAATTGGATACGTGTAGGCCGTATCCCAACAATTTGGAGTTACATGTTATTTTGGGAGTTTTTCTCCGACACGGGAGTTTGTGCATGTCATATTTTGACACGGACATGTAGTTGAGTATTTAGTTCTTTGTATTGTTCGTAATTATGATTTTAGACTTGCTCGTGTCCTTCAGGATACGTTTGGTTGTGTGGTGGAGCCGTATCGCAAGTGTATCATAGAATAAGTGTGATACGGGTGTGGTGCACTCCACGTGTTTGTTCATTTTACCTCAATTCAAGTTGACTTGGTATTATATATTAGAATGATATAATTATATAATTGTGTGTATATGTATATATATCTCTATTATTATATATATATATGTATATATATATATATATATATATATATATATATATATATATATATATATATATATATATATATATATATATATATATATATATATATATATGTGTGTGTGTCTGTGTGTGTGGGGGGGGGGGGTATGTTGTATATATATGTATGTATGATTATTCATATAAGAGTATATCTATATATGTATAGATATGAGTGTATATATATATATATATATATATATTGATATTGATATCTATATAAGTATATGTATGTGTGTGTGTGTGTGTGTGTGTGCATAGTGAGTGAGTGAGCAGTGAGAAGGGGATCGCGCATCAACTGAATTCCGGCAGTAGCAGTTTCAGCAATGTGCACACATCAAGAAGAGGCATGCAAGAAACTGTGCAATGCATCAACTAGTAAATTATGCAGACAGCAAGCAAAGCAGTGTGCAGCCAAGACATGCACTGAGCAACATGTAGCAGCAGCCAACTGAGCAGTATGCAAGAGGCAGTAGCATATGCAACAACAGATTCAGCAGAGGGTGTGCAACAACTGCATCAAGAGCCTGAGCAGCAGCTGCAAGCCTGCAGCAGCTTATGCATTGTGCAGCAATGCAAACTGTAAAGAATCAACAGAGAGCAACTGTAGACAACTGAAATGCAGTGACAGTAGCACAACAACCATCACTGCAACATCTGCAGCATGCAACTGAAGCACTGCAGCAGCTAGTTTGTGCAGTATCAGCAACTGCATTCAACACCAGCATTGCAGTGCAGTATCAACAACTGAGGAGCACTGCATCAAGAGAGCCTGCAACACAGCAATGCATTCAGCAAGGGGTTCAACTACAGGCAGGGTGTCACGCCCCAGTCCCAAAATACGTAGGACCAGGAATACGTGACACGCCAGCTACGCATTCGACCAGACTCTGGTCTGACTCGAATACGTATAAGCTGTAATATAAAGGGCACTATCTAGATATTCCATAAATGTAAACCTCTATGTCTCAATCCACAATGTACAACAGTATACAAGAAAGAACTATATGTGCTAGAGTCGGCCGCCCCATAACACATTAACTCGAATAGACTCGAGAAGAAGTATGAGTCTATAAAACTAGGCTACAACAGCAGATGAATAATCAATGTACAATAACCATAATGTCGGTAGATAAAATGTGAGTACCTGGTACCATGCTCGCAAGATATGCCACTCCATCAGTATCTCCAAGTGCTCCGTAATCGTCTATGCTGCAAAACTGGCAGGGAACCAGGTCCTCAGAGGGACGTAACAAGGTACAAAAATATAGCATGCCAAGTAAACATAAATTACAAGTGCACGACAGGGTACTCTATCATAACCAACTAGTGTGACACAGTTTAAAGACAATGTTCGACGCGTGGGCTGTCCAAAATAAAACCGTAGCTCCGGACACGGAAACACACGGCACGTACCGCATCTCCGGGCAAAGAGTCACACGGGTGAAACAGCTACACTAGAAACAGGTATCACTAGAAAATACTACATATATATAAGCGCGTGCAGAGTAGCCCAAACGTCTAGTAACTGTCTTCCCCTTCCCAAGCGGTCAACGATTGTGCGTTGAACCTGAACCTCTAACTACAGTCTCGACACACAGAAATAACTCAACAGACGCGACCCTAAGGTCATCCCAGTCTCTGATCATGATGTCAGTATCAGGATACAGGAATCTGGCACGATCACAGTGTATGAGTGTGTCCTGGGGTATCGATGTACTCAGGTACGTGTATCGAGGTGCTATGAAGCATCTAGTATTTATTCTAAGACGTTAAGTCGAATGTCAACACCCGGTTGCGATCCGGACGTGGAGTATCGAACGTCAACATAACTACGTGCACAATGTACATAATGGAACAAAAAAATATCTGTAAACTGAAATACATGGTGGCAAGGTACACTTGCCTGCGTGCGTTTGCTGATGACGGGGATCGGGTACTGCGTCCAAGTCCTCAGGTCCCGCAATACCTAGAGATGAATTACAAACCAGAATCAATATTCTATTCTACGACAGACAGGGGTGCTACAAACATCTACAACTAAACTCAGTCCGAGCTACGACCCACAGGGACAAGACACTAGGGGATTGACCAAGGTCGACTATTGGTGCTTTACATCAATCAAGCTAATCCTTTGTATCATTTTATCAACCCAACCTCAATCACGATATTCAGTTAATCACCCTGATCCAATCCTCAGTTACAAGTCAGAAGACACTAAGCTAGAGGGTTATATCCATTACGATCAATCACAGTATACTATCCTCGGGCAATCCTCAATCTTATACCTTACCAAAGTATTTATCAGTATCTCCAGCCATGATCAATCCTCTGGTTTTCTTCTTCCGGTGTTCACAGACGTGAGCATGTACATTGAATTATCATCCTCCAATTAAATAACTAACTCATTGATTAAGACCTTATTTATAACCAATCATTTAAGTACTCCACCCTTCTCACATATGCATAGTTCACAATTTCCCATCTGTATTCTTTTATCGAGTTCGTCATTAACAACGAATCCTTAAAATAATGGACTTAAGGTTAACACACAGTATTTTGCCATAATTTACCAACCTTTAAATATCGCGTCATATACTAAATCAATTGAGCATATCTCATATGTCATTAGGTATAAGATCCCACAATCTCCTATGGCAATTTGACCTCTTCCTCCTCATGTATCTCATTTCCATCATCAATGTATACTAATACATGACCTAAAACAATGAATAGTTGAAGTATTCATAACCTTAAAATTTCATGCATACCTTTTAATTCCATTATAATTACTTATGTAAGTAAAACCTAATCTCAACATTACACCCTAATCTCATATCTCTTTTCATATAGGATCCTTATCACACTAACCTTTCACAACTGAGTTATACAACATACCCCTAACTAATACACATAACAATATATAAATGTATAGAGAGGGGGAAAGAATCGACCTCGACGAGATTGTCGACGCCGGAGCACGGCCGGTCGTCGAGAAGAACACAGCACTGCCGGGGCAGGGGACTGCTCAGTCGGTGGTCGGCGTCGGGTCGGCGGGGATGCACTGCAGTCGTCAGTAGGCGGGGGAGAATGGGTGCACCGCCGGAGCTGCTGTGGAGGAGACGTCGGAGCACAGCAGGCCGGCGCGGGGGTATTAGGCCGGAGTCGGGGAGGGATCAGCCGCGGGGTGCAGTGGGGAATGGCTGCGCCGGACTGGAGGGGGTGGCAGTGGCTTGGACAGGTCCGCCGGAGCAGCTCGGCCGGAGTCATGGAGGGGTGGCGGGATTTCAGGAGGCCGCCGGAGAATATAAACTGTCGGTGGGTTGAGCCTTGGATGGCCGGAGGGTTCTTGGCCGGATAAGTGAAGTGAAGGAGAATAAGAAGAGAAGAAGGAGAAGAAGAAAATAGGAGGAGGCTCGGTTTGTGTTGCATGGAGAAGGAGGGAGGAGAGAGAGAGAGGGTGGGGGATTTTCTAGGCATTGGGTTTAGGGCCGGCTTGGGAAGTGTGAGGTGAGGGTGAGATGATGGGATGTTTTATAGGAAGGGTTGTGTGGGATGGAGGGTGGAGATGCTCTCATTTGAAATGAGTGGTGGAGATTCATCATGAAGGAAAAATTTATTTCTTCATGAAGGAATGAGGGAATTGGGATTGGGACCCCATTTTGGGACCCTACAATTAATCATGACCAATGAGATGTTGCCAACAATTTGTTAATCGCAAATAAGCCCCCGTAAATTTGGGAATTTGCATGGACACATGAAATGACGTAAAAATTGTGGAGAAAAATATATTTAAAATTGTCATAGTGAGGGGGCGTTGCGCGTTAGGCGCAGGTCTAATTTGAAGGGCATTGGGATTAATTTAGTATAAAAATAGAATTTACAAAGTTGGTAAATCCCGATTAAAATAGAGATAACGCGTCCCGCGAATTTAATTTAATTGGGGCCCGCGGGGTCAAAATCCGGTAACGGCGCAAAGGCCAAAAATGGTGGGGGCTTGGAGTCAGTCTTGGACCCTTTAGTTGGTCCGGCTCAACGGGTTAAGTTGGTACCCTAAAATCGAGGGTAACGACATAGGTGTCCGACACGGAATTAAATACGGGTTACGATTTTCGGAAATGTTGCGCAATTAATTTAGAGCACACAAAAGTTGATTTTAACAGTCAGAAAAGTCCAGTGCCTAATTTGGCGAGTTGAGTCGAGTGTACAATATTTGTACGGAATTTATGAGCTGATAATGGGCTCCGAATAATTAGACAAAGATAGGGTGTGCCAATGGTTTAAATTAATTGGATTAAAATTCCAGGTAAATATCCTCTACTCTAAACCTCAATATCTTCTATCAAAATTTTTCTAGTCCACTCTAACTATCTACAGAAAAAAATTGAGAGGGTTTACACAGGGACAGCTAGTTAAGGTATGGTTTAGTTAGTTTTATTAGTGGTTAGTTAGTTATTGTTAAGTCTAGTTAGTAGTTCATAAATAGTGTAGTAGTTAAGTACATTGTTAAGTAGTTGCATAAATTTTGTTAGTATATATATATATATATATATATATATATATATATATATGTTAGTATCTAGTTAGTGTATGGGTAGTTAATTGCATATTAGGATTTGAATTACCTTGTGATATCAAGGTAATGTCAAGGTATTGGTGGATACTCAAGGTATTGGGTTTGAGTATCAAGATAGGTGTGTAGGTGGTGAGATACGCATTGGTTCAAAGCCAAGGTATCCACTTTGCATTAGTTAGCTAAGAGTACTATATATATATATATATATATATATATATATATATATATATATATATAAATTAGTATTTTTATATCTAAAAATTTGTGTATCCAATGATACGGTACTTGGTTTGTATCCTAGTATCTTAGCTTAGCTAGTGTGGCCTAGTTACATAGTGTATGGACATAATATCCTAGAGTTGGACTCATACAACCTAGAAATAGCTAGTTTGACTAGTTTGACTTAGAGTTGACCTAGTTTGACTATTTTGACTTAGAAATGGCTTTATCCCCTGTGTCCAAATTGGACTTATGGGTAGTCAATCTAGCTATTTCAAGTATTCTGAAAATATTGGTGATGCTTGTTTCAGCATCCAGAGACGTACTTGCAGATTCCACTTTCCCAGGAGTAGTTGACGGAGTTCAGGACCCAGACAAGCGTACCTTGCTAGACTTGCAGTAGATCATATTATATTATCTGCTTGTGTTTCTTTCCATATATATACTCTTGTGATGTACATATTCAACCTAGAACCGTGAGATGTTGCTTAACGTCCGAACAAGATTCGGGTGTCAACGTCGTACACGGAGTCGTGTAACTTTACTTAGAGAGTTGATTCCACGATCCTATTTTTACGTGCTTGCTTCACCAAGTTCGTCAGACCGTAGGACACTTGTGTCACGACCCGCACCCGGAAATTCGGGCACGAGTGCGTGGGTACGTCCAGCCTACGCCGCAGAGTCGGCGGTAGTACGCTGTCTAGGTCAAATCCACAGTTAACTAATCTAGCTCATTCACAAAATGACATAGGCAAGATAATAATGGGAAACAGAAACTTAAGATTTCAAATAAAATATATGCGACAACAGATTCAAAAGTTTAGTACAGAATTTTAGAATGAATTCGGGGACAAATCCGATTACTAAGATAAAGAGCAAATAACTAAGATAACTACTGCTAACTACTCCGCAGGAGTAGCTTCCTGTGCGGGAACTGGCTCTGCAACTGTGTCACCTGCTGCCTCATAGGGGCCATAATAGGTGGGGGCAAGGTTCTCATCATCGCCTAAAACAACGGATCCAGTCAGGAAAGGATCAAAGTACACAGTGCACAACAAGATTAAACTAAATATTTATGACAATTAAATTGAGTATCATATTGAGAAAGTTGCATAAAAGAACATCAATATCTCAGAGTTAATGCTATAAACAGGAATACGAGAAAACAGAAATAAATGAGGCAGGAAATGAAACTACAACAGTCAGCAAGAACTATAACAAGACCAGAAGCTATCTGTGTGAACTTGTGTTTGTTTTAGAATACATAGTTGGCATGTAGGGGTTTATAAGGCTAATCCGGCCATCATAGACGGCTATTAAACATGAATAATCGAGATCCGACTGAGGGTACAGTCGCGTACCATCAGCTATTAAACATGATAGGGGGAAAGGTAAACTACATGCCTTCTAGTATTCTCCCACCCGACATGAAAAGCAAGACATGAAATACAGTATCCAAGACATGAAATCCAGTATTCTAGCTCTACGTGTAATCATTAATGGTACTAGTAAAGCAGGGAATTAATTATCATAATATAAAGATTAACTTGAAGTGCAGGTACTTGCCTGTTGTTTGGATCCGATTAATAGTTCTCGGGGAAATTTCCAGAGATGAGTCCAAAAGATGAAATAGACATTACCATCACGCTCAGAAGATGTCAAATAGCTAGAAATGCCTGTCCTTGGGTCCAATTTGGAGACAAGGGCAAAAATGGCAGTTTTGGGTCAAAACGGGGTCCGCCGGTGGGCCCGCTTTGCACCGAAAAACGTGTCCGGGTCAAAGGTCTCCAAATTCACCAAACTTAGTGTCAACAGGTCAGGAACGCTGATACGAACCCAACGGAACTCCCAGAATTAGATTCCGATGAGCCGATCACAAAATCGCCCGTCGAGCGGGGCCTGTGGGGCCCACGACACGCGATTTCGTCAACGTTCTCAGAATTGAACCAAACTTGACCCACAGGATCAGCGTATTGCTACGAGTCCGATGACATAAGTTTCGTCTCGATCCGACGAGTGTACAAGAAGTTAGGGCAAATTGCAGAAAAGTCGAATATGGGGCGATGTCCGCGGATACGCGTTGATTCCGGTGTGCACGCACACCCGAATCAGCTTCCGTAAAATCTCACACGTCCGTATCGACGGTGCGCACGTATCTGTGAAGACCGCACGCGACCAAGTCGTCCCGTTTGGCGGGGCGTACTCAGTTCCGGGGTGAAACAGGGTCTAGTTTTTCCTATTTTTGGATCGCGGTGTGCGATCACCACAGGACGCGATACCCCGAGCGGTTTATCCGGGCACCGAGAGGGTCGTACAGGCTTCGCAACGCAATTTACGGAATCAGAAACAGGGTTACGAGCAGAAAGATATGAGTACCTGAACAGGGCTCGAAACTGGGGCTTCACCGTGTCCGACACGACACGAGGACTCTGTGTCCTGTGTCCTGTGTCGTGTCTGGGTCGGATTAGGGTTAGGGTTCTGGCCGGAGACGGTGGCACAGCGGCGGCTCGCGGTGGGGGGAGGCCGCCGGGGGCTAGGGCGGGTGCTGCGTGGTTGGTCGGCGGCGAGCGGCAGGCGCCGGAGGCGGGCGGAGCAGCGCTGGGGCAGCGGGGTCGTCGGGCTCGAGCGCGGGTCTCCGGCGACTGGGGCTGAGGCGGGCTGGAGGCGAGCGAGGCGGCGGAGCTGGCGGGAAGCGGCGACGTCCGTGGGCGGCGGCTGGAGAGCGGTGCGGAGGAGGGATGACCGGAGAGGGGAAGTCGGGGGGGTTTTATAGGAGAGAGGGGCGGTGGCGTTAGGGGCCGAGGGAGGCGGGGGTGGCCGGGTCTGGCGGCGGAGGGGGCGGAGTCGTGGTGCTGGCCGGGCGGAGCGACGGCGTCCGCGGGCGGCGGCGCCGGACGCGGGGGGGGGGGGGGGAACGGTTCAGGGGCTGGGTCAGGGTTTTCGGGTGCGGGTCGGGTTCGGACAGACCCGACCCGACCCGTTAGGCTATACGGGCTGGGCCGCGGGCGGTTGGGCCGGGCTGGGTTTTGGGCCGGGCTGGGTTTTATTAAATAATAAAATAATAATAATAATAATAATAATAAATAAATTAATAAATTAATAAATTAAATAGTTTTAGGTGATTTAAAAATAGGTCCGGGGTCCAGAAAAATCCAGAAAAATTACCCTAAGTCCAGTTTTTTCATTTTACACCCAAAAATATTATTTTCATATTATTTTAATGTTGTTTAATATTAATTAAAAATCATGTAATAATTCAAAACCCTGATTTTAATTTCAGAAAATTTTCAGAAAATTCCAAAAAATTGTGAAAAATCCCAATTTTAATATTTTTTTTTTGAAAAAATCAAGGGCTTACACTTGACACTATTTCATACGACATAGTTTTTCTTGAGTTATTCATGGTGATTCTGTATAGGCTTACATGATTCATGAAATGAGACTTGCATATTATATAGATATCATTATGACTCGTTGTACTAGCTAGAGGTCATGATCTTGTGTGTTATAGACATGAGACATTGTGGACATGAGATATGAGGTTACATTGGGTGGGAAGAGACACACATGCTACATGCTGATTATGTTTATATATATATTATGTTACTTGAGGTATTTTAGTCTCTGTACCAGAGCTTGGCATATTTACTGGCCCTACGAGATACTACTTGCTGCTATGGGCTCCCCGACACAGAGCATATAGTGGTCTCAGCCTGAGTACTAGTGATGCTCTCATTTGTATTTCACTTAGCTGATTACATAATTTGTCCTGAGGATCTATTTTTATTTACTTGCTGCATTTTATTTGGCTTGAGTGTTTATTGTACCTTGCTATGTCCCCTGAGGACCTAGATTCGGATTATGTCCCCAGGTGTAGACGAGGAGAGCTATCCCGAGGTTTACAGGACATGTGCTGCTATTGGAGACATATAGGTTACAGAGGACGAGGTTTTCCGGAGGACTTCTCTTGAGCACACAGTATTCTCACCATTCATTTATTATGCCAAGTGTTCTTAGATATTTGATCTTGTAGTGACTTCTGGATATTGTACTTGGAGTCTTTTTTTTTTCATTTTGATGACGGGTTATTCCCCGTGACATTATTTATATTGCTTTGGTTGGACAGATCATTTTATATTATTATGACTAGACTTGTCTCTTTGTGATTTTGTTACTTATTGTGGATAAAATTAGATATATAAACTGTGACAGATATTTGTACACCATTTTATATGTATTACAGCTTAAGTGCACTCTAACGGGTCCATTAAATTGGGTTTGCTCATTGGAGTTGTGCTGCTGGACATTTTCACGTGGCTAGTCCCTTAGTATTTTGGGAGTAGGACGTGACACACTATCTCAACTTGATACCCAACATTTTATTTATTCCTAAATTACCCTCCCCAATAACCCCCCACTCCGACTGCTTCTCCGGTAGCCACCCCTCCGGCGACACCCCCCCTATCCGCCCCCGGCGACCACCCCTTTATCTGCCCTCGACGACCAAACCCCCTACCTGCCCCAAAGATCCTCCCTACCCGCGTCGTACGGCCGCCCGTGCAGCAGGCCACCCCCGCGCCCACCTCTGACTGTGCGCCCTGCCTCGTCGCGCGGCCTCCGGCGGCTGCTGCTGCCGCTTGCTGTTGTGCGCCCACCTCCGACTGTGAGCCCCGTCGCATTGCGCGACCTCCAACTACTGTTATTGCCGCTTGCTGTTGTGCCCTCCCCCCACCCCACCGGTCGACGGCACCGGAGAGGGAGATAGGGGGGGAGGTATCGCCGGAAAGGGAGGGGGGGTTTGCGGGAGAGAGAGAGAGAGAGAGAGAGAGAGAGAGAGAGGATAATTTGATTTTTTTTTTAGAATATTAAGTTAGCACCTATCAAAATTAAGGATGTCAAGTTAAATATTTGGGACAGGGCAAATTTTATAAGCACTACGTTTTTTTGCTTAGGATGGCACATTACTTCAGGACAGTCCTGATTTTTGTAACTTTTACTTAGGGCATCCCAAAATTTACTCAGGACAACTCAACCCCCCTAAACCTTCCAAAAATCCTTCATTCTAAATTTTTACTCTCTCTTCAAATTTCCAAACCCCCAAACACTAACCCCAATAGCCGGAGGAGGAGGAGGAGGAGGAGGAGGAAGTGGTGGCGGCGGGCGGAGTGAGGCGGGGGAGGAGGCGGAGGCGCTGCTGCTGTTGTTGTTGCCGTCGTTGCTGCTGCCGCCGCCACCGCCCACATATGCCCCGTCCCACCTCGCGTGCGCGGACGTCCACCCTTGCTGCCTCGGTCTTATGACAGCCCCCCGTCCCGCGTGCGTCCGTCCCGTGTAGCCCCGCACCCCGCGCACGTCCGCCCCGCACCTCGTCCCGCGCCGCCATCCCTGATACTGCTGCTTCTTCTTCTTCTTTTCTCCCTTGTTAGGACTGTAAACAAAATTGACAGGAAGGACTGTCAACATTTGACAGTCCTTCAAATTAGAAGGACTGTCAACATTGTGACAGTCCTGAAAAAAAAAATTGACTGAAAAATAGAAGTCATTAACTTTTATATCAGGATTTGAGATGTCCTCAAATAAAAAAATTGAAAGGCAAATTTATAAATAAACTATAAAAAAAATTAGGTGTCATAATTAATTTATGTAGTGCCTATAGAATTTTTCTTGGATAGTTGAGGGTATCAAGTTGTAATTAAGCCTATTTTTCTTGGGATAATTATATGGGCACTACACATTTTACTCGGGGCTAGCCCATTGAAAATTTAGAAAAAATTACAAGTTTGCCATCACGAAAGTTACTCGGGGCTAGCCCACTGTTATAATCAGGACTGTCAAAATTTTGACAGTCCTCCCACTTGGAAGGACTGTCAAAATTTTGACAGTCCTACAAATTGTTAGGACTGTCAAAATTTTGACAGTCCCATTTTCCAAAATTACAAGTTTTCGAAAGTTACTTGGGGCTAGCCCAAATTGTTATAATCAGGACTGTCAAAATTTTGACAGTCCTACCACTTGGAAGGACTGTCATAATTTTGACAGTCCCACAAGCTATGTGGACTGTCAAAATTTTGACAGTCCTAATTTTAACCCACTGAAAATTTTATATAAAACTAGGACTGTCAGGATTTTGACAGTCCCACAAACAATGAGGACTGTCAAAATTTTGACAGTCCTCATTTTAATTGTCAGGGTTTTTTTAAGTTTATTTCTATTTAGTTAGTTTTGGATTTTGATTTTTTTTATTTAGTTTAACATCCAAAATAAAATATGTTATCATTGAACCAAAAAAAAAAAAAAAATCTACCGTACGAATATTACGTCTGCCGTCGATTAGACTTCAAACGGCCATAACTATTTGTTTTCAAATCGTTTTTTGTCACACAATAGGTCTATTTGTATGTTTTCGACGAGAGTAACACAATTCGTGTAGAGAGAATTTTCATCCGAAGTAAGACGTACATATTACAGGCAAAAATATAAAATATAAAACTTTAAAGTATCATAACTTTTGACTGGGAGATCGAAACAAGCTCCAGTTTGAGCCAAAATGACCGTATGGAAAAGTAGTTCGGGATAAACTGTTTCACCGTTTGACGGACTTCCCAAATTTTTAGAATCGCAAAAAAAACGATGATTTGATCTCCAAATTTTACTTTTGGTAATTTTTTTTTTTACAAAATATTTAATGTACCAATAATAAATTTACTATTTTAAATAACAGAATACTTTAACAAATTTTAAGGATATTTTGAAATTGGTCCCCCCCCAACAATTAACAAAAATAAATTAATAGAAAAAAAAACTGTCAAAAGTTTGACAGTCCTAAAAATATATGTTGAATTTTTAGGACTGTCAAAATTTTGACAGTACTTCCAATTGGTAGGACTGTCAAAATTTTGACAGTCCTAAAAATCAACATATATGTCAAATTTTGACAGTTCTTCTATTTTTTCATTTTCTTTTTTGGTTTTGACGACGACGACGACGGGAGGCGCGGCGACGGTGGAGGACGGGGGAGGAGGCGGAGGAGGACGGCGGGAGGGGGGAGGGCTCCGGTGGGGTGGGGAGGGTTTGAGAGTATTTGGGAAGAAGGGTTTCAAAGTGGACTAGTATGAGTAAACTAATGGGCTAGTGTGAGTAAACTTTGCTCATTAATGGACTAGCCCCAAGTAAAAAGTGTAGTGCCCTTATAATTATCCTTTTCTTGCACGTATTGACCTCCTCGTTGTCCATATACCTCCTCCGACCATCCATGTAATAGAAAAAGCTCAAAATGAGTGGCACTGTGTGGGCCCAAGTAAGAAGAGCGCACACACATTTGAGTTGTTCTTTGCATCGACTTTTTCATCTTTGGTAAATCATAAAGGCGAGTAGCGAGGGAGGGAGGGAGGGAGGGGTTCCTTCTGTGAGGTTCTCCTCTTTCTCTGATCACTTCTTTCCCTCTCTCTCCAGAAATGAGAAATCTGCTTCCATTCCTTCTTCTCTCCCCACTTCCACTGGCCATGGCTAATGGATGGAGGAGGAGGAGGCAAGAATTTTGTGGAAATTGAATAAATTTTGCTAATATTATGATTCTTTTGATCTTGCCCACTAGTAAAAATTCAACCTTTCTTCCAAATTTCATTCCTTTTCTGTGTAGTAGTATCAGTTTTGATTCAGTTGATCATTGAAAGTTATGATCCTTATAGAAATCTGGCTATTTTCTACAATTTTTTTTGATGGGTTGATTTATTTTTGCGTATAAACCAAACCATTTTCATCTTTTGGGCTTTGATCACTGTTTCATATGTAAAGTTGGAATCTTCCCTATTTCTGAGGTTAATTCGCTGAAAGTTCTTTTTTTTTTCCTTATGTAATTTTCATGTTTTGTGTTGTGATTAGATTTTGGAGTGAATGTTTGATTAGTGGGCAGTCTTGAGTCTCTGGCTAGTTCTAGATAAGGTGCCTAAGAAAAGCAGAGAGGATGTCGAGTGACGAAGTGCGGAAAGTGTCTCGGCGAGATATACAACTTGTAAGGAAGTTCTCTGTCTGTTTTTTTTTATACTTGATTATTATGTTCTTTTATGTGATTGCAATTATTCCCTATTTAGATTGTTGGTAGTTATAACGGTTCGTGTTCGATCGAAAAATAATGGATAGTGTAAACTCACTAATTCTCTTTAAACGCTATCGCATGGTGCAACAGTAAGGCTTGGAGCTAGCATCCTGTAGTATGGAGGTTCAAGTCACGGGAACAGCCTTCCCTATATATTGGGGGAAGGTTGCATGCATCTTGACCCTTCTAACACCCTGACTAGCATAAGCCTCGTGGCACCACGACGCTCTTTTTTAAAGTACGAACATAGGCCATATTGTTCAGATAGAACATGTGTAAGCTTGATAAGTAATCCACTTTAAGTATAGCGTTCACTTGTTTTATCTTTACAACTATTTACATTGTCCTCAAATTTATGATGTGAATAATTGGTCAACCTACTTGAACGTGTGCAAATAACACCAATATGTTTTGTTGTTAGGAGAAGTAATGTCATCTTAGTTTAAAGAGTGGCTAGAACTAGGAATAACCCTAAATGAATTTGGATTGAGGTTAGGAAAAAGGATATAAAAATTGCAATTTTCTTCTTTAGACGAACTGTGGGAATAAATACCCATGCATGACATTAAAGATAATTAACCTAAGAAGTCCCAATCACTAAAGGAGATTACTCCGATAACACAATGAAAGAGATGACCCATAACAAAGCAGAATGGAAGAAACGAATTTATGTAGCCAACCAAAAAAATTGGAATAAATGTTTTGGTGTTGTCATTATTATTTTTTATAATTGGTCAAACAGTTAGTCATTAAGAAAAATGATAAAACTTCCTAAATTTGAAACTCTGCTCCAGCCTACTTAACATATGGATGAAATATTTAGTGTAATGTTACGGTGTTACCATTTTATTGCTCGGACGAGCAAATGAACATTACTGGTTTTTCAACTTTAGCCCATCAGCCCAATGATTTGTTACTTTGATATAAGGTCCTCGATCTAGGTTTTAGTAGTTTGAAGTTAACTTCTGCTTTTTATGATCTCAACATGGCTTCCTGGATCTTAGTATACAGACTTATTGGCCCCAAAGGGTCGGGTATAATGTAGATAGATTCAAGTAACATTTCCCGTGCAAAAGGAATGGCAAATGTTCTAATTTTTCTTTGAGAAGAACATCAATTCTAAACTTTGAAAATAGCTCGAAAGGGACACACAAAATAAGACATTAGAGTGTATGTGATGGGAAAGGGAGACTAACTTGTAAATTACACATGGAGCTGAAGCCTGACAAAATTCAATCAAGTGCAGTCAAACAATCTAACTTAATCTAACTTCCTACTCTTTCTGTTACAGTTCAAAAATGATTGCAACTTGAAGGTAATAGACTTTTGCCCATTTTTATCAACTCAAAAGTTTTTGATCTTGCAAAGCGCCCCCCCCCCCCCCCCCCCCCCCCCCCCCCCCCCCGCGGGTAAAGTAACCTTTTGGAGGTTTTATACTCATCTGTCATCTATGCTTCATAGGCACACGACGCAGAGGACAAGGCGTCAATTTTGGTGTCCTGGTGTATTCTGGAGTGTATGTGTTGTACACAACACAAAAATGCAACATATTTTGGAGTGTGCAAGCTTCCTAGTCCATATTGTTTTATTCTATATTGCTAGTGAAGCAAGTAATGACAATTCATGGAATCTATTGGCTTCACTGATGTCTTCCAAAATCGGTCATTTGTCTTGTGTCTACCTTGTTTAGATATACTTCTATTCCGTTTGGCTGATTTAAAATTTGAAGAATGAATATATTGTGCAATTTATATTTAAGGACATATCAAGTAAGAAACAATTAGACGGATCAAACTAATGAAAACCTTTTTATATGAAAATAATGAGAATGTGGTGTTAATAGAACTATAATCAGATTGATGAAACAATAAAATCTCGTAGTTAAAGAAGTCTCCAAGGTTATCCAATTTTTTTGTTTTCTTGCACGTATACATCTTACTTTGGCACAAAAAATGGAATCCTAATTTTTGTAAGAAATCGTGTAATATATTTTGTGCGGAGATATTCAATGTTATCCTAATCCTGAACCATCCAAGTACCAAAGATGGCAAAATTATGACAACGGTGATGAAAAACAGTAAAACTTTTTCTTTTCTTTGTTATTTAAAGAAGCTGCTGGCTGCACAAAAAGGAAAACTTTTGTTTAAGACCATAATTGGAAATATGTAGGCAATATAAGTGGCCTCAATTGACTATATTAAACTCCAGTATTATTCTCTCTTTTTTGTTAAGATTAAATTTCAAAAAGTATACCTTTTCAAAAACCTAACCCACATTTCTTAATAATAGACTAGCTTTATTTCAAGGGTAGTAATATTCTATATTGAACCATTCAATTCCTAAATATAGAAACATTGGGGCACATTCAATTCTGCGTCCTAGAACCGAAGGTGAAGATGCAATTTCATTTGCAAATATAGGAGTGTGGTAGACACCCAGTTTCATGTTCCAGAATCTAAAGGGCACATCCTATTAGGTACTTAAGTATGTAAACAGTGAGTTATATGGCTACAATTGGTCCATATCCAAGCACATGACATGCTCTTATAGTGTTAATTTTTCATGATTACTTGTTTTAACTTCACTTCAAACTTTGTTTTATTAGTTTCTTTCACATTAGCTTTTGTTTTTATACCGTTGCAACGTAAATATTTTTTTTAGTGTCAATTTAATAATATCATTGACGAAAATCAAATAAAGTTTGGTTCTCAATTATTTTCTAATTTCTCTTCCATTTTAGCTCCAGCTACTTCATAGTAAAAAAACTGATATTATTAATAATCAGTTGTTAAGACCATAACAGTGTATCTATTTGAATGTTTACATGTTAGCAATATAATTTTGAGCCTTAACCTTATAGTGTATCACATGGAGATTGGGATTGTCGATGTGATGCCCTTTGTCAATTTTGTGACAAGGGTGAATATAGTTCGTGATAGCAGAGCCCATCATCTCACTTATTTTATCTAGACCCTTTTCAGAATAGGGAACCTTGAGGGTCACTCCTTAGTTTCATTAGCATAAATCACGTTACCAGAAAAGATAGGTCTAACCTACCTGCAACTTACTTTGGGATTTTATGGCAACACTAGTCTTTCTCATAGCCACCTTGGCTAGGATTTTTGACTCAAAGTTGACTTCGATCAAGCTGCAAATTGACAACTCTTGATCAATTCTTTTCCGTAACGATCTTGATATTGAGCATGCTTCCCAAAAGACCCCCTTTAGATGGTGAAAGACTTGTATTATTATGCTGACCCCGTTCTGATCCGTTGATGATCATGATTGCTGTATCGCATTGACAAATCAGAAGTTGCAATTATTATAGTTAGCACTGTTGAACAGTTGCATATCATGCAACAATACCTTCCGTTGCATGAGTAGATTCGCATCTTGCTGAAATCTCTTACATGCTGATCTTTTTTTCAGGTGAAAAAATCTGATCGAGGGTTGTCTTCAGCTGTATATGAACCAGAAAGAAGTAGTGGAAACTCTCTTGCACGAAGCAAAAATAGAACCTGATTTTACTGAACTAGGTATCCTGCATGTCGACTTTTGTGGCACTAATAATTATACTAGTTTCTACAACCTTGGTGCTATGTCTTGCTTATGCACAAATGTATCTTCTGTGGTTGCGTACTTTGCCCATAACATAAATTAATTTGTTGTATGTTAATAAAATAAGACCAAAACATGGACAAATTTCATCTTTTTTGAATTTAAATTTTCTTTTAGATTGTGTTTTAGGTCCTCCCCTGCTACGGAGATTTCATGTTTTAAAAGGCAGGGAGACCATGTTAACTAAAGTTTGTAGTATTAGTTAGTGCATGTGTGTTTGTATAAGGAGAGACATAAGCTTCAAGGTTGATACTAAGAATGTTGAACCGGAGTCAATCAGTTGCTTGGACATTTGCAAGTTAGTCTTCTGCATGTAACTTATGCTTCCAAGTCAGTTTGTATAGGAACTTATATCTAGGATGCGTCGAAGTCTACATCAGATTTTTTTTTCACTTTGATGTGATAACTTCAAGATTCGTAGTATTGGTATCGAAATTGGACCCTTCCTATGGGTATCGGGATCGGCGGTATCGACAGTTTTGGATTGGAGTATCGAATTTATTGGTATCAGTAAGCAAATAAATTATTAAAATTTTAGATTTTTTTTATACATTTAGGCATAATTTTAAGTATTTGTGTTATTTGTTAGTAGTTTTGCAATTGAGTGAAATAATAGTCACTATTTCTGATTGGTTTACCTGCGATAATATTTTTTTTTTTTTTACATGCTTTTACAACCTTACTATGCTTTTACAATCTTGCTAATTGGTCTTATATTGTCTACCTTATTGGCTGGAAAAGAGACCCCCAACGTCGGTAAAGATCAGTATCGGTTGGTTGGTATTGGATCGGGACATGCCAAACTGCGTCGATATCTACCGTACTACAAACTATGGTTGACTTTAGAAGTTTTGCACTTGTAATAAATAGTAAAATACAGTAGACTGTCCTACTGTGCAGTAACCATACACATTATAATTAAAAGTGTTCCCATCAACAAGTTCAGAACCAGCTTAGGTTTTTGCTTGGAAGCAACTTGAAACTGTTGGGAAGTACTTGTATTTGATGGAGAATCATGCATATACAAACATAAATATACGGAGCACGAGAAAGATCCACAAAGGATTTGACCAAGCTTTTATGACCGACCAACCCTCTATGTTGGTCCAAAAAATTGTAGCCAAGTTGGCTATGAGCATGAGTCGTGTCATTAAACCCATGTCATAAAACCTAGTAGACCTATCTTTTTGATATGCACTTTAAGTTCATGGAACCAAAGAGCACTCTATGTTTTCCTAGGCTATAAAGAGTATAGACAATGAGGTAACATGGTACAATTTACTATAGAAAATTGCATTAATCTGTATTACTCGTTACGCCAAAGAGTGAAAGGAATGACAATCCCAAAACGAAATCAATATAATTAATAGATGGCTAATTTAGACTAAAATACCATGAACATTGGCCTCTGTGCACTTACATACTTTGAACTTTGTTTTTGTCCAATTGTCCCATGGAACATTCTAACCGTTATCACGTTGCTACCTTCCATTAACGTTCATCTACATACCACCTTTCTTATTTTGACTTTTTTTTTTGCCTCGTCTTCGACCTCCCACCCACTTTATAACTCAAATAAACCTAACCCTAGCAACACATACCTTCGTTCCCACACCGTTGTCCCCACCCTCCAGCTTCCCCCATTCAAGCACACTATCTTTATAGAAATGAGGAATGGATTTCTTTTTCATGATTCGAAATTATAGTTGTAGATATCTAGAACTTTACTTCTTACCCTTCAATTAGTTTGTTTGTTTTAACAAAATGGATTAATTTTGAGTTCAAATTAACCCGTTTTGTTGGGTTAACATCGGTGTCAAAAATGTCTCTTGCGCCATTCTGTTAACAATGTCAAAGGTACTGAAAACATAATTAAAGTTCGGGGGAGCAATTTGAACTAAAGTAAAGTTCAGGGTATTTTAGTGTAAATTAGCCTTCATAAATTAATATAATTATTCAATTTTTAGATAAAACTTGTGTAGTTAATGTAGATTTAGCTTGCATTATTTTATCGCAGTGTTAATGTTTTTTTTTTACACGAAATTGTTTTATAACATATAATCATACAAATAGTTTGATTTTACATTGTCTGTATGGTTAAAAGTGTTACGTCAAGTTTTGAGTCATCACTCATCAGACCACTTATTTTCTTACGCTTATTTTCCTATGTTTTACTTTACTTTTCAGTGTGGCAAAAGCTTCAAGAAGAGAATCAGGAATTTTTTCAGGCATATCATGCCAAGCTGATGCTTAAGAACCAAATATCGATTTTTAATAAGCTCTTGGAGAAACAAGTCGATCTCATGCATAAGATAGGTCCATCTGGAGTTGCCTCTGTACCTGTTTCCAATGGATCGAGTTCTTCCACAAGTATGAATTCTTCCACCTTTTGTATATTTTTATTAAATATTGATCCATCCATTTGTTTGGTCCTCTATTTGAACCTTTCTGTTATTATCTAATTTATGACATTCTTATTCCTGTTAGTTTATTGTTCATTAGGAGCTCTTAGGCTGTGTTTGGTTTGGTGGAAAGTGAGGGGAAGGAATAGAAAATGAAAGTGCTTCATGTAGAAAATTGTTCCCA